>CAJQUW010011357.1:0-462604 GCA_907163375.1 Prostheceraeus crozeri | reverse complement strand
TAACTTGAAAGTTTTCTATTCTGAATGTACTATAAACTTGATCTGGAACATGTGTCCTTGTTTTTGTTGTTCATAGCAAAATTAGCGGGATGATGAAGTTTAATGTTAATGGAATTATAAGATGACAGATTTTCGTCTATTCACTGATCGCACAATGTGTGTCCGCTGGACCAAGTCAGGTCCGGTAAAAAACTACACCCATATTGTAACTGAAAATTGCTACAATATAGAAATGAAATGTTTAACAAGGAAATTAAGAGAGTCAAATGGTATTTATGGAAATAATTTCAACACACAACTTCATTCTGCACTTCGCCAGAAAGGTTATGAGGATGAAGCAAGGGTTGCCATCAACTGAGGATATCAAAGCAGGTTGGACTTACTAGTATTAATGATCTATTACGAGAAAGCAAATCTTCAAAGGATGTAACTGAAATGTTCATTCAAACTGCACATCATAGGGAAGCTTTTATTATCTACATCACCCAAAACATCTTCGATGGAGGGAAAGAGCAAAGAACTAGAAGTTTGAATACACATTATTTGGCAATATTTAAAAATCCAAGAGATAGCAGTCAGATACATCATCTCAGTAGACAGATATTACCTCAACAACCTAAAGTACTTTCAAAAATATATGAAGATGTAACAAAAAAACCACATGGTTATCTATTTATTGATCTAACTCAGGAATGTCCGGAACGACTTCGATTTCGAACAAATATCATACCTAATTCCGCTGAACCAATGACAGTTTTCTCGGTTCACAGTTAGTTTTAAGCAATGCACTTTGTTGCCTTATTATTTTCAAACATGTCGTATTCAAAGATGGTAGTCATTCCTCAAGAGGAGTATGTACAATTGACTACATTACAAAGTGCACAGGAAGTCAAAAATATAGATCAACCTATTACGAATCAACTTAAGGAACTAACACAAAAGGATATGGAAATTCAGAAGATTAAGGATCCCTATCGACGAATGCAGTTAGCAGCTGAAAACATTGACGAGAGGCGACAGATTCGTGACAAGTTGCGACGATTTATAACCTTGTCAACACCTCGACCATATCGTGTGCGCGCTGAGCGATTATTTGACTTCATTGATCCACATGTGAAGTTCAATGAGAGAGGGGAGATAATAGATAAAGCAACTGGTGATGTTATTAGAAATAGTCACATAGATGACCTTCTACAATATGCTGTCAGAGATGTAAGGCGAAAACTAGGTGCACCACAAGGGTGGTCATATTTTCAGAAAATTTTATCTGATCAAAATGTACCTCACAATATTATTGGAGGACCGACTGTGAATGAATTGGATAAGGGTCACTTACAAGATGGATCAAAGAGTAAAACACCCACGATGGCGGTCAAGCGAGAGCTTGCAGATCCCGATGATCTGCAACCAAAAAGAGCTACTAGGCGCTCAATGCGTGTTGCGAAGGAGTATAGTAAATATTAAGCAAATATGAATTAAGCCTTGCCTCTCTCATATCATGTCATTTACAAAAAATTTTTGCTGTTGTTTGAAATCTGCGCTCGAAGGCAAAGGAGAAGAGGGCATAGAGGTTGATATCAATTGTGTTAGCAGTTGCTGTGCGAGTAATACGCGTGCAAATCAGAACAAAGACGATGAGTACAGCAGTGAAACTCAGAAAGATTTATTACGACTTAAATCATCCCGCAAGTTTCAGTCGTCCGGAGGTTCTAGCTCGTGCAGCAGGTGTGGGAATAGAGAAAGTCAAGAAGTGGTTGAGGAGTCAACCGACTTACACTCTTCACAAAAATGCGAGAAAGCGGTTTCCAACAAGAAAATATGTTGTTAACAATATAGATAGTCAATGGCAAGCGGACTTGGCTGACATGCAGCAGATATCACAGTACAATGATGGCTATAAATACATCTTAACCGTAATAGATATTTTATCTCGCTATGCTTGGGCACGTGCGCTGAAATCTAAACGAGGAACCAGAAGTTGAAGCGGCTTTTCAGAGCATTTTCGATGAGGGGCGTGTTCCGCAAAAGAATACAGACCGATCAAGGGAAGGAATTCGAAAACTCTCATGTTCGAAGTCTCCTTAAAAGTCATATGTGGAATTGTTTAGTGTCAAAAGTGCTTATAAAGCTGCCATGGTTGAGAGGTTCAATCGCACACTGAAGACAAAAATATGGCGCTATTTCACTGCAAAAAATACACATGTTTGGGTAGGTGAGCTGCAGAAATTTGTTAAGAATTACAATGAAGGCTACCATCGAATCATTAAGATGAAACCAGTTGATGTTACCCCAGATAATGCGATGGATGTATGGCTTCGATTGTATGATAAGAAAGCGAAAAACATTTCCAATGAAAAGAAAATTAATGTTGGTGATAGAGTTCGGATTTCAAAGGTCAAGTCTACATTTGAGAAGGGGTATCTACCTAATTGGACTGAAGAAGAGTTTTTTGTGGATGAAGTAAATACAAAATTTAGGCCCACCATGTATAAATTAATAGATTACCATGGCAATCCAATTGAAGGAAAATTTTACTCTTATGAATTGCAAGTAGTAGACAGAAGTGAAGAGGTGTATATGATTGATAAAATAATTAGGAGGAAAGGTCATGGCAATCAAAGGAAATATCTAGTTAAATGGAAAGGATATCCTGATTCATTCAATAGCTGGATAACGCACCAGGATCTACAAAATGTGGAGATGGGAGACACTCGTAACTTTTAAGCTAATATAGCATGTGACTTCTTCCATATATGACTTTAACATGTCTACTAACTTCAATATCATTCTTCCAAGCAATAGCAACCCCAAGATATTCCCAAGTAACAAACCATCTCTATACTCTGTTGAATTCGCTAATCCAATTACTCTGCATGGACCCCATGAAGTTGCTCTAACTGAAATTACTTATTACAACGATATCAGTTTGCTAAAGAACAACTATTTTGAATTACATAAAGAAGTGCGAGAGAAGGATGATTGCTTTCGCATATTTCAAAATAGTCTACATGGTACATGGGCTTTTCATCATCTAACTTCACATCCTTTTTCAACTTCTTTACCATCTGTTCAAACATGATTAAAATTCAAAAGGCATTTGCAACGTCAACTTTTGATTCTAAGGTTCCCACAATGAGCTTGCAAGATACAGAAAAGGAAATCGGTAGAATGTTTGAACGAATAAATGATCTCTTCAAGCTGACTTTGAATAAATTCTACAAACCAGTCATAAAGGGGTCAACAAAATTGATGAAGGAAGGGAAGCATGTTCTTCTTGTATTAGGTAAGGATTTGAGTCATACTTTTGGGTATTCCAGAACAACTTTCTCATCAAGGTATTGGTACAATGGACGTGGGTGGAATTCGGAGAGGAAAGTCACTGATTTTCAATGTAGAATTGTGCCATTGTATGCATTACAAAAGAAGAGCATCCGAGTAAAAAATAAATTTGAGGTCATTAGAAGTGTTGAAGACTTTGCAAGAAAGTTTCAAGGATCAGTGCCAGAAACGTTAATGACTTGTGAATATAAGAAAGAGAAAGTAACTTTATTTACTGTTGAAAAGGAGGTAGAATTTATTGTTTTTACTAAAAAGACACCATTGGAAAAGTCTGAGTCCGCTGTTATTGAATTTGGATCTGAAATGATTGGGATGTTTAAGGGCCTTGAAAGCGCACCTTGGTTGACAGAATTAAATGATACATTCAAGGTTCAATTGTCCTCTTCTAAACTCAAAGCATCAACAAATGCTTCATGGGATATCCACGTATACAGCGAAGACATATCGGGTGATGAATTGTCTACTTCCAGTGAACTTGTAAAAAGAGTTAATTTGAACATTGAAAGCTTGAAAACGCCATCTGAATTGTGTACAAAGTTAAATGAGTTTGGTGTAGATTACCTTGATGCAGATGAATATCACTTTTCTTATGACCCACATAAGAAACGCATGATTCTAAAGGTAGGGAAGAACTCTCTTATCAAGCTGGATAGCGTGTTAACGACCACATTGGGATTCTCAAAATCAACTATTTATGAAGGTACATCAATAGGCGATACAACCCCATCACTAGAGCGTGATATAAGTAACTTATACGTCTATTGTAACATTATTGAATATACAAGGGTTGGCGACATTGAGGCCCCACTTCTGCGCACATTTCCTCTCTCATCCGTAAGGAAGCAACTAATCAATCGAGAATTTTTTAATACAATGTATCTACCAATCAGCCGAAATTTCATCAATAGAATTGACATATCAATTCATGATGACGCAGGAGAAGTAGTACCGTTCTGTGGTGGTGTTACTGTTTTGACCCTACATATTAGGTCACGAGAATAAGGCTTTACGCTATTGTGACTTCCATAGTTATTCAATAGTCATAATGACAGGCATTTACAGTAGACCATCATATCAGAGCGGTTATCCCGTGTTTGTTGGAGGTAGACGACAAGTTGGAGGAGGCATATTTGGTGCACTAAGACGTATGGTTCTTCCAACACTCAAAAAGTATGGCGTACCAATCATGAAGCGTGTTGGAAGCAGGGCTTTAGATTTTGGTGCAAATGTTGCAGCTGATGCGCTTCAAGGTGAGGATATCGGTGAATCTATGAAAATGCGCGCGCAGCAATCTGCCATAGACGCATTAGATGATTTAACAAAGACGAGACGTACAGTTCGGAAGAAACGTAGGAAGTCAAGACAAGTTGGATCAGGCCGAGTTACTAAGCAAAGACGCAGGAAAAGTAAAAAGCCGACTAGAGCAGCACGTTCTAAATCTAGACGTCGAGTGAAAACAAGAAAGCGCAAACGAAATTCCACAGCTACTAGAAACAAGTCAAAACGAAGGAAGACAACATATTTGTAGAGCTAATACGATGCAGAGTATCAATTCGGCTTTGTGTTTCTTCGATTCTCCCCCTCATCAGACAGACATCATCTCCTCAACAATTGTAGACATAGTCCCCACAACAAATATCGATGGTAACCAGCAGCCTATTCAGTTTGATATACCTGCCAATCCTCAAGATTATATTGACTGTCAATCCATTGATTTAGAGTTGTGTATACAAATTAAGAAGACTGATGGTACAAATATCGATTCATCCAAGGATAAAGTGGGATTAGCAAATCTTCCTATTGCCAGTCTGTTCTCAGATGTGTATCTAATATTGAATGACAAACAGATTGAAGGAGGGGATCGAGCATATCCATATGGAGCATATATACATACAATGACTCAATTTCAAAAGCAAGCTAAACAGTCACACTTCTGGGTGGTATGATGATCAGCAAGGGAAATTTGATGATGTCTCAAATACAGGGTTGAAAAGACGAATGGATTTAACAGCGGATTCAAAGGAATTATACTTGAAAGGACCCGTCTATCTTGATTTCCTTCGTCAATCTAGATATCTGCTATCACAGGTTAAAATGCAAATAAAATTTATTCGTGCAAATCCTGAGTTCGCGTTAATGGCTTTTGGAGCTACGAACTATCAAGTCAACATAAGTAATGCCGTGCTCAATGTAAGGCGAGTAACAATGAACCCGTCAGTCATCAACGAGCATGCGACAGGATTGAGGAAAAACAATGCAATATATCCAGTTAATCACAGTGTGTTGACAAACTTCACAATTGGTGCGGGATCATCCTCACATGCCTACCCAAATCTTTTTCCTACTGCAATGCCAAAGGCGGTGTATATCACATTTGTGGAAAATGAGGCATTCATTGGTGCTTTTGAAAAGAATCCATTCAATTTCCAACACTTTAATGTTAGCAAACTAGCACTCTATCAGGATGGGAAATTTGTATCTTGCAAAGCATATGAGCCTAATTTCAAAGATGGCAAATTCGCACGTGAATATGGTTCTATTTTCACCGCCCTCAACATGTTTAATACAGACGATTCAAATGGAATTACAATGGATATGTACAAGAATGGCTACTTCTTCATTATGTACAACCTCACAGCAGATGCAGATCTAGGTGGTGAAAGCGTAGGAGTTACAAAGCCTGGAAATCTACGACTGGAGGTATCATTTGAGTCACCTTTGAAGAAAACAATTACTTGTCTCATTTATGCTATCTATGATAGCAAAGTTGAGATAACAAGAATGAGAGACGTGACTGTCAGCTATCAGAGATGAGTAACTTAAGCAACATAGAAATCTTGAGGAAAATGAGGAAAGCTCATCCCTACTCCAAGACAATATTTCTCAATGTCTTTTCTAGAGATAATTTACCTGATTCAATTCCTTTCTATCCTTGTTCACTTATCATCAATACGGATACCAACAATCTTCCCGGAAAACATTGGATTGCTGTATACATCAATCGTTATAAAGTTGCGAATATTTTGACTCTCTTAATCAACCTCGTTTACATGATATCGCATTATGGTTGAACAGGTTTTCCTGGACTGTTAGGAAAGTGACATCGTTCCCACTTCAAAGTAATACATCTCTAATGTGCGGTGGCTATGTACTCTATTTTGTCAACGAGAGACCATTGAAAAATAACTGTAAAAGTGCTTTAGAACTATTTTCAAAAAACTGATAAAAATGATGTAATTCTTACTAAATATGTTGAAACAGTTTTGAAATAAAGTTTTATGTTGTATCATTAACTTGCTCTCTTTTTTTCCAAAACAAGGGTTTATAAGGAAAACAAAAAACATGCTCATATTTCATTATCTATTCACATATATACAAAAAACATGTTCACATTTCATTATCTATCCACATATATACAAAATCTACAATTTGGTTTTCATGAAACATTTTTTCAAATCACATATGATGGGAGGCACATCACTTATGTCTTTAATGCCGGTTATCACAATCTTTCCATTATGGAACACATGAACATGATATGGATGCCAGTTAGTCAATTGAGCTGCTGGAAATAACTCCACTTCATAAGTTAGATTATGTGATGATGTAACTTTACGGAAATCATAGTGATAGTGTAATTCACATAACACGGTCATTGTCTTCACTTTCCAATCAGATAATGAATCACCAAGTAAATGTTCCAAAATTAAGTGTAGATATGAGAGATCACCCTCCATGACCCTTCCAATACATTGGATTGTTCCATTTGGAAAGAATAGGATAGTGAGAGATCTATCCTTCCTCTGAATCCTCCATGTTAACATTGAGGGTCTTCCAAGATGTAAGCTCGTTGTCGGCTTCAATTTGCGTTTTATCAGTAACCATTGTTTTCGGTTGGGTATATTCCTCTCGATCTCTTGTAGATTGAGTTTTGACTTTGCTTTTGTAGTTAACATCCGATTTACAACTTCCAACCGTTTGATGTCCTCCATCTTTAATGAATGACGTTATCTGTGGTAGTATCTCCCTTGTAAAGGTTTCCCATGTGACGTCACTGAAACGAAAAAATCGATATTCAACATCTTCACGTTTTGGTGAACAGACGTATAGTTTGACTGATGAATCACACTTTATCCATACCTTGTCATCGAGAGGAATCTTGATCCGAGTCTTATGGTTGTCAATGAGATCCGCAAAGTCTTTCAGTGAAGGCAATGAGTCAATACTAATGCAAACGCCACGATGTTTTCGATCACTATTTGCTATTGAATGACGAAATGCTATTCTTTTAGAATTTGTTATGTGAACGTTTTGAACGTCACTAAGTTTCCATGTTCTAATGTAATGAGGCATGTTCCGAAAGCTATGTTTCAAATTTAAGTTTAATGTTTGCCTAAAGTTTGTTATTTTATTAGCTCAACATATCGGAATGATGTTGAGTACAAATTCTTCACATATTCATTCACATTAGGACTACCTATTTATTAGTAATCATTTCTACATATCGGAAAGATGTAGAAATTTCAATTTTAGTAAGACTACTTATGTATTAGTAAGTGTTGCTACATGTCGGAAGATGCAGCAATCGCAAGATCTATTACAAGTGGAATATTATATTGTTTTTATTTAGACTTATTCTACATCACCTGTGACAGGAAGGCATCTCCTTCTCTTCGACGGTGGGGGAAGACCTAGGCTATAGTGTCCATATGGTAATGATAAATTTTTATCCAGCCAACAGCGCTTATCCTCCCAAAGTGAAAGACCTCGCTTCCTAAATGATTTTGTGCTAACTATGTGATTTTTTGAATTTATAATTGTCATATCTTCAGTTGTATCATTCTCACTATAATAGACACTCCTATAGTCATCATGTTTCAATTTTTTAACTGCTGCTCTCTGAATTCCTTTTGCACGTTTGATGCTATGATTCGTAGAGTCTAGATATTTCATGGAATACATTTTCGGTTTTAGTAGGATCATTTCCTCAAGCAACTTTCCAGCACACTCATCCTTAAAACAACCTAATCTAGCTTTGTTTGTAGTTGAGTATAGTCGGTGATGACTGTCATAGTTTGAAGAGTCAAACTTTTCACCGAAGTATAGAAGTATATCTTCCAGACGGACAGATGGTGATGTGTATAAACATAGGAAGAAACTGTCGGTATCACCTCCACAAAGTCGCGTTCTATTTATCAGTGGACATCCTTTTAGATCATTGTAATATAATTGATACATTTCCAACTTACTATAGTCAAGTACTGCTTGACCAACATATATTAATTTATTTAAAACTATTGAAGGTTTGTACATTTCCATACCAACCAGATCTTCATGAAATATTTTGTGTTGAACATAGAGAGGATGATTTGACAATTTCAGTAGTTGTTTCTCATTGTTGACTAGTTTAAATTTTTTCCTTCTCCTTACATTTTCCATTGTTTTACCATATAAAGAATTATTTTTCAATTTGTAGAATGACTTTTCGAAGTCAGTGTTTGATTGAGCCCTCTTTTGAGAGTTCATATCAATGTATGTTTTTAACCAAGGCTTTTGTGTGAATTTTATGCCACTATGAATCTTCTTGATTCTCATGCCCATGCTCAAGTAAAATTTTAAAATTGAATAGTGGACTACATAATTTTCCCTATCAAATTGATGGAGCAGAAGTTTCTTGATAGAAGAAAAATGTGTATTTGGTCTTACTTTTTCATATAGATTTTTCATATAGTGTGAAAACATTCTCTTTTCAATCATCTGCATTTCTGGAGCTAATGGAAAATCGGCAGTGTCATCATGAATAGCTGCAGGATACTCTAAATCTAAATCAAAAATGTAGCCGATTTCACCATCATCATCTATATTTTGAACATTTTCTTCATTTAAAAAATTATCTAAGTCACTTTCATTCAACCATTTGAAATTTGAGTGGGGTAGATTTCTACTGAGTGAAGAACCATAAAGGTTATTAACATCTAAGTAGGTCAAATGTCGACTTTCATGTGTATTATTTCCTAATTCTTCAATGCGTGCACGCGCTCGGTGAATGTTGGTGAAAGTCATACCCCCTCTAATTCCTCGTTCAAATAGATTGTACATATTTTCATCTTGTATGTAGTGTGGGCGATCATTGGAAGAGAAATTTAGTGCTGAGGTAAAGCTAAGATGTGGGAGACTGACAAAATGTACAGGGTCGACTTCATCCTCACGTTGACTCAATGCTCTAAACACTTCAAATATGTCTGCCAACAATAAAACATCTAACTTCAGATATGCCAGCATGTAATCACCAAATGTGCTACAATTAAATTCAATCCACGCCTTGTTAGCGTGTTCATATTCACTATCGGAACAGTGCTCACGAGTAAGATCATTATAGAATTCAAATTGTGGTGGTAGACAGTCTTCCGTCAACGTGTTTAAGTTTTTGAAGTATGAATATGGAAACACTCCCTTCTGATATAAAACATTATCACTTAATTGTGGAAATTCTACCCTTAATGTCTCTACATGCTCATACGTTTGCAAGCCCTTGGCTAATTCACTCAAGGATGCACTTAGAAATTGATATGAGTCTAAGAATTTTAGTTTAAAGTATACTGTCTTCCTTTTGTATTCATTTACAGGGACACTGGCGGATAAAGTTATATATTTTTCAGCAGTTGCTGCTACAACATCTAATTTCCAAGACTTCATTCTTCCAATCGCTTTATAGCAAACGATGTGGCTATCATAATTTTTAAAATTGTGGAAAAATATGGGGAGCTCCCGTCTGTTAAGTCTTAACCGGAGATTGCATTTCCTACATAATGTTTGCCTATATCGTCCGGTGATATGATCATGATCACGAACTTTTATGACTTCATCGCTGAATTTTGATTTACATTTGTTGCAACATTCTGCATTCTCGTGGCGTGCTTTTTCATCCGCTGACAGTGACATTGGCTGCCTAGTTGTTGCACATTGGTTGTCATATAAGTCTTGGGCTACAGTTTCTAAGTGGTGCAAGAAACTAATAATGCAATTTTCTCCCTCAAAGAGGTAATACTTGTTTTCAAATTTTGATTGAAGGGCATTATGCCAGACATGATAAGCTCCAATAGCCGCAGGTTTATGTATTTTATTATCAATGTAGCACTCTATATCTGCATAAATTACTAAAGGAGGACTTAGTTGATATTCCATGCTACTTGTTAGTACTTTTAGATCTGTCGGCATTTTTTCTATTTGTGCTTTTCCTCGAATGCAAAACTGGAAATGTCGTTCTAGTGTTGTCTTATATGTGAATGACTGAGTGCATCTTTCGCAGAAGTATTTATGTCTTTTTAAAGTTCTCCTATACAATCTTGACAGCTTTGGAATTCCACAATAGTGTGCTGCTCCATTGTTTAGAATTAGCAAAATATTAACCGTTTGCCTACCAGTAAAGTTACTATTGTAACGAACACCTTTGAGTCCATTTTCATAAAAGTGAATGTTAATTTTAATATCATTATTTTTCTCAAATTTTGGAATATCTTTGATTGATACTGGTGTGGAAATGCCTTCCATATTTAGCTCAGATGTCCACTCACTATATGATTTTACTTCATTCCTTGAATAAGGTACTTCATTATAATGCAATATTGATAAAACTGCATATAGGAAGCAATCATTTGCATTTGAATTAACATTAATGACAGCTTTAGAGTTTTTTAACTTCTTTGGTAGAGGAAATGATTGTCCACCTGACAGTATTGGACTTGTTATTACATTGAACTCTATATTTTGTACATCATCTATAATCCAATTGCTACCCTTTTTTGTGAAGGCTTCAATATGATTTATTAGACTATTTAGATGATCCTGAAACCAAGCATCATAGTCATAAATATAGTTTGAGGATGATGAGGTAAAGTGTGCGAGAAAAGTTTCTTCTTCTTGAGGATTAGAACGGACATAACGAATTTGTGCAATCAGACGACCGCGCAATTGATAGCTCCTTAGTAAGTCAGACACTAAATTCCCTAACATGGAACGCATGCTTTCTAAGAATGATGTTATGTCCACAGTAGGTGTTGTTGGCGTGATATCATACACACGTGCATGACCATTGAGTGCGCTTTCACTGAGACTAACAGTTCCATAGTTATTATGCATATTCATCTCACTATTTGTGTTATGTACATTCATATGCTGTCGAAATCTACTTATAGAGTTATACGTTTTGCCACACCGAGAGCAGTATTGCATAAAGTTTTGTATGTTAGTTGAAGCGCTGGTTGTTGGCTTAGAAGTAGATCTATTTTGATTATTTGAATTTGACTCTGTTATGCTATCATTCGGTTTATTATTGCATACAAGTTTATGTCTCTTAAGATTATCCATCCTATTCGTCTTATATGGACACTTGCTACATTGATACGTTTTTCCTAACTTACAAAATTTTTCATGTCGTTGCAAATTGCCTATGAGAGTGAACACTTTTCCACACTTGGTACAGACAACCATGATTATTGATGAGGATTGAAATTAGCAAGCCCTTATATACATCTACCATCTAATGACGTCAGCGTCATCACCAGCCAATACCATATGTTCCGATCTGTTGTAAAGAGAAAACACATACAATTTTAACAATTATTTTTTTTTTCAAAATAGAAGAAAATAGAAGTTAAAGTTACAGTCTAACGCATTTGACAATACCACTATGATATAGTTTTAGGTGACTGCAGCTGTCACTACAGCCACCCAAATCGTCCATCCTCGTAAGGCGCACTTTTCTGATCCCATTTTGGGAACAGTCGAGGTGGACAAGTGTCTCTTTATGGTGCTGTTGGCTGGTGGTAACTTGGGAGGCCAACAGGAGGTTTGATTGAGTAATATTTCTTAGAGACTCAATCAAACCTCTATTGTCCTCCTTCAACTTAGCCTCGCGGGCCTCAGCCTCCTTTAGGCGCTCTTGGCAACGACGGAGTTGCACCTCAACGTCTTGTACCTCTTCTGCTGTCGCGTCGAGATCCACATTATACTGCCGGACAGGGAGAGCAGCTGGAGGTGCGGGCGCAGCAGCGTGAGGGGAAGGATCTGCGGCTAGGATCGGAGAGGAAGGATCTGCGGCTGGGATCGGAGAGGAAGGAGCTGCGGCTGGGATCGGAGAGGAAGGAGCTGCGGCTGGGATCGAAGAGGAAGGACGCAGTGGAGATAACGGAGCCAGTGTCATCATGGGCGATAAAGGAAGGCGCACACTCCAGCTCGGAGAAGCCCGGATGTGGCTGAACGAGACCTCCTCCTGAGATGCACACATCGCGGAGTCCTGTAATCGAAAGAAACAATTGTTTATCATCTATTTAGCATTTTACCATTGATGAGATATAAAAGTGAATTTCTCTTACCTCCGGCTGGATTGTGACCTTCTGATCGGTTCCAACCTCTGTCTCACGGGGCAACGAGTCATTCTAAAAGATAAATCAATCTATTACAAACAAAAAACATTTTAATAGAAAATTCTGTACTCATGCAGTTGACCAACTTTGATACTTACATTTGTAACAGGATCATCATCCTCATCGGAAGAAGATGTCGGGGAAGAAGTCGCTGACGACGTTTCCTCATCAGATGAAGTCGCTGACGAGGTTTCATCGTCCTCTGATGAAGACTCCCGAATCGAATAGGGCTTTTCTTCATTGTCTTCCACCGATGTACTTGTCGCTGGCGTCGAAAGGAAACTGCGATGCTTCCTGAGGGACAGCGATCGTACAACCTGCAGAGAAAAATAATATAACATGCTCGCAACTCATTGACGAAGTATGTATGTTTTTAAAAATACTTGATGCATTTTCAGTTATTGTTGACTGAGACCTATGTAATGACACTTACGGGACTCGAAGGTAGTCTGCTCCTCGGTGAAGATAAGCGCGGAATTTTCGGGCAGCCTTGAACACTGGGAAACAGCTGAAAGTAGGAAAAATTCATGTTTAATTTCACATTGAGAACTAATAAATAACTGAAATGCTTACATTTCGCAATTTTTCGGCCACTACATCCTCATTAGTCTTTGTCGGGTGAGGTAGCTCACTCTGAAATGTTTAAGCAATGTTGATTTACTTTATGTATAGAAATAATTAAATTAGTCAATAAATACTTACATCTTTAGCGAACAGTTTCTTCTGAACCAACACCTTGGCTCTCTTCGGTGGGGGCATCAGTACATCCTGAAATGTTTTACAACATATAATCATTTCATACATAATGAAGTAGTATTTTTTTATTTTTCTGCTGTGAGCCAGTTATCCGTTGAAACTAGCATGTAGAATTGATGGCACTCACCTCACAATCACTAAAAGTCTCATCGATGAACTCCCGAGACTTAGGAACTTTCCTCTTAGGAACTCGCGACTTTTGAGGCTTATCCTTTGGAGCAGGTTCATCCAACTGGGAAAGCACGCCTTCTGTCGGTCGATCCTTCCCAAAAAGACGCTCCAACTTCTTCTTCTCAACTTTGGAGGTTAAGTTAATCCCCTTTCTCCCATTTAGTTGAGCACAAGGGGTGTGCTTGGTAATAAATGCTTTCGCGGAGTCACTATTCACCTTTGCATCGCTCCTTTCATACCTCTTACACGTGAGGCAGTAGAGGTACGTGCAGTCCTCTCGGAAGGAGCATTCCTTATGCCCGCTTTTGTTCGCATGTCGAACGGGCAGTTGGCAAGTCTCACAGAAATGGAAGATGAGACGTTGCCGTGCGATGCTTTCTTGTCGAACCATTTCTGTAGAGGATAAAAAAATTTTATTATAAATTAATCTCTTTTTAAATGAGAAATCATTTATGTACCATCTTCAAACCTTTATTAAGTACTAGATTAATATTTGACAAATCTTAAGAAGAAATAAAATTTGAAGTTGAAATTGAAACCGAAAGTCGAAAATTAGATATTTATTCGAAAAGGGTTAGCTCATAAGAAGAGTTGAAATTTGGAAACAGCTGATTTACTATTATTTAATTTCGAAATTAATTTAATGAAATGAAAGTGAAATTTCGAAAATTTCAACCAATCCTCAATTTGTTTAATTAAACAAGCTTGAATTTTATACATCTGTTAGCAGATGACAGACTGAATATTTAAAATGGATGAAGGCTTTATTTAGGTATCTTTTTATTTATTTACAAACTGTGAAAATCTTGTTGATTCAAATACACTTACATTTAAACTGATATATTCATGTCTCTCGCTCAGTGACTTAATATAGGATGAAAAATTAAAATAAAAAAACATGGTTAATAATATAACATAAAGTGTTCCTATCCTAAAAACCCAAGCTTCTATATTTAAAGCTATTTGGTTATAAAAACTTAATAATGTTCCTACTCCCGAATATCCTATAAAGTAGCAGAACATGACAATGAAACTCACTTTAGAATTGTAATAAGAACCGGAGAACGGAGGAACGAAGAACGACGTCTGTTATGGACACTAAATAATTTGAAAATGAGTGAAAATTCGTTGTGTGCAACTTCTTTATATATGAAATTGACAAAGCAACTATGAACAAAGACCTTATGACATCACATCTTGGAATTGGTACGGTTAAACAAAATTGATAACTCAAACAAGAATTGGAACAGCTGGTTTATTTTTAACCTTAGAAATGGAAGTGCCATCATATGTGTTGAAAGATTTCTACATGTAAACAGTAGAGTGAATTCAAAGTAATATGAACTGATGGACTGATGTATTATTTGATATACATGTTATTATTAATAGTCATATAATGATTCATATTTGAAGTTATAAAACGTGTGGTTTGAATAGAACATTAAAATTTGAATTAAGCGCTAAATTTCGAAAATTCAAATTTCGCGCCAAAATTCGAATAATCAAATTTAAAGATTTTTTCGAAAATTTGAATTTCGCGCCAAAATTCAAATAATCAAATTAAAATACTAGGTTAGGGTTAAGGGTTAGGGTTAAGGTTAGGGTTAAGGTTAGGGTTAGGGAAGCAAGAAGAGTATCTATGGCACCCGGAACCCATGGGTAAATAAATTTTCGAGTGCGCGAAGCGCACTCGAAAATTTATTTACCCTATAATTCGAAAAATTTCGAGGGCGCGAAGCGCCCGAGAAATTTTGAGGCCCCCCCCGCCGTGTATGAAGTGTATGAAGTGTATGAAGTGTATGAAGTGTATGAAGTGTATGAAGTGTATGAGGTGTATGAAGGTCAAAGGTCAAGGTCAGGTCTAAGGTCAAGGTCAAGTGTAGAGGTTTGTATATTATGGTCATTTTTGGTTGTAAAACTTTAACTTTGAAAATTTGTAAACTTAGTCATTTTTGTAAAAAAACTTGGAATTTTTCAAGTTGCATACAGATGCATACAACTAGGATTTTTTCATCAAATGGGTACATACAATATATCATTCGAATGCTCTTTTCATGCTGATTCTAATGGTGTATTGTATGACACATGTATGACATATAACTAGAGAGCTACATGTCTTTAAAGAATGGGCTAAAAACTTAGTGAATTTAAAAATCTAACATTTGTCTGCTTGCATACAGTTGCATACAACTAGGATTTTCCCATCGAATAGGTACATACCTTATATCATTCTAAAGGTCTTTTCATTCTCATTCTTATGGTGTCGTGTATGACACATGTATGATATCATCCTGGACTGCTACAAGCATTTTAAAATTAACAACATAACTGTTTCTTTAAAAGTTATATGTTCCTATTTATTTCAAGTTGAAGTCTTCATACTTGATTTTTTGTTTCAATTCAGTTATTGAACATCATTAATTGTAGATAGTTATTCCCCTTTCCCATTCAGACCTTAATTGAAGACCGATTTGTGAAATGATAAAACAAGTCTGTTCATATATACAAATGAATATTAAATAAAGAGATTAAGAAAAAACACACTAAATGTCATCAAGGCAAGGAAAGGGTACAAGTTTTTTCAAGTCCACTTGCACATGGATCCTGGTCTTCTTGGGCGCACAGGGACAGCGACGTGGTGTGTCAAGGTCGATGACCGAAAATTCGAGAGCGGTTGTGAGGTTCCGCTCGTTCGGCTCCATCCTCATGAACACCCGTTTGGTGTGATACTTTTTCGGGGCGTTCTTGACTTTGACCGTGACCCGTCCATAAAGTGGCGTTCGCATAGACTTCTTATTCATGTGACGCATCGTCTCAATTGATACGTCACTATCCTCATCACTCGAGTAGTCGGGCGATGCAGGGGCTTGGGTGAACACCACCGGCTCGTTTGGTGTTGTCGATCGCTCCATCGGAGATTGGGGAGGTGTACTGGTACGTTCCACTGGCGAAGTGGTACGATCAGCAGTACCGTTCTCAACTGCGGCTTTCTGTTTGCGATCCATTATGACTTGTAGATTTAAAATAATTGTAACTTGTAAACGTGAGGATTAGAACCTTTGATAAGAATTGGTACAAACCTCGGACTTATATACTTTTTAAACAAAGGAAATCCTAACAGCCAATCAGAGAGGTACCGAACTTCCCTAAAGAATATATATAACTATATAAAGGATGACATTGTTCCAAACTGTTAAGTACTTATCCTCAACGTTCCATAACAAGAAGCATGTCCTCAAAACCACTATTTTATTTTCAAAATGACAGCCAAGTCATTATGGGAGGTCAGTTGGACATGACCATGCATCTGTCTTGCGGCTGCAAAGTGGCCCTGTGGAAGACCTTGACTGTCTCTGCACTTCAAAGGCGGAATGGACTACCGGTGAAGTGTCCGGTACACGAATGTGACCATGACTTTAGTAAAAATCCGACATTCCATGAGTGGTGTGATGACTTCTTGAAGATCATGGAGTCGCCTGAGGGACGTGATTTGCACCCCTCATTTATTTTTCACGCTTAAATTAAACTTACATTGTAAATCTCTTGTCTTTTCATTTTAAACATAGTTCTGGAATTGGTCTAAATCATAACTGCACAGTAAAGTTTCACATCTAAATAGTGCTACATTAAAAATAATTGTCCCAATAGTCGCAATTGAGCAAACCCATTCAAAATCAAACAACGGACGTCTATCGGTACGTACCCAAGTGCTCAGAACCAAACCACACAAGTTCGATCATAGACGTTCCCAAACACAGTGTACTCAACTGAGTGTACCAAACACATGTACCTATCCAGTAAAACAGATCTCATACAAGTTCTTATTCATAACACTGAATTATACATGTACCTATCCATGTGCCTATCGATAACTAAAGTATACATGTACCTATCCATGTACCTATCCATGTTCCTATTGACAACACTAAACTTTACATGTACCTATCCATGTACCTATTGATAACACTAAACTTTACATGTACCTATCCATGTACCTATCCGTGGCAAGTAGGGCACAGTTTTCACTACTATCGTCTGTATTAAAGTATTTTCTATCACTCAGAATGCACTTAGCTCTTCGTCATCATTTCACGAAATTTATAATACTTCAAACTTTACAAATTTCAATCATATCTTGCTTCTTAGTTGTCTGACTGTTGATTTTCCGTAGGCCTAACTGCATGTTTCATTCGTCATGTGAAGTTATGAGAATAGTAATTGATAATTTTCTTCTTTAAAATAAGGGAATGGGAATTGTGAGTAGAAGAATTTCAATAAGATAAATATCGCCAATGTTACCATCACATGAACCACACAATACTAGAATGCCACGGATCAGACCATTGATATTACATAATACACTATATATGGTTCGTTCTTAAAATATTGTAAGATAGGTATTTTTCTGTTTTTGATTGCATTACTTCATGTACATGTTGCAGGTATAGGAACACAGAAGATTTTTGTATCTTTTTTTTAAATTCCACCATGCTTCTAAATGCGATTCATAAGATTAATATATGTATCATTGACATTTCAGTAGTTTTTCAGAAACTATGCATTCAGAACTGATTGCAGACACATGTCACAGCTCAATCAAGTTACAAGGCGTAATATCATGTCAATTATTGATTCATGTCAAGCGATTCATATAAAGCTAGCTGTTTAGGCCTGCTGATGTTGTACAGAGTGTGAAGTATTGAACAGAAATAAATCATTGACTGAAATTTTCCGAGGAAAAAATTTTGAATTTCTGACGCAGAGAAAAAAATAGAAACAGCAAAACCTACACTATACAAAACCTACCACACATATGGCTTTCTGTACATTAAATTTGGCGATTCTGCTATTTCTTTATTTATTTTGTGCATCAAATCTGTCAATTCTTATACAATTTAAACGAAGCAAATGCGCATTTCTCTGACAAATTATTTGTACTGACAGGAAATAAATATAACTCTTTAATAAATTTGAATGATGTTGTTAGTTAGCACAGTCTCGTCAGCTTTCAATCTAAACTATCTCTTAACTATCAAACATGGCGAGTAGATTTACATCTATAACTTAGTGTGCAGGCATCATTTTGTGATGCTATTGAAGTATGTAATTAAGAATCACGTTGATGCTCTTTTGTTGTAGTGCTTCTCTTGTGTCAGTGGATTTGTGTCGGAGTTGAAATACTCCACTCTGGTGCTATAGGAGTTCGCATTCAATCCCTGACTCTAAAAGAGCTAAGCAGCGTCAGACTTGTAAAAGTGGCAATGAGCATTTTTGGACATCTGCGTTCGGAGATATTCTTAGCGAAATTGTAATCTCATGAGGTAATTTCATTGTACTCTTGTAACTTAATTGCTTCATCAATGGACATCCTGGAATATACATGGATTTAGAATACTTCCGTACTTGGAATTTTCGGATCCGATAATTTATTAAGTAGGTCATCCGAATTAATCAATCTTTTACCGTTTCATGTAACAACTTCTACAAACCCGAAAATTGAGTCAAAATATGAATAATCTTCGAACCTTTGTACGACGACCAAGATGTGCCGCTGTAAATTTCCATGGTAATTAACTAAAATTTCATTCTAAGTCAAACATTCTTTGAGACTCTTGTTGCAAGCTTGATATTTTGCACGATCCGGAATTAATTCCATTTTTCGTCGGAATTGGAATTGGAATTGACCCTGATAAACCTCTATTCCACTTTTTCGATAGACCTGTGATAAATCTATTTGTACAAAAATTGAAATCGCAACGTCCAATCACAACAATTAACAATATTAATGATGTTGATACATGTAGCATATCAAAATGCCGCATCATTGCTTTGTAACCTGGCGTTGCTAGGGTAGCTGGGCCGTTGCTATGGCCCGGGGCCATGCATTTTGGTCTCTGTGGCTTCACCATGTGATGTTGATACATGTAGCATATCAAAATGCCGCATCATTGCTTTGTAACCTGGCGTTGCTAGGGTAGCTGGGCCGTTGCTATGGCCCGGGGCCATGCATTTTGGTCTCTGTGGCTTCACCATGTGATGTTGATACATGTAGCATATCAAAATGCCGCATCATTGCTTTGTAACCTGGCGTTCCTAGGGTAGCTGGGCCGTTGCTATGGCCCGGGGCCATGCATTTTGGTCTCTGTGGCTTCACCATGTGATGTTGATACATGTAGCATATCAAAATGCCGCATCATTGCTTTGTAACCTGGCGTTGCTAGGGTAGCTGGGCCGTTGCTATGGCCCAGGGCCATGCATTTTGGTCTCTGTGGCTTCACCATGTGATGTTGATACATGTAGCATATCAAAATGCCGCATCATTACATTAAAACCAGGCGTTGCTAGGGTAGCTGGGCCGTTGCTATGGTCCAGGGCCATGCATTTTGGTCTCTGTGGCTTCACCATGTGATGTTGATACATGTAGCATATCAAAATGCCGCATCATTACATTAAAACCAGGCGTTGCTAGGGTAGCTGGGCCGTTGCTATGGCCCAGGGCCATGCATTTTGGTCTCTGTGGCTTCACCATGTGATGTTGATACATGTAGCATATCAAAATGCCGCATCATTACTTTAAAACCAGGCGTTGCTAGGGTAGCTGGGCCGTTGCTATGGTCCAGGGCCATGCATTTTGGTCTCTGTGGCTTCACCATGTGATGTTGATACATGTAGCATATCAAAATGCCGCATCATTACATTAAAACCAGGCGTTGCTAGGGTAGCTGGGCCGTTGCTATGGCCCAGGGCCATGCATTTTGGTCTCTGTGGCTTCACCATGTGATGTTGATACATGTAGCATATCAAAATGCCGCATCATTACATTAAAACCAGGCGTTGCTAGGGTAGCTGGGCCGTTGCTATGGTCCAGGGCCATGCATTTTGGTCTCTGTGGCTTCACCATGTGATGTTGATACATGTAGCATATCAAAATGCCGCATCATTACATTAAAACCAGGCGTTGCTAGGGTAGCTGGGCCGTTGCTATGGCTCGGGGCCATGCATATTGGTCTCTACAACAGTACTCTGTGTAGTACTCATGCACATGTATCGCATCACTTGGTGGGGCAGGGACGCATAACGGCTACATAAACCGGTGGGGCAGGTACATAAGTGGGGCAGGAACGTAAGAGTGGGGCAGGAACGTATACTAGTGGGGCAGGCACGTCAGTTGGATATGACGAAGTGGGGCAGGAACGTAATAGTGGGGCAGACACGTAACATTTGGTGGGGCAGGAACGTAACATTCTTATATATATATATATATATATACATACATGTATATACAAAAAAAATATATATATGTATATATATAAACACGGTTCACCATTGACCTGAATTATTTTTAAGAAAAAGAAGACGAGGTCAATAAAAACATATATTGGAAAGCTTTCGACAAAAGTCTTTTTCAATCCAAAAGTAACAACAATCTTAAATCAAGCAAAAAGGAAAGAAGGAAGCTAATCTAAGTCATCATATCTAAAATTTAAACGCTGATACAAAAAGCAGACACTATATAAAAATGGACAAGATATCGAAAGAATGTTGTAGTTATCAATTGTACATAACATTAATACTGGGTCTTTGAGACTTTACGTTCATAGACATTGGCAAAAAACTTCTGTAAAATTTCTGTTTTGATGTCACAAGCTGATGGATTTAACTGATGTTTCACATGAAAATGCTGGTGTACAAGACTTATTTTGCTATTTAAATGTTCTAAAATTCGTTTCCTCATTGTGCACTGAGTTTCGCCAATATAAGTCTGTTGACATTTGTTGCAAGTGATTTTATATACAACATTTTTCAAAATACATAAATTGCTGTTATTACATAAACAAGACTTATTGCATGGAATACTTTCTTTCTTCTTGATTTGGCGAACTAATGATGGTGGAGTTACAAACACAGGTTTCACTTTCAAAATTGGAATTTTATTTAATTCAGAGCGAATTTGTCTTGCTTGATTTTCACTGATAAAAGGAATACGAACATAAGCTTGCTTTTCTTGGTTAGTACGTGTGCGAGTATGAAATGATGGAACAGAAGATGTTACATACTTGTTGACTAAACATTTGGGATATATCCATTAGAAATAAAACGATGTTTGACAAAAGATATACCCTTTTCAATCAATGCAGAGGTGGTACAATTTCGGTGAACTCGCAAACATTCATTTTTCATCAAATTTATCTTTCTAATTAAAGGTACGAAGCTATCCCATGGCAACAGATGACCACTGTGTGTGGATTTAGAATAAAATGAGCTTAAACACGAATTATTCGCGAAAGAAACTTTTGTGTCCAAAAATGGAATACTAGCATTTTCGGGGTAATCAACAGTAAACTGAATAGAATTATTTATGTTATTCAACTCAGGAAGTATATCATCCAAAGGAGAAAATGAAATAACAAAAATATCATCAATGTATCTTTTCCAGAAAATAAAACGTGATGGATCAACAGATAGAATTTGCCTCTCTACATGAAACATGTAAACAATCGCTAAAATAGGGGATAAATTATTTCCCATAGCTAATCCTGAATTTTGTTTATAGAACCGACCCTTAAAGAAAATGGTGTCCGTAGTTGCAGCCAATTTCAAAAGTTTTGTGAAATTGATAGACGATAAAGATGTAGACATTTTATGTTCGTTGAAAAAATTTGTTACAATAGAAAATACATCATTAGGACCAGATAAAGATATAGAGCCATATAAATTTGTAACGTCAAAAGATCCGTAGAAAAATGGTTTAGAGTAATCAATTGAAACATCCATAATTGAGTTTAAAAATGTAGAAGTGTCTTTCAAATGCGTAGATACAAAATTCAGAAGGGGGAGTAAAAAATGTGCTAAAAATCTTGAAAGACTAGTTGCCGGAGTGTCTACTGCAGAAATCAGAGGTCTACCTTTGAGGGGTGATTTGTGATCTTTAGGCAAGATTGTCAATTGACTGGGGATAGGGTCGCTACATTTCAATTTTAGTAGGACAGTTTTCATCTCATCACTCTGCCGAGATGCAATACTAGTTAATTCTTTATTGAACAACTTTTGAGCTGTGCTCGGTAAAACGTGTGGTTTTTCATCATAATTTTCTAAGTGTGGGTAGCTCAAATGTTCATATTCACAATCATCGATCGCTATAATTCTCTTTGTCTTGTCCGATGGCAGAATTCTAATATCAGGAATAGCTTTAATGCTTTTGATTATATTAGACATAGGGATTTTTGATTTAGAGGTCATGTCTATTATTTTATCATGTATAGACGATAAACATTGTTGTACATCATCTGGAAGTGACACGTCAGTATGATAATAAGGACGGTTAGCTGGAGATATAATATACAGGGTGAGTAAAAAAAAACGATTTATTTTTAAATGGATATAAAACATGTTTGTTTTAGTGATAGAAATTCGTTACAAGTTCAGATATTAAGCATATGTCTTCAATTTGACGAAGGAATCGTTCAAATTATGTATTGCTTAGGTAGATCTCAAAAATTATTATTATTTTATCCTGCATGTAAATATTTACCCGAAATCAGTCCAAAGAAGACCGAAATATTCCCATTGATAGAGTTTCCCATATTTATAAGACAAAAACGAAAGTTATTAAATATCACTCTAAACATGAAACTGAACTGTCAGAATGCATAAGAAAGGTATTTCATAATAAACGAATTGAATGTTAACCTTCAACTTGACCACCGTCCAACTGAATGCACTCATTGCATCGCTCAACGAAAGACTCGTACGATGACTGAAACATTGTTGGGTTGAAAGTCCCCAGCTCATCTTCGATTCTTGTTCTCAATTGTTCCACGGTTCTTGGAGCCTGTTTGTAAACTTTATCTCGCAGAGCTCCCCATAAAAAGAAATCACAAACAGTGAGGTCCGGTGATCTTGGTGGCCATCGAACTGCTCCCTGTCTCCCGATCCACCTGTTTGGAAGATGCTCATCCAACAAAGACCGAGCGGTGAGACTGAAATGAGGCGGAGCTCCATCTTGTTGATAAAGTTTGTTGCGATTCGATCTTCTTCGAAAGTAAGGGATCACCTTTTCGCGAAGTACTGTGCAGTAGCGGTCACTATTCATAGTCTCAGAGCTGATGTCGTAAGCCAAGACGCCGGACGGACCAACCATGCACCATACCGTGACCCAGTGTCGGTCTTGCAGCTTTTCAATCTGCATGTGTGGGTTTTCAGTTGCCCAGAAGTGGAGATTATGAAGATTCACTATGCCGTTGACGTGAAGAACAGCTTCGTCGGAAAATATGATGTTCTTATAAAAGTCACTGTCACTCTCTTGATTACGACGTAACCATTGGCAAAATTCTAATCTTCTTTCAAAGTCATCTTTGGATAAAGCTTGCACTTTTGTTGCCTTAAATGGATGAAGTCCATTTTTATGAAGACAGCGGACAACACTTGACTGAGAGTTACCAGTTTCCGTAGCAATCTGTCTAGTCGATGCTGTCGGTTTATCTTCCAATCGTTGATTGATTTCCTGGAAACTGTCATCACCACTCGCGGTAACGGGTCTACCACTGCCTTCTCTCCTTTTATTGATGCCACCATATTCAAGGAAACGAGAAACCCATCGACGTATTGTGGATTCAGGAGGAGCCTCTTCATCATATTCTTTCGCGCATCGTTTTCTGGCTTCTCTGGTGTTTTCATAAGTGATAGCCCATGCAACAACCTTTGCTTTGCGTTCCATATTGATGAATGCAAATCGAGAAATGAAATATCATATGATGAATGCAATATCATGCGTCGAGAAACAACTTACTTATTTAAATTTAGAAATGTATTATGTTGATTGATAGACAGTAAAATCATCTGTCTAATATTAGAAGTTAACACAGATATCTAACATAATTAGACATTTTTAACAAATCTAGTTAGTACATAATTGAATTGAAGACATATGCTTAATATCTGAACACAGATATCTAACATAATTTGAAATTTTTAACAAATCTAGTTAATACATAATTGAATTGAAGACATATGCTTAATATCTGAACTTGTAACGAATTTCTATCACTAAAACAAACATGTTTTATATCCACTTAAAAATTAATCGTTTTTTTTACTCACCCTGTAGTGATATGGAGCAATTTGTGAATCGAGCTACTCCTATTAATTCTATTCCTGAAGAAAATTTATTCAAGAGTGAATCATCTAGTAATGAAGTTATTTATTCGTATGAAGTGATAAATAGTGCAACAAGCAGTGAATCATCTAGTGATTAAGCTATTCATTCGTGCAGGCTGACCAAATGATTTCGGAAAAAAGCAGACTTGGTTTTCGGACATGAAAAATCGACCTAATTTCACTTTAATAGGGACAATTTGGCAATGTACTACCTGTAAGGCTATAGATCCAAATGCACCTAAGTAAAGTCTACGTGTATCGTACATGCAGAGGTAAATGTCACAAGATTAATCAATATATGTGGTCAAACTTCTTTATTTTCACTTTTTATAACTTCTAAATTAGAAAATGTCACATTCAAAGAAAATTTCATGACACATCAATTTCCTTTTATAAAATAACTATCTATCACAGATGCTGACATGGCATCCCTGCGTTTCTTGGAAGCCTGACTGTCTTCCTCCAAGCGCCTTTTCCTTGCTCGAGCCTCCGCCAATTTCTTCTCAATCGCTTCGATTTCGGTCTCCGTTTCTTGTATTTCCTTGTTCAGAACTTTATCTGATTTCCTCTCATAAATACAAATTTTTCACTTGATTTCTGCAGCTTCGTGTATCAGAAGTTCTTTTTCTTTGAGTTTGAATCTCTTTTTCTCTTCTTCGGTATACAAACGACTAGCTTGGCTCATGCTTTTCAGTAGGTCGTCCGGAATTGTGAATTTTTCAAAGGACTCACGATCAAAGTAATCGGAGGCCAATCGAATTCCAGCGTAGAGATTATCAGAGAACGCAGATTGGTAGTCACTTTCATGAAACTTCATTTTCGAGAATCCGCTTTCGACTGTCATATTGTGGGGTACGAACAAAGTTATGGTGCTCCCCAATTGTGCAAGCGTTGGTGAGGTAGAAAGTTCATTTGCTTTGAATAACGTCTCCAATGGCTTTATCACTTCGGAATCGGACTTTCCTCGCAGTACTGCAAGCTCGTCAGATGCGGTAACACGATTCAAATTCAAGGCCGCACACAATTTAGAAAGATTTCTAAGAAACCTATCGTTGACAGTTTCTGCTTTCAACAAATGGCACCGACGAACGATTTCCGACTGTAGCAATTTAGAAAATCTTACAAGAAGACGTTGCAACTGCTGTTCATTGAATAAATTCCACCGTTCGCTTATCCATCCAATTTCACGCTCACTCAATTGATTCATTGCTGCAATTATGTGAGGAGACTCTTTATCATAGAACAACTCCTTCATTTTTGACTGAAAGTTCCTGGGTGTTCCATCTTTGTGATGCAGCATCGGAATGTACTTTTGCGGTGTTATCTCCACCGAATGCCCCAATCGCTGCTGGAGCTTCCTTAGCAATTCCAGCAATTTCTCGAGAAAACTAAATATGTCAAGGTAATTGCATGCATTTCGTGAAATCATGTGTTGGTTGCACATGAATCAAAAACTGATCAAGGTGGACCACGAAAACGGGATCATCGAAATACGATTGCAAAGTAGAATCTTTTGAAAGCCGGCTGATTTTCTGTATCAAAGGAAACTGATGACATATTTCAGTCAGCATTTTGTAAAGCGACAGAAATCGAGTTCGACAATAATCACTAATTTTGCAGAGTGCCCAATATTTTCAGCCTGTCTCAGAATCGACTGTACTTTCGGCTTCCTTTCAACAAAACTTGAAACATTCTCAGCAAAGCCAATTACATGTATATTTCGAATTTCCTTTTCTTTGACCTCGTCTTTTTGTAAAAGGTTCATTCTGTGAACACTGCATCCGTCGATGTCAATCATCTTCGGGCAAACCTCTGAAAGTCTGGCTAGCAATCCAGAATTTTCATCACACATGAGTAGTATAAAGATAGCTCATACTGTCCCAGGATTAGTACATTTTGAATTGGAACCTAAATGTACCGAACAGGATTAGTACATTTTGAATTGGAACCTAAATGTACCGAACAGGATTAGTACATTTTGAATTGGAACCTAATGTACCGATTTGTTTTTAAACTTGATCTTGTGGTTGTAGTCGTCTGTTATTTGAAGTGGTGATTGCGAACACAAGTGTACTGTTTTGTGTTAGTTGTGAAGAGAATAGTGTAATGTGTTGATGATGTGAGTTCGGTTAGGTACATTTAAATGTTCTAGACTTGTTCATTTGAACATGAATGGCAAAGTGTGAGGATTGAAACGTTGAGGATGAGTACTCTAATTGTGTTGAGGATGAGTACGCAGATGTTCTAATTGTATTGAGGATGAGTACGTAATGTTCTAATTGTGTTGAGGATGAGTACGTAATGTTCTGATTGTATTGAGGATGAGTACGTAATGTTCTAATTGTGTTGAGGATGAGTACGTAATGTTCTAATTGTGTTGAGGATGAGTACGTAATGTTCTAATTGTGTTGAGGATGAGTACGCAGATGTTCTAATGCTGAACTTGTTATTTTTTTGAATGATAATGTTGAAGGCTATCTATATCTATACATATATATATTATATGCATGGAGAATTGTTTATTATTATTATTATTATGGTTTGTGCTCAATTGAGACAATTGTGACCAGTGTGACCATTGTGACCATTGAATCCTTCATTTCTATTTTGTGTTCTTTTGTCAAATATTGATAATATGATTCCCCAAATTCCATAATAGTTTAGAAAGTGAAAAAGACAACATTTACTATGTATGTTTAATTAAATATGCGAAAATACGTTAGGGTACATGATGGCCATCTCAGAGAGAAAGCCCTCTCCCCACTGGTGGAAAGCAGTGTTATTTGAGTAGTCATGCTCACTCATGTGGACGGGGAAAACGACTGGCTGACTGCTCCGAAGTTTCAGGGCCGTCACTACAAGTACTCTCCACAAGTATACTTCACAGCCACATGATAGTCTCATAACCGTGTCCAGTTTTTCACCAATGAGGAATATCCCAGAGGAGGTACCAGAGAAGAATATCTCACCACTCCTGGACTTATCTTTTATCTCTCCAATCACCGCATCGAGTTTACCGCCTTCAATGGGTTCCGTTGTGTTCCCCGATAAGATAATGTTGTTTGAGCTTCCTGCCATGGTAGTAGTTAGGATTAGAACAGATAACAATTGGAACTATCCTACGACTTATATAGCCCGAGGGAGAATTAGAACACTTCTTATTGGCTGTTGGGAATTCCTTTGTTTAGAAAGTATATAAGTCCTGAAATTGTACCAATTCCAATCCTGAAGTTGTTGTGAAATCAAAAGAGACATTCAAAATGATAGGCCCCAACACACCACCTCAATCGCCGGTTCCAACCGAGGGATCGATATCGAACATATTCGATTTGGTTGACTCACATGTCAGCGAAGATCAGTCAACACCACCGATGGAAGCACGCATTAGTGTCAAGGTGTGGAACGCTCCAGAAAGAGTGCACACAAAGCGGCTGAAGTCAAGACTTGAACCTGACGACGAGAAACTAAAGAATTTGATAGAGTTCTCCTTTATTGAAGCAGAAACTCCGAGGCGATATCCCGATGCGCCGCGAAAGACGAAGGTCAGTGTGCAAGTGGACCTGCGGAAGATACCACCGTTCCCGATCTTGGACAATTTGTAGACTCTAGCTTTCTGTATCGTAACGCTCTTTTATAATCTTCAAAATATCATTGTTATTATGAGTACAAAAATTGCTGTTTTGATTTCTTTTCAAAGGAGTATTGCCTCCAAGATTTGAGTGGAAGTTGGGATTAAAGTTTTGAAAGAACATCCATTTACATATGAGGATGGAAAGACATGTAGTTCCCCTGGAAAGTGTCATACATAGTGCATACAATACACCATTAGAATGAGAATGAAAAGAGCTTTCGAATGATACACGGTATGCACCCACCTCTTCAAAAAACTTGCTGTATGACAGCGTTGAAGATAGACAAACGATGGAAAAAATTGACTTTTTAAAATTATGCAAAATCAATCTAGTTTTCAAACGCATGTAGCTCGTCAGGAAGGTATCATACATGATGCATACAATACATCATTGGAATCACAATGAAAAAGAGCGATGACAATGACCGATTTTCCACATTTTGAACAAGTTCCAAACTTAAAGTTTACAACTCAAAATTATCACAATACTTAACACTTTTACCCTCAACCTTGACCTGACCTCACCTTTGACCTTCGTACACTTCATACACGGCGCGCCGCGGGGGGGGCCTCAAAATTTCTTGGTCGAAATTTTTCGGATTACAGGGTAAATAAATTTTCGAGTGCGCTACGCGCACTCGAAAATTTATTTACCCATGGGCTCCGGGCGCCATAGGTACTCTTCCTTCTCAACTGAACCCTAACCTAACCCTAACCTTAACACTAACCCTAACCGTAACACTAACACTAACACTAACCCTAACCTCAACACTAACCCTAACCTAACCCCAACCCTAACCTTAACACTAACCCTAACCCGAGGATCATATCTTCCACAGTCTTGTTCTAATGCAGCAATTGATAAGTGCGCAAAATTTGAAAATGTGATGACCACATAAACATCCTCAGCTGATGCCTCATGTGTTCACCATATGGTTTGTTTAAATGGATCATTTGATAAGTGCGCGAAATTCGAAATTTTGATTGGGTGATAATTCTATTAAGATTTATCACTCTGGAACAATTTACACGTTACTTTTTCTAACTTTATAAGTAGGTACATCAATAAGTTCTAAACCTAAAGAGATAGAAAATAACTTGATCAAAATTAATAAACTGTGTTACAACTTAATGTTAAGCTATTAATGTTACAATTTATCAACTGTTTCATTTTGAATCTTGTTTAAGTGAAAACATTTTGTTTAACTATATCATCTCAATGGCATGACGTCAGTGGGTCTTTCTTCGTAGTTGCTTTGTGTATTTCATATATAAAGAAAGTGTTGAAGCCAGTTCTTCACTCATTTTTGAATTATCAGCCTGCCTACCAAGACGTCAGCTCCAATCTTTCAAACCTTAATCAATATTCTAAAGTGAGTTTGGAGCAATTTAAATGTTACTTTTTTTCTAAGTCCATAAGTAGGTACATTAATAAGTTCTAAACCTAAAGAGATAGAAAATAACTTGATCAAAATTAAGAGACTTAAAGTTGTGCTTATGAAATTTATTAAAGACTTTAGATATTCTCTTTCGTATAATACTCACTACCACGATGTGACTTGGGACAATTTACATGCTACCTTTTCTAACTTTATAAGTAGGTACATCAATAAGATCTAAACCTAAAGAGATAGAAAATAATTTGATCAAAATTAATAAACTCTGTTACAACTTAATGTTAAGTTATTAATGTTACAATTTATCAGCTGTTTGATTTTGAATCTTGTTTAAGTGAATACATTTTGTTTAACTATATCATCTCAATGGCATGACGTCAGTAGGTCTTTGTTTGTAGTTGCTTTGTGTATTTCATATATAAAGAAAGTGTTGAAGCCAGTTCTTCACTCATTTTTGACTTATCAGTCTGCCTAGCAAGACGTCAGCTTCGATCTTTCAAACCTTAATCAATATACTAAAGTGAGTTTGGAACAATTTACATGTTACTTTTTTCTAAGTTCATAAGTAGGTACATTAATAAGTTCTAAAACCTAAATTTAAAAAGTTTACATTCAATTTATTATCTGTTTTAGATATGTATTTATATTTTTTACAGACATTACTCGTCCCAGTTGCTTGCCACGACAACGTTTGATTTTTCACTACTGCCAAACCTGTAAGCAGGCTGTCCGGCATTCCATGAAAAGCCAACATAAGGAATGCACGTTCCGTCAGGATTGCAGTTTTCTGTACTGCCTATCTTGCAAAAGCTATGTCCGGACAGACATGGAGGCGAAAGGAGAGAACCCGAAAAGATTCATCAAGCCCCATACGAAATGCGCATTAAGAAACGGGCGGGAGGGTCGAAACCTCACTTGCCTTGAGAAGAGGCGAGTGGAGAGGCTGTTCGCCAAGGAGCGACCTATTGAGGGCATCCTCAGCCAAGTTGAGGAGGAGTCCACAAGTGAGCAGCCGAAACCCAGACCCAAGTCCCGAAAGTACGTGGACACCGATTCCGACTCCTCGGATAGCGATGTTGAGGTGAGTTCATATTTAGAATATTAGCAGTAACATAAAGCAAAAAAAATTCAAGAGTCCAAAACTGATAGGGAAACTTGACTTCTGTTTTGTTTGTTTTTTCATATATAATAATGTGCATGTCTTTTCACTATTTCAGGTCAAGAAGCCACCTGTTAAGAAGTTAAAAGTCGAGTGGAAGCCATCAGTTCCGGAAACGAATGTAAGTTTGAAATATCAAAATCAGCAATTTGTCTATTCGTATGTATTTTCCGTTCTTCACACTTTAACTACGTTTCATTTCCATCCACAGGTAGTCGTAAGTACGCCCGCAAGTAGCAGCTGGGTTGCGAAGCCTATGATTAGATTAATAACTTAGGACACATGCATACATTCAAATTCGAGAGGAATTTAAAATGTATTTTCCCTTGTAGAGCTACCGATCGCTCTCTCTAAAGAGCCGGAACAACCTCCTTGGCTTGACTCCGGCTACTACAACATGAGTGGAGGAGAATGAGGAGCGCCTGTACTCCATCCGAGAGTCTTCTTCAGATGAAGAAAACGTAAGTATCAATCATAGGAAAAGGCTAATAATCATAAATATAATGTTATCACATCGAACTCGTGATATTATGTCCCTTTCATCAATTCATATCTGTTTCTTTTTCAGCACCAGCTGACACTTGTTCCTGAAAAGGAGATCCCCTTCTCCCAAATCCGAGCCTCACCCAGCATTGAGGTCAGCTTCCCACCCTCTCCGATTATACACCGCGTCCCAACTCCACCTCAGCCAACATTCGATGACTACTGGGTCACATCGTCTCCACCTGCTCCTACGCCGATGCCCAACAGCCCAACTCGAACTGTGATCCTCTCCAACTCTCTCCCAACTTGTGATCCCCTATTTAACGTTGACCTGGACGAGACGGTCGAGTCAGTGGTCGAGGTGCCGGTAACTGTGTCGACGGAGGACAAAGTGCGTCACCTTGAATGTAAGTTGCGCCAACAAGAGGAACGCGAGACAGCTCTTCGCGCTGACTACAGGTCACTGCTTGAGTCGTTCCGCAACATTTCGCAGGCTAACCTGCAACTGTCGCAATCGATAGTGAAGCGTGATACAATAATGCACGTTGAGCTATCGAAAGCTGCAATTATCAACAAAGTGCGCATGACACATGTCGATGACTTCTCAAGGTGTCATGGACATTGTGCTCACGTCAAGGTGACGCATAGTGACATTATCGAGTGTCAATCTCTTTGACTTCTTTTTTTGACTTTTACCTTTGGAAAAAATAATTGTACACTTTGTATGTCTTTTTATTTATGTATTTAAGTGGAAATATAAGTCTGAGGTTGAGAACAAATTCCATTGGTCGACGTCACTGGTTACGTAATATAATATGTAGACAGTATATAAGTAGACGCAAATTGTTAATCCTCAACGATCATCATGGTTGTCTGCTCTAAGTGTGGAAAGAAGTTTACAATTGTTAGCAATTTAACGCGTCATGAAAAATTTTGCAAGCTAGGAATAAAGCATAAATGTAGTAATTGTCCAGACACAATCTCGTATGTTGCAGTCAAGAAGGAATAGGAACAAATAATACTAATTTATCAACCTGTAGTAGTCATGTTAGGGACATTCCAGATAGCGCTTTAAATAATGATGAAGCTTTTAGGCATTACTGCTCTCACTGTGGTAAGAATTATAATAGCACAAGTAGATTCCGTCAACACAATTATATACATAATATGAACATTGAAATGAGTAGTCACAATAATTATGGAACACTCACCCTTAGTGAAAGCGCCTTCAGCAGACGTGCTCGCGTGTATGACATTACACCAACCATTCAAACAATAGATGTAACATCTTTTTTATTCAACATGCGAACCTTACTAGAAAACTTAGTTAATGACTTGCGAACTAGTCTTCAACTACGTGGTCGATTAATTGCTCAAATTCGCTATGTCCGTTCTAATCCTCAAGAGGAAGAAACTTTACTCGCGCACTTCACCTCATTATCATCAAATTATATATATGACTTTGACACATGGTTTCAGGATAATTTAAATAGTTTATCAAATCATGTTTCAACTTTTGCAAATAGAGGAAGCAATTGGGTTGTTGATAAAGTAGTAAATGTAGAATTCAATTTAATTTCAACTCCTCTACTATCTGGTGGTAAAATGACTACTTTACCTAAAAAGTTAAGAAGTTCTAAAGCTGTAATAAATGTAAATTCAAATTCAAATGACTGCTTCATGTATTCTATCTTGTCAATTATTCACTACGATGAAGTTACTCATTCAAAGATAAACGAGGTAAACTCATATAGAAAGTGGACATCTCAATTGGTTATGGATGACATTTCCACACCAGTGTCAATAAAGGACATTCCTAAGTTTGAGAAAAACAATGACATAAAAGTAAATATCCACTTGTATGAAAATGGTCTCAAGGGAGTAAGATATAATAGCAATTTCATCGGTAAAAGAACCGTTAATATTTTGCTAGTGCTACATAACGGTTTTGCACATTATTGCGGCATACGAAAATTATCTAGATTATATAGCAAATTTTACACAAGTCGCAAGATTTTTTGTGAAAGATGCACTCAATCCTTTTCAAAGAGAAGCGTTTTAGAACGACATTTTCAATTCTGTAGTCGTGGTAAGGCGCAAATAGAAAAAATGCCCAAACATTTAGAAGTTCAGATAAGTAGTACTGAGCACCAACTCAGTCCACCTTTAGTCATATACGCCGATATCGAGTGTTTAATAGAAAACAAAATTCATAAACCTGCGGCTGTAGGTGTGTATCACGTCTGGCATGAGGCACTTCAGTCAACCTACAATAACACCTATAATCTGCTTGAAGGGGAAAATTGCATCGCTGAGTTCCTAAATCATTTAGAAAATGTTGTCCAAAATTTATATGATAATCAAAATGTCATGACCAGAATGCCGATGCGATTGACAGCAGTGGAAGATATTGCTCATAAAAATGCAGCAAATTGTAATAAATGTAAGATAAAATTTAGTGAAGATATAGCAAAAGTTCGTGATCACGATCACATAACCGGAAAGTACAGGCAAGCATTATGTTCAAAGTGCAATTTGCGATTAAGATTGAATCGACGAGAGCTTCCTGTTTTCTTTCAAAATTTCAAAAACTATGACAGCCATATTGTTTGTTATAAAGCCATTGGTAAAAAGAAATCTTGGAAGTTAGATGTTATTGCAGCTACTGATGAGAAATATATTACTCTATCATCAAAAATTCCAGTAAGCGAATATAATGGAAAGCCTGTATATTTTAAATTGAAATTTTTGGACTCATATCAATTTCTGAGTGCATCACTTGCTGAATTAGCCAAAAGTCTGAAAGTCTACAAACATGTAGAAGCGCTGCGAAATGAATTTCCAAAACTAACTGATGATATTCTTTACGGTTATGTCTTATATAGGTTATGTCTTTGATTTGGATTTAGAATATCCTTCAGACATTTACGATGACACTGCTGATTTTCCATTAGCTCCGGAAATGCAATTGGTAGAGCAAAAAATGTTTTCTACATATATGAAAAATTTCTATGAAACTTTAAGACCAATTATGTGTTTCACAAGCACAAAGAAACTGTTGCTGCATCAGTTTGATCGATGTGTTGTTCATTATGTTGTTTATTACTCGATTCTAAAATTCTACCTCTCTATGGGAATGAAGATAAAGAAGGTCCATGCTGGAATCCAGTTCACACAAAAATCGTGGCTGAGACAATATATTGATATGAATTCGCAGAAAAGAGCTCAATCAAAATCTGATTTTGAAAAAGCGTTTTATAAATTAAAAAACAACTCCCTGTTTGGTAAGACTATGGAGAATGTGAGACGTCGGAGGAACTTCAAATTAGTAAATACAACATTGCAACTATCTAAATGGGCCAATCATCCCCTATATGTCCAGCATAGGATATTCGATGAAGATTTAGTTGGTATGGAACTGTATAAACCTTCAATAGTTCTAAATAAACTAATTTATGTTGGTCAAGCAGTTCTTGACTATAGTAAATTAGAAATGTAGCAGTTGTATTATAAAGATTTAATTAGATGTCCACTGATAAATAGAGCACGTCTTTGTGGAGGTGATACCGATAGCTTTTTCCTTTGTCTATACACCTCGCCATCTGTTCGTCTAGAGGATATATTCATGTATTTCGGTGAAAAATTTGATTCCTCAAATTATGATGTGAATCACCGTTTATATTCAATTACAAACAAGGCTAGACTAGGTTGTTTTAAGGATGAGTGCGCGGGAAAGTTGCTTGAGGAGATGGTTCTTTTGAAACCAAAAGTGTATTCAATGAAATTTCTAGATTCAACACATCATAATATTAGGCGAGCAAAGGGTATACAGAGAGCAGTGGTTAGACGTATAGAACATAGTGACTATAGAAATGTTTACTATACTGAGAAAGATACCAATGAGCAAATAACCGTCATAAATTCAAAAAACCACATAGTTGAAACAAAAACGTTTAGAAAGCGAGGGCTCTCACTTTGGGAAGATAAGCGCTGCTGGATAAATAAGAACTTATCTTTACCATATGGACACTATAGCCTTGGACTTCCTCCTCCGTCAAAAAGACGAAAATGTCTTCCCACAGCAGGTGATGTAGAATAGCGGATAGAACAACGGTAGAATCAATACAAATAACACATAGGTAGTAAATATTTGAGTGTAAATTTCTACATCTTTCCGATATGTAGAGATTGAATTTGAATACATAGCAGCATTCAACATCCTTCCGATATGTTGATTTTCAAACATAAACTAACTTTAGGCAATTATCAGATTATAATAATTACATTAAGAATAACTTCAGAATATGCCTCATTATATCAGAACATGGAAATTAAGTGACAGACAAAAAATTCACCTAACAGATTCAAGCAAAATGGTTTTTCGACATTCTGTAACAAATAGTAGAAATCATCGTGGTGTTTCTATTAGTAGTGACGCATTGCCCTCACTTAAAGATTTTGCTAATCTGATTGAGCGACATGATACTCGGATGAAGATTCCTCTGGATGAAAAGGTATGGATAAAATATGATTCAACTGTCAAACTTTACGTATGTTCATCCAAGAGGAAAGACGTTGATCATCGATTTTTTCGTTTTAGTGACGTCACATGGGGTTCCTTTATAAAGGAGATTCTACCAATATAATTTCATTCGTCAGAGATGGACGACATCAGTCAGATGAAAGTGGTGAATCGCATGGTGGTTACAAAAGCAAACTCAAAACTCAATCTACATCAAATCGAGCGAGACATACCCAACAGAAATCAATGGCTAATAGTGAAGAAGAGGCGAAAGCCGACGACGAGTTTGTATCTGGGGCGACCCACAATGTTGACATGGAGAATCTTGAAGAAGGAGAAATCCATGACTGTCCTTTTCTTTCCTAATGGAACAGTGCAGTGTGTTGGGTGCTTCGATGATTGTGATCTCAATTATTTACACTCCGTGTTGGAAATACTATTACGGGATAAATTACCTAATTGGAAAGTAAAAACCATGACAGTGTTATGCGAATTGAATTATCGCTATGACTTTCGCAAAGTTTCCTCTACGTCCAATCTTACTTATGAGGTGGAGTTATTTCCTGCTGCGCAAATGACAAATTGGCATCCTTATCACGTTCACGTGTTCCACAATGGGAAAGTTGTGATAACTGGCATTAAAGACTTGAAAGTTGTATCCCAAATAATAAGTGATTTGAAAAATTATTTTGTAAAAAGTTGATGGACTGTTGTAAATAGTTTGTAAATATACATTTCAATTGTGAAACTTTGCTCTCCCTCTAAACATTACGCTCTGGGAAATAAAACGAATTTTGCATATATAATGAAGTTATTACAAGACAGTTCATATAATTGTTGAGAATTACATCGTTTTTAGCACAATTTCTACAGAATAATCGAATAACACTTTTATAGTCACTTTTCAAAGGTCGTTCATTAACAAAATATAGTACGTAGCCCCCACACATGAGGGATCTATTACTTTGGAGTGGGAACGATGTCACTTTCTTTCTAGTCCATGAGAATCTATTCATCCATATTGATATATCATGTAATGGCGGCTGATCGAGAGAGTCAAAATATTCAGCTACTCTATTGCGATTTATGTACACGGCAACCCAACGTTTACCACGAAGATTAACCGTGTCTGTATTTATAATCAGAGAACAGGGATATGACTGAATTGATGTAGGTAGTTTATCTCTTGGGAATACATTGAGAAACAATTTCTTGTAATAGGGATGAGCTTTCTTCATTAAGTTTAAGATTTCCACATTACTGAGGTTGCTCATCTCTGATAGTTGGCCAAGACGTCTCTCAATCTAGTAATTTCAATGCTGCTGTCATAGATTGCGTAAAGTAAACCGGTTACAGGAACTTTCAAAGGATCCGCAAATGTGAGTTCCAATCGAAGGTTACCAGCTTTTGTAACATCCACATTTTCCCCAGTTATATCACAATCTGCTTTGAGGTTGTATAATATATAGAAGTAGCCATTCTTATACATATCCATCGTAATACCATTTGAATCGTCAGTGTTGAACATGTCTAGTGCCATGAAAGTAGAGCAATATTCGCGAACAAAATTGTTTTCCTTAAAATTCGGTTGATAGGCCTTACAAGCAACTGAATTGCCATCTGCGAATAGACCGAGTTTCGTGATACCAAAATGTTGAGAATGAAACAGATTCTTCTGAAAGCTACCACAGAATGATTCATTTTCTACAAACGCGATGTACACCGCCTTCGGTAGGGCAATTGGAAAGAGGTTGGGATAATCAAAAGATGAGGTAGTCGCCGGAATCGTAAAAGTGGCTAGTACACTATGATTGACTGGATATATAGCATTGTGGTTCTTCAGTCCTACAGCATGTTGATTGATGACTGTGGGATTCATTTTTACTCGCCTTACATTGAGGACAGCTTCCGTTATGTGTACATCATAGGATGCAGAAGGTCCGAATGACATCAAAGCAAATTTTGATTTAGCAGGAACAAATGTCAATCGCATTTGTACTTGAGATAGGAGGTATCTCGATTGACGGAAAAAATCAAGATAGACTGATTTTAGATGTAGTTCAGCTGAATCAGCAGTTAATTCCACACGCTTTTTCAAACCATTATTAGCGAAATCATCGAACTTACCAGACTGATCTGTAAACCAACCAACAGCTTGTAAGTGCGTTTGTTTGGCCTGGTTTTGAAACTGAGTCAATGTATATAAGCAAGCTCCATATGGATATGATGAATCTCCTCCTTCAATCTGCTTATTATTTAGTGATAAAGTGACATCTGAGAAGAGACTGGCAATTGGGAGATTAATCAACCGCACTTTGTCCTTAGAATCAATGTTAGTACCATTAGTTTTTTTAATTTGTACACACAATTCCAAGTCAATAGACTGACAGTCGATGTAGTCGTCAGCATTAGCAGTAACATCAAACTGAATGGGTATGTCATTACCCACAATATTTGTTTAGGGAAAATAGTCAACAATTCTCGACGAAATTATGTCAGTTTGCTGGGGTGATGTATCAAAAAAGCACAAAGCTGAATTGATAGTCGATTGCATTTCGCTCAGTTTAGAAATACGTTAATCTCCTTCGTTTCGACTTATTTCCAACTGATTTCGATTTCCGCTTTCGCTTTCTTGTCTTCTTCACAGGAAGCTTCGATCTAGATTTCCTAACTCTTCGTCTTTGCTTAGTAACTCGACCGGATCCAACTTGTCTTGTTGCGCCTCTTACGAACAGGTCGTCTCGACTTTGTTAGGTCATCCAATGCATCAATAGCTGATTGCTGAGCACGGACTTTCATTGATTCTCCTATATCCGCTTCTTGGAGTGCATCCGCAGCAACATTTGCACCAAAATCTAAAGCTCTGTTTCCTACGCGTTTCATCACTGGCAACGCATAGCGTTTAAGTCCAGGAAGTAATGCACGCTTTAATGCACCAAATATTCCTCCTCCTACTTGTCGCCTACCTCCAGCAAATACGGGATATCCGATTTGATATGATGGTCTGCTATAAAAGCCTGTCATTGTAAATTTTGAATTCTGAAGAATTTCACAATAGCGTAAAGCCTTAGTCTCGATTCTTAATATGTAATGTCAGCACAGTAACACCACCATAGAATGGAACAATTTCACCCGCATCATCATGAATTGAAATGTCGATTCTTTTGATAACACTTCGATTGATCGGTAAATACATTTTGTTGATGAATTCACGATTGATTAACTGCTTCCGGACGGATGATAGGGGAAATGTGCGTAGCAATGGAGCCTCGATGTCACCAACTCTAGTATACTCAACAATATTGCAGTAAATATATAAGTTACTGATGTCACTCTCTAATGAAGGTGCTGAATTACCAATGGTTGTACCTTCATTTATTGTGAATTTTGAGAACCCTAGAATTGTTGCCAACATCTTGTCGAGCTTAATGAGATAATTTCTCCCTACTTTTAAAACCATTCGCTTCTTTAAGGGATCATATGAAAAGAAGTACTCATCTGCGTTGAGGTAGTGTGCACCATTTTCATTCAGTTTTGTACAAATTTCCGATGGTGTGTTTAGATCTTCAACGTTTAAATTGACCCTCCTTACTAGCTCAGTTGAGGTACTCAATTCGTCACCCAGTATTTTATCGGAATATACATTGATGTGCCATGCGTCGTTTGTTGCTGTCTTTAGTTTATTGTAATTGAACTGAATCTTATATGTATCATTTCATTCTGTCAAACACGGTGGACTATCAGGATGCTTGAATAGTCTCTGAATTTCAGATCCGAATTCAATAACAGCGGAATTAGACTTTTCCAAAGGTGTCTTTTTAGTGAAAACAAGAAATTCTACCTCCATTTCAGCAGTAAAAAGAGTTACTTTCTCTTTCTTATATTCACAAGTCATTAAACTTTCTGGCACTGATCCTTGAAACTTTCTTGCAACAGCTTCAATATTTTTCATAACTTCAAATTTTTCCTTGACGCGGACACTCCTTTTCTGTAGTGCATACAACGGTGCAATTCTACATTGAAAATCACTAACTGTTCTCTCAGCTTTCCATCCAAGTTCATTATACCAATGTAGAGATGAAAATGTAGTTCTGGGAAACCCTAGAGTGTGTGCCAAATCTCTACCTAATATTAGCAGAACATGCTTCCTCCCCCCTTCTTTCAATAGTTCAGTTGAGCCTTTTACAACTGGCTTGAAGAATCTATTTAAAGTGAGAGTGAAGAGATCGTTTATTCGTCGGAACATTTTACCAATTTCATTCTCTGTATCTTGCAAGCTGAGTGTGGGAACTGTAGAATTGAAGGAAGACGTTGCATATGCCTTTTCAATTTTGATCATGTTCTTGACAGACGGTAGCGATGGTGAGAAAGGATGTAAAGTAAGATGATGAAAATCCCATGTTCCACGTAGACCATTCTGAAATAGGCGAAAACAATCATCCTTTTCACGTACTTCCGTGTGTATTTCAAAATAATTATTCGTTAACAAACTAATATCATTGTAATATGTGACTTAAGTTAATGCGACTTCGTGAGGGCCACTCAGATAAAGAGGCTTGGCAAACTCAACCGAATACTCCGATGGTTTGTTCTCTGGAAATATCTTGGGATTGCTGTTGCTCGGGAGAATGATGTTGAACTCAGCGGACGACATTATTGGATATAATGTGGGATCAGTAGTCATTCACCAATATTAGCTTAAAAGCTTCTAATGTCTCCTACTTCCACATTTCTCAAGTCTTGATGGGCTATCCAACTGTTGAACGAGTCAGGATATCCCTTCCATTTGACGAGATATTTTCTATGATTACCATGTCCTTTCCTCTTAACTATTCTATCTATCATATACACTTCTTCACTCCGATCAACAACCTGTAATTCATATGAGTAGAATTTCCCTTCAATTGGATTACCATATAGTCTATTAACTTACACATTGTTGGTTTAAATTTTTTATTTACTTCATCAACAAAGAATTCTTCGGTCCAGTTCGGTAGATAGCCCTTCTCGAATGTAGACTTCACTTTAGAGATTCGAACTCTATCACCAACGTTGATTTTCTTCTTATCGGTAGTTGCTTTTGGTGCCTTGCCATACAGACGAAGCCACAAATCCATAGCATTATCCCGAGTGACGTCGTTTGGACGCATATTTATAATCCGATGATAGCTCTCATTGTAATTTCTCACGAACTTCTGTAAATCATCTATCCAGACATGTGTATTTTTAGCACTGAAATACCGCCATATCTTTGTCTTGAGTGTACGATTGAACCTCTCAACCATCGCAGCTTTGTAAGCACTTTTAACACTGAACAGTTCAATGTCATATCGCACAAGTAGACCACGAACGTGGGAATTTTTGAATTCCTTTCCTTGATCTGTTTGTATTCTTTGTGGGATCCTCCCTTCATTTAGAATACTTTGAAAAGCCCCCTCAACTTCTGCTCCTCTCTTGGATTTCAAGGCGCGAACCCAAGCATATCGTGATAAAATATCTATTACGGTTAGGATGTATTTGTAACCGTCATTGTATTGAGATGTCTGCTGCATATCAGCCAAATCTGCTTGCCATTGACTGTCAATATTATTGACAACATATCTCCTAGTTGGAAACCGCTTCCTCGCATCCTTGTGTAGCGTGTAGGTTGGTTGACTCTTCAACCATTTCTTCACTGTCTCTATTCGTACACCTGCTGCACGGGCTAAAACGCTCGGACGACTGAAGCTTGCGGGATGATTGATATCGTAGTAGATTTGTCTCAGTTTTTCCGCTGCGCTCATCTTCCTTATTCTGGCGACTCGCTCGAGTATTACTTGCACAGCAACTGCTAACGCAATTGATATCAACTTCTATACCCTCTTCTCCTTTACTATCGAGCGCAGACTTCAAACAGCAGCAAATTTTCTGCATAGACATGATATGGGAAGCAATTTCACTGTTATTTGCCTAATATTTGCTATAACTTTTCGGTGTTCGTGTTGAACGTCTCCCTCTTCTCTTCGGAGTTAAAGACGTAGCAGGAGAAACAATGGGTTCTCGCTTGACTGTGGTAACTACTTTTCCTTTTGAAGAATCGGTTGCCAACACTTTATTCAGTTCATTTATAGTTAGTCCTCCGATTATATTATTGGGGACGTTGTGATTAGATAGCACTTTTTGAAAGTATTCCCATCCTTGTGGAGCACCCAGCTTTCGCCTTACATCTCTCACAGCATATTGTAGAAGATCATCGATGTGACTGTTCCTAATTACATCACCGTTTTCTTCTATTATTTCTCCTCGCTCATTGACCTTTAAGTGGGGATCAATAAAATCAAACAACCTTTCAGCTCGCATGCGATATGCTCGAGGACAGGGTTGGTCAAAACCCACCCGGTCAGAAAAAAACCCGATTTCACCCGCCCGGCGGGCGAAATCGGGCGGGTGAAATCGGGCGAAATCGGGTGAAATGGATTTTTCCATATTATGTCATTTTTTCGATGCTTCTAATTAAAATACAGTAATGCCAATTCATTTTTCTGATTTATTGACTCTGCCTCTTCTCAAAAATCATCGTATGGAATGTATACAATTCCGTAATCTACATGTTTCTTACTACAACACCAAATATTGAAAAGGAAAACCGAATAATATGTCAATGTCCGATGTTTTCATTGCGCAAGAAATTTAACGCCTATGCTGATATGATGCCCATTGTCCATCCCTGACTCGCCGGACATCAGCCAGCCTGGATTTGTCAACAGCGGACTGTAGTGATGCATTCGTGAGATGATGGGGAATTCGGGAGAGCACACGCATATTGGTTGACGCTGCTGGTCGCATGTCTTTGGGTGGCTGGTGCAGTCGAAAGTGCGTAAGATAAGATCGATATTGGCAAACAATGATTTAAAGCTACTGCCCACAAGTCTGGTCATTAATGTTATTATAGCATACAAAAGACACTCGGAAATGATGGGGAGTTCGGGGTTGCGCGTGCGTGGTACGCGCGCGTCATTACTGATACCGCAGCAGGCTGCAAGTCTGCGACGGACACTTCGGACCATAAGAAAGAGCGTGCGTCCTCGATTTCACATATTAGGACGAGGTCTTTCGACCACACCAAACGACCATCCTCAGGTTATCAAAAAATAAATAAATAAAATGAATCGAAATTATGATATAAAAGTTCGACGAAACGATCTGCGTATTATTTAACTTTAGTATCAGTAACACTGATAACAGTTGGGCCTATATTTTCTTACTTTTGGGATACCGGTATGACAAACAGATATTTGGTGATCGATGTTCAGATGACTCATTAGATCTTCCCGTTTTGACCATATTTTTTATATAAAGTTCAATTTATAGACCTCTACACATGTGTTTTCTCTCTGATAATACAATAATAGAAAAAACTTATAAATTTTAGATAACAGCCAATCTTGTGTAAAGTATACTATTCGTAAATGTAGGTGAGAGAATAACTTCATATGATTCCTTATTTAGATAGCCTGTAATTATCTGAATATTTGGTACGGCTAAAATACAGTAACCTATACTAAGTACTCACCAATATTTTCTCATGATATTGTATTTTAATCATGGTTTACATTACACTGATGTGTGCAATGTAGTTTGATTTTTCAATAAAATGATAATTTTAAAATAAGAGATTACCTCTTAATTTCAAGAAAATCGAAATAACTAGATTAAACCTGAAAAACCCGATTAAACCCGAAAAAACCCGATTAAACCCGAAAAACCCGGTATAAAAAACCCGAAAAAACCCGCCCGGATATAACCCGATAAAACCCCGGGTGGGTTTTTTTGCCGACCAACCCTGCTCGAGGAGTTGAAAGAGTTATGAATTTGCGCAGCTTTTCCCTAATATGTCGTCTTTCCTCTAAATTCTCAGCCTGTAACTGCATTCGTCGATAAGGATCCTCAATCTTTTGAATTTCCCTATCCTGTTGAGATAATTGCTTAAGTTGATCTGTAACCGGCTGATCCACATTTTTAACTTCCTGAATATTTCTTGTCATTGATAGCTGTAGATATTCCTCTTGAGGAATGACAACCATTTTTGAAAAACTCATATTGAAAATGTCATAGTAGCTGAAGCACATATGTATTGCTTAAAACTGTCATTGGTCCAATTAATTAACTGTTAACAGTGAATAATATCATTGCATCTCCAGAGTTTGGTATAATATTAGTTCGAAATCGAAATCGCTCTGGGCATTCCTGCGTTAAATCAATGAAGAGGTAGCCATGTGGCTTCTTCGTCACTTCATCATATATTTTCGAAAGAGTTTTAGGCTGCTGAGGTAATATTTGTCGACTCAAGTGATGTATCTGACTACTATCTCTTGGATTCTTGAAAACCACCAAATAGTGCGTATTAAGACTTCTAGTTCTCTGCTCTTTTCCTCCATCAAAGATATTTTGAGTGATGTAGATGACAAAAGCTTGTCTATGGTGTGCTGTTTGAATAAACATTTCGGTTACATCTTTTGAAGATTTGCTTACGCGAAGTAGATATTCCAACACGATCAAATCACCTGCTCGGATATCCTCAGTTGGTGGTAGCCCTTGTTTTACTTCGTATCCCTGCTGTCGAAGTGCAGAATGCAGATCTGGTTGAAAAATACCGTAGTACCATTTAAACTGTTTTATTTTCTTATTAAACATCTCATCTCTGTATTGCAGTAGCTGAGTTACAAAAGTTGTTTTACCAGACTGACTTGGCCCGGCCACACACATTGTGCGGTCAGTGAATAGTCGAAAATCTGTCATTTCAGAGTCATTCAATATCATCATCATTTACTAACACCCATTATTTTGCTTAGTTAGAACTTAAAACATGTAAATTATTTCCAAACAAGTTTTATTGAAACGATAAACAGTTGTTTTAATTTACCACATTTGAGTGTCTTCATCGAGAGCAGAATTGAAGGAACTCTTCAAGTCAGTTTGTGCATCCTGTCGCCTCAGTTTTAGCTTCATGCTGTCCCTCGATTTGCGCGTCCTTTTCTTGCTTTCATCAACCTCCTTGGCTTCTTTTCCATCGTTTGATTCTTTCGGCTCACTTGGTGTAGCAATGTCTTCAATATGAATTAAGCACTTGTCAATTGGTAATGGTTCATAAACCAATTGTAGAACCTTCATCTGAAGAGAAGCCAATTTACCAGTTGAACCATGAGCGCCAATGTAAAGTCCAGTAACGTGTACCAAGCCCATGTATCGCCCACGCTTGAGATCATCACAATCCATTGGGTTTGACAGCACATCAAACGCTTGGAAATGGTCAGATAATTTTAAGAAGAGAGTATCAAACTCAGGTAGATCTTTGAATCCACTCCCTTCCTCCAACTTCTTCCAATGTACCGGAGCACTGCCAGGTAGTTCGACACATTCCTTTGCGAATGAATCAATCATTTTTAGTATAGTTTGCTGCCATTTAGGAAATGTGACACGCATTTGTCTTAGATTGCTGTAGCTAGACGATGACTTCCCATTGCTATGAAAAAATGGAACTTGTAAATATAATCCATCATCACCATAATTAAGCGTTTGAAAATAAAACGTGTCTCCGATTCCTTGAACCTTTCGCGTTGGTCTAAATTTCAAGAGATCGCGATCAACAGCGTCGCCCTCTTCTTTAATTATGTGCATTTTAAGAGACATTTTGTTGTTGTTGCTGTTGTACTCACACTGACGGATGATCACTTGAAAATGACTACTGAAAGCTCGCACGCCTATCTTATATAGCCTTCAATCAATGTCAATGAGTAATCGATGACGTGTCGACTTCTGATTTGTTGGCTTTATGCCAGCAATGCAACACCTGTAATAATTCTTCCTTGAGGACTGTCAAGCACTTTGGAAATACTATTACTGATGTTATTTCCATGTTTCCATGTTCATTGTTTCCATGTTGAATCATATTTCTCCTGACTTTATCACTACCCCTAGGATTCGAAAATTTGCGAATGTTTTTGATAGACGTAGGATTCAACAAAGGCTTGTATATTGGAAGACACTTGTGAATTGTAAAGGCCAAATCACGTATGAAGTCATCACTTGAATTTTGAATTAATTCACACTTCCTCCGATTATTATGTATTTTATTCAATTTCCGCAATGCCTTCTTAAACTGACTTGAAGGTTTAAATGACCGTTTCTTTCGGGGAAAAGACCGTCGTTTTCTTTGTACAACCATATTTCTTTTTTTTTACAACAATGAAGGACATGAAAGCGAATAACATTATTGCTTAATACATACAATGATGATAATTCAAACTACAAATAGCATTGTTGCTCAATACATACATGTAATACACGATGTCACTTCAAACATTGACAGATGGTAGTTTATAGTCATCAATGTCACTTAAGGTTTGTTTCGTTGCAATTATCAACTGTTTAAGATCACTCATTAAGTCCATCGAGAGGGGACAACACCTACAACATGACATTTGGGCGTACAAACGCAGAAGATTCGCATAGTATGCTCGAAACTTAGCAGTGTCATCTCGGTCCAACGCCGCCACGTTGATGCTGACGGATGGTGGACCAGCAAATACGTCAACTTTCAATTTTATACCATCTTCTTCATAATGGCTGAACGTTATCAGGTCATGCAGGCATGTGTTGAAATATCGCGATCTGTTATAGCAATAACAGCGAGAATGAGCAGGAATTGTCTCAGTTCCACTTAGTGGTTGGAACACTTCTTCAAGCCAAAATTTGGTCACTCTTGTCAGCACTTCAATCAATACGTTCATTAGGATTTTCTGCACCTAAACGTTGTCTTCACACTTGAAGAATTTTACAATGTCCTCCATCAAATCTACTAAGTCAGCTTTGTAACCTGTTACGTCGTCACTACAATAAAATATAAATCCTTTGAATTTCTTGCCTTGATGAACAAGTGCTACAGGGATATAGCTGCTGAAGGTCATGCTCAATCTTGTTCAATGAATGAATGAATGAATGAATCGAGAACCATTATCTCTCTCTCTCTCTCTTATAGCCAGGCTAAAGCATTAATGACCAATGAAAAGCGAGCTTGATGAGTCATCATGATCTATACACATTCGTACATGATGTTACAAACCCTTGACAAAGAGGACATTTCTTTATATTATTATTCTGTTTATGATAACAATGAGAACATAAAACAAAGTGTTCACATGGGACCAAGAGAATGGACCTTGGTCGTTCAAAGCATTCAACACAGTTCACTTCGCACAGCAATTGAAATGTCTCGTTTTCCAATTTTCGCCTCTCATCCAAATGAATTCCACGGTCTGCCGAAGAACTTGGAGAAATAATTTTTGACGAATGTCTCCTTCTGATCTCCCAGTCACGTCTCGCTGTTTCAAAATTGCTGTCTTAAATTCAGGTATCTCATTATAATTTGATGGCGAAAAATCTTCTATTCAACTGTGATCTAAATTTAGTCTTGTAGTACTTTCAAGTAAATCCATTAACCGCTCAATTAGTTCGCCAGCTCGGATGGTTTCATTTAAGTTTGTAACTGTTTTTATAGCTCGCAATGAAAAACCAAGATCTCTTGCAACAATCCATGATGTTGGACGACCATTCATCATATATATATACAGAGTGTGATAGAAATTTGACAAAAGAACACAAAATAGAAATGAAGGATTCAATGGTCACAATGGTCACAATTGTCTCAATCGAACACAAACCATAATAATAATAATAATAAACAATTCTCCATGCATATAATATATATATGTATAGATATATAGATATAGATAGCCTTCAACATAATCATTCAAAAAATAACAAGTTCAGCATTAGAACATCTGCGTACTCATCCTCAACACAATTAGAACATTACGTACTCATCCTCAACACAATTAGAACATTACGTACTCATCCTCAATACAATTAGAACATTACGTACTCACCCTCAACACAATTAGAACATTACGTACTCATCCTCAATACAATTAGAACATCTGCGTACTCATCCTCAACACAATTAGAGTACTCATCCTCAACGTTTCAATCCTCACACTTTGCCATTCATGTTCAAATTAACAAGTCTAGAACATTTAAATGTACCTAACCGAACTCACATCATCAACACATTACACTATTCTCTTCACAACTAACACAAAACAGTACACTTGTGTTCGCAATCACCACTTCAAATAACAGACGACTACAACCACAAGATCAAGTTTAAAAACAAATCGGTACATTAGGTTCCAATTCAAAATGTACTAATCCTGTTCGGTACATTTAGGTTCCAATTCAAAATGTACTAATCCTGGGACAGTATGAGCTATCTTTATACTACTCACATGGTATGGCAGTTGTCGGTCATTAAGTATTTGAGCTTGAGAGGATCTAGATCAAAATCATTCATCACTAACATAAGTCTTGAAGATATTCTCAGAGTCAACGAGTCGAATTTCGTCTAAAGATTTTTTTGCAGTCAGACAAAAGAAAGTCTTTCACATCAAAATCAACATTGAGTTGCCTCGTGCTGAGATATACGTTCTTCCGGATGAAACGATCATTCACGAATGTGATCCAGAATTCATGACGAACTTTGCCATGATGAGTGCTTTCATCTACTTGAAGTGAGAAGGTTTTGTCTTTTAATTCTTGCTTGACCTGAGAGCGAACATAGGGGATGATTCCATACAAAAATACATACATTGCCTTGGTTCGTCCACAATTTAGACCAGAGAATCGGGAATCTGGAAACATGACCTTGTAGATTGATCGTTTTCGGGAAGCGCAATCACTAATTCGAAAAGAACCACCGTCCAATACAATTCGCATTACGTGCAGAAACGTTGCTTTTAAGGTCGCATTATGAACATCAATAGATGAGTGGAAAGAATGTATAACCTTTGACTGGTTGCAATTACTTGCTTCAGCATTCTTATGCTTTTTTGAAGCGGAGTGTTTCTGCAGTTGCACAGCACCATTACTAACATCGATCAAACTACCATCCAAAGAACATCTAGCTTTGTGCACACAAAAAGCTTAAAATCACAGGTAAGCTCGCCTTATGTTTCCAATATTTTCAAAATCTCTGAAAATGTGTCAATGTTCCTACACAAAGCGACGAGAGTAGTTTTGAAGCAGTACTACTCCAGTCAAATCAAAGTTCCTTGCAATCAATTTCAGTCAAGTTCCAAGACTCTGCGTTCTTCACACTTCTTCTTTTGAAGTATCTGAACCAGTTTGACCATATTCTTCAGTATGAAGCGTCAACAAGAAACAGAACAAATAATTGACCTGATCAGTAAGAATACAACAACGTCACTGGAAAGAAATAGTCCAAAAACTGAAATATAAGATAGGTGTCACTCACAAAAGCAAAATATACCGTAGCTACATCATTTTCCCAATATTCTCACTGTTAATAGTTTTCCATTTTTAGACATGATAACCATATTATTCCCCGCGCATACGTAAAATGGTTGATTTTCTTTGAACTGACGCATTTCAGGTCTCAACATATGAATTTCCGTTCAATTTAAAGAATATGCTGATAGAACTCTTGAAAATCATACAAATACAGCAATGATAGAAAAAAGCAGACTTGACCAAAAAACAGATCAAAAATAGACTTTGCAGACTAGTCTGCAAAAAGCAGACCATTTGGTCAGCCTGCATTCGTGTGAAGTGACAAATAGTGCAATAAGCAGTGAGTCTAATATTCATCCATCGAAATTAGTACATGAAAATGATTCGTGTAAATCTCTGCTACAAGTCAGTGCCTTTTCTAATCTTTCTTCTCATAATTTTGATAAAAATGAAGTTGAATTACTTCAGAAAGGCCCTTCATATATTCCTATTCCTAGAAAATCTATTAATTGGAATAACAATATTATTATTGATGCCTCTTTTGAGTCACTTAAAAGGCAACTTCATCATCGAATTTCATCTCAAAATAATGATGCCAATAATTCTGATCTACTTGAACCCAGTTGGCGGTTTATATCTCCAGCTAACCGTCCCTATTATCATACTGACGTGTCACTTCCAGATGATGTACAACAATGTTTATCGTCTATACATGATAAAATAATAGACATAACCTCTAAATCAAAAATCCCTATGTCTAATATAATCAAAAGCATTAAAGCTATTCCTGATATTAGAATTCTGCCATCGGACAAGACAAAGAGAATTATAGCGATCGATGATTGTGAATATGAATATTTGAGCTACCCACACTTAGAAAATTATGATGAAAAACCACACGTTTTACCGAGCACAGCTCAAAAGTTGTTCAATAAAGAATTAACTAGTATTGCATCTCGGCAGAGTGATGAGATGAAAACTGTCCTACTAAAATTGATATGTAGCGACCCTATCCCCAGTCAATTGACAATCTTGCCTAAAGATCACAAATCACCCCTCAAAGGTAGACCTCTGATTTCTGCAGTAGACACTCCGGCAACTAGTCTTTCAAGATTTTTAGCACATTTTTTACTCCCCCTTCTGAATTTTGTATCTACGCATTTGAAAGACACTTCTACATTTTTAAACTCAATTATGGATGTTTCAATTGATTACTCTAAACCATTTTTCTACGGATCTTTTGACGTTACAAATTTATATGGCTCTATACCTTTATCTGGTCCTAATGATGTATTTTCTATTGTAACAAATTTTTTCAACGAACATAAAATGTCTACATCTATCGTCTATCAATGAGTCTGATTTCACAAAACTTTTGAAATTGGCTGTAACTACGGACACCATTTTCTTTAAGGGTCGGTTCTATAAACAAAATTCAGGATTAGCTATGGGAAATAATTTATCCCCTATTTTAGCGATTGTTTACATGTTTCATGTAGAGAGGCAAATTCTATCTGTTGATCCATCACGTTTTATTTTCTGGAAAAGATACATTGATGATATTTTTGTTATTTCATTTTCTCCTTTGGATGATATACTTCCTGAGTTGAATAGCATAAATAATTCTATTCAGTTTACTGTTGAGTACCCCGAAAATGCTAGTATTTCATTTTTGGGCACAAAAGTTTCTTTCGCGAATAATTCGTGTTTAAGTTCATTTTATTCTAAATCCACACACAGTGGTCATCTGTTGCCATGGGATAGCTTCGTACCTTTACTTAGAAAGATTAATTTGATGAAAAATGAATGTTTGCGAGTTCACCGAAATTGTACCACCTCTGTATTGATTGAAAAGGGTGTATCTTTTGTCAAACATCGTTTTATTTCTAATGGATATATCCCAAATGTTTAGTCAACAAGTATGTAACATCTTCTGTTCCATCATTTCATACTCGCACACGTACTAACCAAGAAAAGCAAGCTTATGTTCGTATTCCTTTTATCAGTGAAAATCAAGCAAGACAAATTCGCTCTGAATTAAATAAAATTCCAATTTTGAAAGTGAAACCTGTGTTTGTAACTCCACCATCATTAGTTCGCCAAATCAAGAAGAAAGAAAGTATTCCATGCAATAAGTCTTGTTTATGTAATAACAGCAATTTATGTATTTTGAAAAATGTTGTATATAAAATCACTTGCAACAAATGTCAACAGACTTATATTGGCAAAACTCAGTGCACAATGAAGAAACGAATTTTAGAACATTTAAATAGCAAAATAAGTCTTGTACACCAGCATTTTCATGTGAAACATCAGTTAAATCCATCAGCTTGTGACATCAAAACAGAAATTTTGCAGAAGTTTTTTGCCAATGTCTATGAACGTAAGCAGTCAGATTTTTCCCACTTGAGGCGCACCCGGTTCATGATTTGGCCCTCTGCTCTATTTGAAGCGCACCCGGTTCATGATTTGGCCCTCTGCTCTATTTGAAGCGCACCCGGTTCATGATTCGGCCCTATTTGAGGCGCAGCGGTTGTTCGTATTTTGGCCCTTTTGAGGCGCAGTGGTTCGTATTTTGGCCTTTTTGAGGCGCAGTGGTTCGTATTTTGGCCCTTTTGAGGCGCAGTGGTTCGTATTTTGGCCTTTTTGAGGCGCAGTGGTTCGTATTGTGTCCCTTTTGAAGCGCAGTGGTTCATATTTTGGCCATTTTGAGGCGCAGTGGTTCGTATTTTGGCCCTTTTAAGTCGCGGAAGATCGTATTTGTCCTGTTTAAGTCCACTAGGATAGTGCTTTGGCCTCTTTAGGTGCAGTAGGATAGGGATTTGGCCGGAAGGTTGTGGATGGAAGGTCGGGAGGTGACCGAGTATGTGATGGTAAGCAGACCAAAGGAGAGACCGATGCAGGGTGGAAAGTTGGACAGAAGGTGGTAGGAGAGAGTGGAGTGGAGTTGGAAAGACAGTCCGGTGCATGTAGGAGAGAGAAGCTGACAAGCAGAGTTTGTCCAAAGTGGGTCATGTTTTGAGGCATGTCGTGCAGAAGTGGACGTGTTTTGTCCACGGTGTGCCCAACTTTTGACTGAGTGATCGTAGAGAGTCGTGCCCTAGCTCATGTGAAAGCTGAGTGAGCCAAATGCAGTGAAAAGCATCGTTTGTCCAAGCCTTCCTTGGTTTAGAGTGGAGAGTGACTTTAAGATTTTAGGAATCTCCGAAAACGACAGAGTTAGGAAAGTGTATCAGGTTTTGGATGTTTTGGGATGAGAAAGGCCATATTTCGGGCTGAAGGAGTGCCTGGATGAACAAACCGAGGCCAGATTCGGATTCTACGTGCAATTTTACATCGGTAAAGTGATTTTCAAGTCAATCGGAGAGAAAAAGTTTTGCCCCCCTCCCACCCCCTCTGGACAGTGACTTCAATCTTGGATTGTAGGGATCGTAGAGAGTCGTGTGATAGCTCGTTTGAAAGCCAAGAGTGAGACAAATTCACTGGACGAAACGGCTTGTCTCTACGTTCCATAGTTTATTTAGGTTTGAGATCGAAATGTTGATTTTTGGAAAATCGCGAAAAAACGACAAGAGTTAGAAATTTAAGAAAATGGCTCTAACTTTTGAACGCGGCATCGTATGAGAAATCTGAGACCAGATTTGGAATCCTCGTGACATTTTGCACCTGAAGAGATGGGTTTTGAGGGTCGTGGGAGTGAAATATAATTTTCGAATCTTTTATGGTTCGAATTTTTTGATTTTTGATCATGAATAGCGGAGGATTGGAAGTGAGTAAAGACGTCGGATTTCTTTTAGTGGATCCTACCTTCTCAGACCTGTTGAAGGTTTCGTTTCCAAATGAGAGCTTGTTTAAAATCGAATTTTTACACATTCTCCAAGATTTTGGATAGTTTGAAAAAAAGACATTTTTTCAACTCGGCTTCTGGTAATCGTAGAGAGTCGAGGGATGGCTTAAATGAAAGGTGAGAGCGACAAAACGTGACTGTCAAAATTTGAAGTCAATCGGAGCTCTAGAACCGGAGATAGAAGTGTTTAGAGTTTTTGATGATTGAGATTACGTCATCAGCTGATCGTCACAAACTATATAAGCTGGGATCTCTACTTGTGGGAATCAGTTCTCCTCCCGACTTGGTTGGGGTAGGTGAACTCCGGAGCTCCGATGATAGCATCGAAAAATTCCAAAATCAGCATATGACCTTAGTCTCCAGGCCATAAAAGACTGCAAAACTTTAAAGGCTTGTAACTTTGCTTCTACAAGTCCTTTTGACTTGATTCAAAAAGGTTCGAGAGGTCATGATTCAGGTGTGTACGAGCAAGTCTTCTCATTGGACGAGCGTTCTCGCCCATTCATAATTCATCAAACATGCACTATAAAGAAGAGATGTTACTTTACGTTTCACATTTGCCTTTCGCAAGTGTCGGATGCATGGTACGAAGAGTTTCGCTGCAATATTCCAATGACAGGGTGTTCCTTCGGGACGGCGGATGATGCCGTAGTGATAAGTGTGGCAAGGGAGTGTGTCATATTTTTGACCGAAACCTCTGGGGCAACTCATGTTGGGCATTTGACACAGTTCTCAACGTAGCACTTTGAACGTTTATCGGTTGAGTCTTAGCTATCTTGTCATGGGTGGCTACTAAACATCTCCATTGCAAAACGCTTGTGGATTACGGCTTGCTATTAAGCTGGTCAAGGCAACGACTTGGGATGTTTCCTCTTGTAAACGACTCCGCCGGTTTCTATGTCAAAATCAGGGCCCGGATACCAACACAGTGACATGACGCACGCTCTGTCCGCCCGAGGTTGGATTTGTGGGTCGAGGCCTTGGAGCTGGGATAAGATCCCCTCTGAGTAATGCCTGTAACGGATTCAAGAGCTTAACACCTAAACGGTTGCTGACTTGCCATCAGGCCACTCTCTACATTTAAAAACGGCTTGCTATCAAGCACGTTAAGTTTCATGTCTTGCTATCAAGTCATTGACGGTGCAAGTGACGGAGATTTTCGGTGTTATAACTCCTGTTGGTGGGCGTTCTTTCGAGACAGCGGTGAAGTCCGTAGCGATGAGTACTGCACGGGACGTTGGCGATTGTAATCTTTGTGAAACCTCTCTGCGTCATGTTTCCAAGTGGTTGCCTTTCGTCTCAACGTTGTACTCTGACCGCCAGGGCGACATTTAGCTATCTGCCACAGGTTGCCTTATAAAATCTCCATTGCACTGAGTACCTCAACACTCTCCCGTAGGTTAACCATGGGTAACTCATACATGTGAGAATGAACCATGAGTTCTTTTAAGAACTGCCTCTATCACCGAGGCTAAATGATGAAGGGATGAAACGGGAGGCCACCCTTGCACCACATGTAACACACAACAGTCTTCTCTCTTCTGTAGCATTCAATCTCTTACCATGCGAATGAAAAGTCGTGTTAGATGACTGTTTACTGCAATAAAGTTGAAAGTAACGTATTGGCATGAAGTATAAATCGGTGTTTCGTAAATGAGTACACTCCAAACTGTAACGTGCTTCGTTGTAGGAATGTTAACCAACGTTAAATTCATGAACTTTAAAGTAAAACTCAGAATGTAACATCAACGTGTTGCGTTTTCATGACATTACCAACGTTGAATGATGGAGATCAAGAGTCAACATTCGATGCATACAACAGTGAATCAACTAGAATAAATCAAACCTGCTCATCACGTTTCATAAACGGTAGGTGTGATCATGTGAAGACTTAATCAAAGACTCATACGTATGTGGGAGATGCAACAGTCAGATTGAAAAAGTAGAAACGTCTTGATGGTTTGCAATCACGAAAGGTGAATGCACAAACACTGTTTCATCAATCAGTACCGTCTGTGTTGGAAAAGTGTATTGAAAAATTTAATTTGACTCATGTGAAATTCGTAGACATCAAGGTTGTTAGAGTTAAACACTAATATCCGCGGTGTAAGAAACAAAGGGTTCAATACACTGCGTTACCAGCAGTGACAATGAATTTTATGTTGGTGAAACTTTCATGTAGATCATGATAGTGCTAGCGCTGTATTCCAGTCACTTTTAAAGTGGTGAGTTGTAGAAGCACTGTAGAAACGAAGAAGCGCATAAGTGTTAGATGCAGTTCAACTTCACAGGATGACTGCAGATAGACATGGTTCAAATTAAAAACAACTTCGTGTTGGTTTGTAGAGGTGGATGATTGCATATGTCAAAGTATTAGCTAAAACTTTTGTCGCTGAAATATCAAAGATTAGTTTTATGAGGAAGGTGCATCACTTCGTTTTCAATGAACAAACACATGTAAGATGTGAAACTATACACAAGTCTGTGAATGAAGTTAAAACGACAGAGTAACATAACTCTCAGTCTGGTCGGTTTGAATATCTCATACTGTAAAGTTTGAACAGTATTGAACATCAAGTCACGTCTCTTCACATTAAATATGAGTAAACTAAGAACGTTATGCGCTAGGTATGTAAATGTGTGTTGTACTGAAATGATGGAATGAAACTTGTAAGTTGAGTGAGTTGTTTTCATGTGCGTTGCAAATTGAAATAACAGAATCAAATGTGTAAGCTGAAGCGTGTCTCATTCTAAACTAACCCTGCTTTGGAAATCAAAATTTGTGTACTATCGAAATGACAGCATCAAATGTATAAACTGAAACGTGCATGGGGTTAGTTGTTTCATTCTAAATTAAGTGTGCGTTGCAAATCAAAACTTGCATTGATAGAATCAACATTGAAGCATGTGTCATTTCAAACTAACTGTGTTACTGGAAGTCAACGTTAAGTGAATGTAGACGATAAATTCATAAAATGACATTGCATCTTAAGGTTTCACACATTAGATGTTTCGTTTTGGAAATCAGAATTTGGAGTGATGATATTTACACTGAGACTAAACCCACATGGGAAGTAATCATCAATGGTTTTAGGGTGAAGCAGCTACATTGATGCCAGTGAAATCAGATGATGTCACTGCAAACACTTTTGCTATAGGATAATTGTACACTGCAGCCCTATGACCTCAGTCGGTTACTAAACCGATGCGATTACTTCTAAACCAAATGTCTCCCTGATAAAAAATCAACTCCATCACTATAGGATCACTGAATGCTTCACAGTGTTCAACACATTTCCACTCACGAATGCAGTGAGAGAACTCAGAATGCCGTGGTCGCATATATTCATGTCAGGTTGGGTGTTATAGGTCTTGAAGTAGCAAGCGCTGATGTGAGTTTCAGGCAATGATAGAGTGAGGTAGTGTGGAAACATGCTTATGCAGTTGAGTTTGACAATGAGTTATGCTCCTTGCCCTTTCATCGACAAAGTTTTCGAGGTAAAGTGCGCGACTACATCATTTCTTTTCACAATGAGTGTGCTGACTTAGGGCTTGCAATTGGAAAGGGATACTTAGTGTTTCAACAACTGATGGAAAACATGAAAGACAAGTATGTGAAGGGGCGTCTCGTAATAGAAATTGAATTTGAGAAAACGAAATTTGAATACATTAGTGAACGTGAGTGTTTTCACTTTGCATCATATTCTGCAGAGTGTATATATGATCCGGATGATTTCTATCAGCGGCACATGGCAAAGGTTGCCTCGCGTTTGGAAACATTTCATGAACATGGCTCAAATTTGCTACTGTGTCGTATCAGGCGTATTCCTATTGAACTGAATGTGCTAGATTGAGTCATTGAACTGTATAACTCAATCATGAATCATGATGTCAGGATATAAGCCATTGGTTTTGCTAATTAATCGTGCTTATGACTAAACGTTGGTTGTCATTCTTCAGAGGTACACGTTCGGACATGATACTACGGGTACATGTGAGACACGAACTCTACATTTTACTAATTTCATTCATCATGTTGGATTGGCAGTGTATATGGAGACCAACACATGTATTATGACCACAGTGAAGTTGAAATGATCTTTGACATGACTGCATGTCTCGTAGAAGACATCTCATTTGCTGAATACCGTTGCATTTTGTATGAGGAAGTTACCTACAGCGCAAAATAACATCCGAAGTGCATTGTAGCCTCCATGCACATGGAACCTTTTCTTTTTGATCGTCAACAGCGAATATTGTGAATGCCGTGCTGCTAGACATTTCAATAGTTCAATAGTTCAGGAGTTATAACACCGAAAATCTCCGTCACTTGCACCGTCAATGACTTGATAGCAAGACATGAAACTTAACGTGCTTGATAGCAAGCCGTTTTTAAATGTAGAGAGTGGCCTGATGGCAAGTCAGCAACCGTTTAGGTGTTAAGCTCTTGAATCCGTTACAGGCATTACTCAGAGGGGATCTTATCCCAGCTCCAAGGCCTCGACCCACAAATCCAACCTCGGGCGGACAGAGCGTGCGTCATGTCACTGTGTTGGTATCCGGGCCCTGATTTTGACATAAAAACCGGCGGAGTCGTTTACAAGAGGAAACATCCCAAGTCGTTGCCTTGACCAGCTTAATAGCAAGCCGTAATCCACAAGCGTTTTGCAATGGAGATGTTTAGTAGCCACCCATGACAAGATAGCTAAGACTCAACCGATAAACGTTCAAAGTGCTACGTTGAGAACTGTGTCAAATGCCCAACATGAGTTGCCCCAGAGGTTTCGGTCAAAAATATGACACACTCCCTTGCCACACTTATCACTACGGCATCATCCGCCGTCCCGAAGGAACACCCTGTCATTGGAATATTGCAGCGAAACTCTCCGTACCATGCATCCGACACTTGCGAAAGGCAAATGTGAAACGTAAAGTAACATCTCTTCTTTATAGTGGATGTTTGATGAATTATGAATGGGCGAGAACGCTCGTCCAATGAGAAGACTTGCTCGTACACACCTGAATCATGACCTCTCGAACCTTTTTGAATCAAGTCAAAAGGACTTGTAGAAGCAAAGTTACAAGCCTTTAAAGTTTTGCAGTCTTTTATGGCCTGGAGACTAAGGTCATATGCTGATTTTGGAATTTTTCGATGCTATCATCGGAGCTCCGGAGTTCACCTACCCCAACCAAGTCGGGAGGAGAACTGATTCCCACAAGTAGAGATCCCAGCTTATATAGTTTGTGACGATCAGCTGATGACGTAATCTCAATCATCAAAAACTCTAAACACTTCTATCTCCGGTTCTAGAGCTCCGATTGACTTCAAATTTTGACAGTCACGTTTTGTCGCTCTCACCTTTCATTTAAGCCATCCCTCGACTCTCTACGATTACCAGAAGCCGAGTTGAAAAAATGTCTTTTTTTCAAACTATCCAAAATCTTGGAGAATGTGTAAAAATTCGATTTTAAACAAGCTCTCATTTGGAAACGAAACCTTCAACAGGTCTGAGAAGGTAGGATCCACTAAAAGAAATCCGACGTCTTTACTCACTTCCAATCCTCCGCTATTCATGATCAAAAATCAAAAAATTCGAACCATAAAAGATTCGAAAATTATATTTCACTCCCACGACCCTCAAAACCCATCTCTTCAGGTGCAAAATGTCACGAGGATTCCAAATCTGGTCTCAGATTTCTCATACGATGCCGCGTTCAAAAGTTAGAGCCATTTTCTTAAATTTCTAACTCTTGTCGTTTTTTCGCGATTTTCCAAAAATCAACATTTCGATCTCAAACCTAAATAAACTATGGAACGTAGAGACAAGCCGTTTCGTCCAGTGAATTTGTCTCACTCTTGGCTTTCAAACGAGCTATCACACGACTCTCTACGATCCCTACAATCCAAGATTGAAGTCACTGTCCAGAGGGGGTGGGAGGGGGGCAAAACTTTTTCTCTCCGATTGACTTGAAAATCACTTTACCGATGTAAAATTGCACGTAGAATCCGAATCTGGCCTCGGTTTGTTCATCCAGGCACTCCTTCAGCCCGAAATATGGCCTTTCTCATCCCAAAACATCCAAAACCTGATACACTTTCCTAACTCTGTCGTTTTCGGAGATTCCTAAAATCTTAAAGTCACTCTCCACTCTAAACCAAGGAAGGCTTGGACAAACGATGCTTTTCACTGCATTTGGCTCACTCAGCTTTCACATGAGCTAGGGCACGACTCTCTACGATCACTCAGTCAAAAGTTGGGCACACCGTGGACAAAACACGTCCACTTCTGCACGACATGCCTCAAAACATGACCCACTTTGGACAAACTCTGCTTGTCAGCTTCTCTCTCCTACATGCACCGGACTGTCTTTCCAACTCCACTCCACTCTCTCCTACCACCTTCTGTCCAACTTTCCACCCTGCATCGGTCTCTCCTTTGGTCTGCTTACCATCACATACTCGGTCACCTCCCGACCTTCCATCCACAACCTTCCGGCCAAATCCCTATCCTACTGCACCTAAAGAGGCCAAAGCACTATCCTAGTGGACTTAAACAGGACAAATACGATCTTCCGCGACTCAAAAGGGCCAAAATACGAACCACTGCGCCTCAAAATGGCCAAAATATGAACCACTGCGCTTCAAAAGGGACAAAATACGAACCACTGCGCCTCAAAAAGGCCAAAATACGAACCACTGCGCCTCAAAAGGGCCAAAATACGAACCACTGCGCCTCAAAAAGGCCAAAATACGAACCACTGCGCCTCAAAAGGGCCAAAATACGAACCACTGCGCCTCAAATATGGCAAAATACGAACCACTGCGCCTCAAAAGGGCCAAAATACGAACCGCTGCGCCTCAAATAGGGCCGAATCATGAACCAACTGCGCTTCAAATAGAGCAGAGGGCCAAATCATAAACCGGGTGCGCCTCAAGTGGGAAAAATCTAACTACTAACGTAAAGTCTGCGAGATAAATTTCATCAAATCTCAAAGACCCAGTATTACTGTTATGTACAATTGATAACTACAACATTCTTTCGATATCTTGTCCATTTTTACATAGTGTCTGCTTTTTGATCAGCGTTTAAATTTTAGATATGATGACTTAGATTAGCTTCCTTCTTGCTTGATTTAAGATTGTTGTTACTTTTGGATTGAAAAAGACTTTTGTCGAAAACTTTCCAATATATGTTTTTATTGACCTCGTCTTCTTTTTCTTAAAATATCTATATATATAAGGAAGATCATGTGTGAATATATCAACAATGCAACCGAAGATTAAAGTACAATGTGAAGACAAATGCACTCTAAATGTAGGCATAATAATTTCCCGTAAAATTTTGATTAATGATTTCAGGAATAGCTTTGAAAGCGCTAAGTAGTGGGGAAAGATAAAAAGAAATAAGAAGATTAAAAGAAATCTTCTATTTAAATATAGGAGTTATTTCTATGATGAACTATTACTTCGGAGTCACCAAGCTTATATGTTTCTACGACTATCTGTGTATAATTCAGGTTTTAGAAATGAATTAGGCTCGATTTTTAGCTGGATATTTAAGAGATATATTTTTAGAGAAATAAAAAAATGAGGCTTCATTCGCATCACTATGTTAAGTTAAAAATTAAATCCTCAAACTCAGCTAAAATGAAGGAATCAACATATTTTTGAAAAGATGTCTGGTATGTAATGGAAACTATTATATACTTTTAATAATAATTGATTACATAATATGAATATTTCATACCAAGAAACTAATGGCAAATTGTTAACGCTACAAAATATGCTTAATCAATGTCAAAAATGCTTGGACTACTAAGATGAGCAATACTAGAAAGAAATCGATCAATGTTTACTGCACCGTTCATTTAAATGAAAAATGTTGTTTGTATTTCACAATTTGTCGCCTTATACCGTTTGTTTCGACGAACTTTATCTTAGTACTTTGTGTAGAATCTTTGTACTTGTAGCGTCTTCTTCTCGTCGAATTATCTCCATTACCTTGTAAATGTTGAGTGCATGACGACCAAGTGAACGTCGCATTGTTCGATTAAAGGCCTATGTCATTGTTCGTGCGAACATAGTCGTCGAAGTGACAAATTGCATCGACTCCCCACTGTCCGATCCAGTACGACCGATAATAATATAGAATACGCCCGAAATCAGCTAGACATTCATCTGGGCAAGTCTGTTCCAAGTGATTTATTCCATTGACAATGCCATGCACAGGTAAAAATGAACACACGGTGAGCTTCTTCACTAATTTACAAAATTCCTCAGTAGCGTCTTTCATGCTCACTTTTCGTCATTTTATTTCCACGCAGACATTATCGGGCATAAAAGTTAGCCAATGTCTTTCAGTCACCACGAAGGATTGGCATTGTCTTGAAGTTACTTCACCTCTACCTGAACATGCCTTTCCGTCCTTTGTGCGACATCTGTACACTGTTGTGCCATCAGCTTTAAACTAAGATATTCTGTACGAAAAACCGTCGAAATTAATTGCGTCGGAGCGTTTAAATGTCTCTCGTTCTTCCATTTTAGCAAAGCGAACGAATATTGCATTATTAAATGACAAAATAGCGCATCAATTTCTCAATTCAAATTATCACAGCATAATAAAAATATGCTGTGAATTTGTAATTAACAGTTCATCAGTTGTTACTACTACTTAATTTTTTATTAATGGTAGGAGTATCCGAAGCGGAAAAATTTAATAGAGATAAACTAAGTTCTATAGACAAACTCATTCTGAGTTTTAATGATGGTAGCCACTGTGTCATAGACAGAGCTGGAAAAATTCCACTGAAATTTTTTAATTCCAATTCCAATTCCAGAGCAGAAATTTCAATTCCAATTCCAGTCGAAACAGTTCAATTCAATTCCAATTCCATAATGAGATTCAATTCCGATAATTGCATGACGCGTATATGTTAATGTATCTAAAGTTTCCTCGCTTCAATCTAACCCATGTGCCCGTATCCTATCCTCGTTATTCCTGTGTGCCGTTCCCTGCGTCGTTCCTATGTGCGTTCTCATGTTCATAGTTCATATTTCTTGTGTACATGTACATGTATATATGTAGCCGGTCGGCCTACGCCATTTTCGTTTCGTAAACACACAGTCCACAGTCACATTGAAAATCCCCTCAAAGTTCTATTGTAATAGTCACAATTAGCACCCTTTATTCAACAATAGAATAAAACTAGCTCTGTCGATCTATCTCTCTCTCTCTTATCTCTGCGTGCAGTTAACACAGCAGCCGAATACTGTGATTTCAATTTTGGTACAAATAGATTTATCACAGGTCTATCGAAAAAGTGGAATTGAGGTTTATGAAGGTCAATTCCAATTCCAATTCCAGTAGATTTAAATATCGTCAATTCCAATTCCAATTCCGACGAAAAATGGAATTAATTCCGGGTCGGAATTAATTCCAATTCCGACTTTTCCAACTCTGGTCATAGAGTGTATTTGATTGAGACAAAATACATTCTTATGTTTTTTGTCGACTGTTTCAATCCTTGCTAATCTGTCCTTATGCTCTTTTGTCCTTTACTCATCCATCCTTCTGTTCTTTTTTGTCCTTTGCCCTTATGTCATTCTGCTTTTTTGGCCTTTGTTCTTGCTTGTGTCCTTCTGCTTCTTTTGTCCTTCTGTTCTTATATCCTATGCTCTTTTCTCCGTACGCCGCCCTCTAGGTAAGTCAATTAAAAATCTCGCGATATACAGTACATGCATGACGAAAACTTAGAAAATACTTTCAATAAAAAGTCAAGTGGATTAAAGTCACGCAGTTTAGTCTTATACATTTTACAGCAAAATAACACTTTTCTTATATTTTTGAATTATCTCATGCATCATATGAAAACTCAAATTCTTACTTCAATCTCTGAAGCTTGCTGCCCAGTTCTCCTTTCTACTCTAACTATCTCTACCTCGTCATTCTCCTCTCGATGTTGTTCTGGTCCATTTTCTTGAGTTATGTCAGACGGATCTTCAATAGCATCTACATTCAACGTCCTGTCATTATCAGTAACGAGAATAGATGCCGTGCTTGGATTCTCAGAAATAATTTCAGTAGCATCACTATCTTCACCCGCTTCAGTCACTGATGCCGACTCTGTTTCTGGGGCAGTTGACATCTCTGTGTCGATAGTTTCGGAATCGACGGTCTCTATGTCGGTTGAAAAATCACTACCTTCATTCCATGTATCATCCAGATCATCTATGTCATCGGCATCCTCCTCCTCTTCCAAATCACCGTCCATGAAAAGATCGTTATCAGAATCCAGTTCAGTTAGTAGATAGGGTAGGGTCATAAGCCACCAGAACATCGAATACTGTACATTGAACTGAAAATAAGAAAATGGAAAATAAGTTTATTTTAAAAACATACAAGGATAAAAGCATATAAATCGGACTATCACGATTTCAATGTCGTGCCAGGTTAGAATCCCGGAGTAAACGATCGCATAAAGAACAATCTACATGTGAACGGTAAATTACGATAAACAACACAAATGAAGAAAAAAGAACGAATGCGATATGAACGAATGTAGCAATGAAAATAAATTCTTTCTTTTACTTTAGTAGGTTAGGACTGAATTTGATTGTTCACGCCAGCGAAAGACAAACACCTGAATCAGTTTAGCAACAATCCCTCGTGAGCCCAGGTTGGCCCTAGACACTAATGCAACTAATAGAGGAAGGCGTAACTGATGAGAATATCAGGTAATCATGGCTCTTTGAAGTTATAGAATATTAAGCGTCAATCGATGTCATCATGACAGGAATGGCCCGTTCCAATTACCAATATCTCACATTTTTCACATCATATAAACACGAATTTCTCACATTTTCTCACAACAATGAACAAAAGTGTTTGAAACAACAATGCTTGAATTATTCATAATGAGTTACACTACTTTTCGCCACTACATACAACACAAGCTTTCCTGCATGTTGGTAATCGCTATAACGTTCGTTTTTCACGTCCAGTAATTTGACAACTTCCATGTCAATCACAGTGACTCCGGACGTCAAACTGACTGGTGCATTTGCTTTTTACGCCCTACCTCATTTCTGTTTATTTACGTTTTGATTAGGTAGACAAACGACTGTCCATGCATGGAGTTCACTTTACTTTTTGACTTTCGAGTAGTGGATATAAGAATGCAATATATCAACTCTTGATTCTATGATATATTTGCCCATTATGCGTATTTGTCCAAGTCACTGACATTGTACTCGAAATAATCGCCAATACCTACCATGATGATCTTATTGGCTGGCAAATTTTTTGATACATTCATCGATGAAGGAATAGATCGCTCAGTGAATAAAATCCTACATCTTAATTGGATAGAATCTGACATGAATGTTGAATGGCCCACTGTACATGTCAATGCCTAAAAATTGCTAACCAACTTGCACCTTAGACACTAATGAGATCCTACAAGGTTGTTATTAAAATATCTTTGCAGCTCTTTTAAATGGCACTCAGGTTGGGTTCCAAACATAATATATTTAATGAGGATAGTTGTGTTATTTTAAAGACGGCGAATAATGCATGCATATTACTTGACTCTTCTAATTACTAAATGCGTATTAGGAGCCTTCATACGAGTATTATCGCATGTTCCATGTAGGTCATATGAAAATTATTTGAATGGTAATTGAATGGTAATTGAATTAAGAAAACAGATTATTACATGGAATCTCATAATTTATGACATGCATTTTCAACGTGATAAAGGCTTCTATTATCATTTATCATGTATCAGATGCTTAACCAAAATGCAGAACGTGAACTTTACAAGTGACAGATACCACACTAAACGCGATCTTGAATCAATATTGATGAAGGTAAAGGAACCAATGCTAAACAAGCAAGATCGAAGACTTGCTCACCGTGTATCTCATCGTCTCGGGATACTTCCGTTTTTATCTTAATTCTCTCTTTTCCTCTGGTTATTCAGTCTTTTTACTCTACTCTTATAAAGCTTATTTAGATATGTCAGTTGCCCATCATTTCAGCTAAAGATTGATATTTCTTTGATTTCCCGTCATGTGATATTAGTACGTCTTTAAATTTGAATGAGCAGGCCTGTGATTAGCCTATGAAAAAAATTGAGGATTTTTTGTGAAAAATTTGAGGAATGGAAACGGAGCCTAATATGACAATTGCAAGAAAACTACAAATTTTAGCACGGATTTTGGGCCAAACTTCAAATCATGAAAGTCACAACGAAGAAAGTAACCCAAGGGTTGACCACACCACACTTTTTGAAGTTGTGTATATTGCAAAGGAATACTGACTTGGTCATAATCACTTTCCGCGTTGCTACGAAATTAATTTGTTGGCTCAAGTATTATGTTTAAAATGTGTCGAACAGAGGATGTCAGATCAATCTGCTGATATCGCTCTGCTTCACGCTATCGTCTCCAATTCAATGATGCTTGTCAGATTTGTATACTGTAATTTTTTGAATGTAGGATATATCCTCAACCACATGCATCTGGGGCTTTGCAACGATTAATTTTTACGGACTTTAGACAAATTTGGGAGGAGAGTAACCCATAAGTATAGAAAGCTTAAAATCGTTGATAGAATGCTTGTGACTTAAAAAGTCAGTAATTTATTATGAAGGATACGCCACATTACACACTAATCTATTAATATTACTTTATGCTACATAAGTTTTGGTGGGTTTTGTTTACTTGTTAGCGTTTGATCATATCGTTCCGATCTACATTCAAATGAACATGAATTCTCTCATACAACACAAAACAAGTGTCGGGAACAGGCTTGCCAGTTGAGTTGTTGGTCTCATACAAGCAAAGAGTGAAAGATTATCACCTCTATTCGCATGAAGTTGCGCAGAGATATTGACGTCCAAATCTTGCAGTAGACCCAGGTTGAAAATCTACCAACCCAGTACTATGTGGTTCAATGTCTTAATTAATCTAAGTTCACATACAACGATAGGCAGTGTATGCACTAGTTTCACACCAACCTGTGTTCATCAAATTATGAAAACGATCTATAAGTGAATAATTCATCCAGGATAAATGTCGGTCGGCAGACCCTGGAAAATGTAGCTGCAAAAAGGCTCATGAGATAGCAGAGCTTCATACGCTTCCAACCCCCGCACGCTAGTGACCAGGAGGCAGGTAGACACTAAATTTAGGGACCATCCGCTTTACCCTGTCGGATGTGTTCATGTTCAGCGGAAATAAAATGGAAGAGAGTGAGTGAAACAAACGCTTCAGTTGATAAGAGCACTGAAATCCAAGTGGGCTGGGCTACCTATATGTTATCATATAATGGATATGGAAGATCGATATCCTTAAGTTCTTTAAGAAGTACAGGCATACATTTTGCAGCCATATAGTCGCAGAAACATAAAAAGAAGGTTGTGAAAAAGGTCAAGATAATTAATGAAAATAATTGAATGTGCATGTTATTGTTGGGATTCTAAGCAATATTATGAAGCTAGAAGTAAAAAATTGCAGTGTTCAAATATACAATTTCTGTAGGTTGATCGCAGTGTTTCACTCATTAAATACGTGAAAGCATTTAATGAGTGAGTTCGACAGACAATAACTTAGGACAACTTCTCTGATTAGCAAAATAAGTCCGGACGAACTGGAACATCTGCAGACCTGTAGCTTGCAGAAATGAAAGCGACATTCAACGTATTCAACGTAACAAAGTGCGTCAAGGTAACAAAATTAAAAAAACAAGCTAACGACAGGTTAATTTTTGATGTGCTAAATATGACATGGCTAAAAGAAAATCATTATATCCTAAAATGTCTAGAAATTTAAAAATACTTACTAGAAGGACAAGCAACGGTTCTCCTCTCATGTGGAATGAATTGGTGAGTAAGTCGCTCTTTTCAAAATTATGTTTATCACTTATATATTGAAAAGATTCTATTTAACAGTCTGCCCATTCAGATGATAAAAGGACAGGTCAGTTTCCAATCAAAATATCAGATCTAGCTAGCACAGCGGGATTACGCTATCTAAAATCTACCAGGTGTGTGAGAGAAAAGTTATGAAGTTATAAATCATAAGAGAAGAAAAAGAAAAGAAATATATAATGAGTGATTCATGATTAGCAGCATGGATGCAGGGTATATGTTACAGGATTCTATCTTAGCTTCTTGTTTGGAAGTTTACATATCATCGCCATTCGCCGAAAAACAATACATTATCCGACATGTAGTCTGTAGTGTGTCGTATTTGAGGAATTTCTCATAGTTAAGCTATATTTGAGGAATTTTTGAGGATTTGAGGAGTAATAAACAAATTTGAGGAATTTGAGGAGTAATCACAGGCCTGAATGAGTTATCTTATCATTGTGTGTTAACCGCAAGTGTTATTTTATAATTTCCCCAAAGATGGATGCAGTTGCCATAAGAAGATTCGGAATAAAATGGTAATCAAAAATTATTTTTCGTTGATCATCCAATTCAATTAAATCAATTTTTGAAAATGAAGAAAAGGGTTATTTAAAAATTGCTAGGTTAGACTACGATATCAATTTTTGCGAAGTTTGTTCGAAAATTACATGCTGCCTAAGTTCACAAAAAGAAATATATGTATATATATGGGGCCTACATGCATATAGTTAGCCTGTAGTAGGCCTATAATGTATGTATATTCAAAACACTAGGTATCATGCATGAGATTCCCGCGACACGCCATTTCCGGAAAATCCCATATGACCCCGATTTCATACTACTTAATCTAAGCCAGATGCGAAAATGCTACCAATCTAATTGGTGAACTTGATAACCATGATGCATGCTGAGTACCTATAACAGCAAGTAAGCCTATCAGAAATATGGTTACAAGTATACAAATTATCCAATCTCAGCAAGACATGGATCTAGGAGATGTGTGATGAAAGATAACAATGTAGACTTGTTTATGGATTCTGAGATTGGAGTGAGTGACAGACACAACGACATCGACAATGATACAATGACATGCCATTATGTCTATTAATTGCCATGATTTATCAAGAAGGAAAGGTCTTAGAAGTTTTCACACTTTTATAAATCTTGATTGAAGTTGGACAAGAGCATGCGAGCAATAGACCTAATCCCCCAACTACCCATACCATTTTACATGTTTTTGGACGACTCTCGAGACCCAATGAAATCCATCCCAAATCTCGAGAATTTCGGATTTTTCCGAAAGAATCTCCTACATGTTACGGATCGATGTTACGCTATTACTCGAGCATAATCCAAGCCACTTTATTCGGTGCACTTTTGAGAAGCTGGCGCACGACAGATGCCGACTTCGGCGCACTCGAACTCGGAAATTCTAGAAATAGATCATGCGTCTGGTGTGAAGGCGCGTCAACATCGAATCTGGCGTGCCTGGACCTGGATTCGGCGCACCTGTTTTCAGGGATTTTTCAGGACCATACGTCTGGCGCGCTCGAATTTCGGAGGCACTCTCTGGTGCGCTCACTGCAAAGTTTCCGGTTGGAACGGTTGCGGTTAACTTGTAGCCAAGGGCACATATTCAAACGCAGCGTTGCCACCGGGTCTGGAGACCCCATCCAGGCAGGACGATGTCATCCGCGACGGCAGTGTATCGATGCAGGGTAGTAAAAATGAAGGTTTAAAATCAAGCCTATCATCTAGCCTACTAGGAAATTGCATCCGTGAGCACTTACTTTAGGGAACATATTTGTTGTTCCTGGAAACTATCTACTAAGCAGTGGATTGGTAATTTTTTTCATGGAAACAGTTTACGAAAGGAAAGTTTCTGTTGCTAGAAACTTGTCCCTAGCTTCGTAGAGGTTTTATGAATATCCAGTATTTTTGACCGTGCTAAAACATATCGTAAAATTGTGAACGATTTTAGTGACATTTCTGATTGCCAATTCTTTGTAAAGAAAAATCAAATTATGTGCATGAAGTTCTAAATCAGACTTCAATGAAGGATTGCATGCCCTGGATGCAGAGCTGGAAAAATTCCACTGAAATTTTTTAATTCCAATTCCATTTCCAGAGCAGAAATTTCAATTCCAACTCCAATTCCAATTCCAGTCGAAACAGTTCAATTCAATTCCAATTCCATAATAAGATTCAATTCCGATAACTTCATGTCGCGTACAGTGTATTATGCTAATGTATCTAACATTTGTTCGTTTCAATCTAACCCATGTGCCCTTATCCTATCCTCGTTGTTCCTGCGTGCCGTTCTCTGCGTCGTTTATATGTGCGTTCTCATGTTCATATTTCTTGTGTACATGTATATGTGTAACCGGTCAGTCTACGCCATTTTCGTTTCGTAAACGAGATATTCAATATTTCGTGAAAAAAGAAAGAAGAGAAAATTAACGGTCAGCAAAGAATCAAACGCTGAGAGAGAGAGAGAGAGAGAGAGAGAGAGAGAGAGATGAGATGCGAATAAATCGATTAATAAACTGACAGAAGAAAGAAATTCAATGTGCGAATAACGTGATTGTTGATGACAGAAAAAACGACGATAGAAAAGATATCATGAAAACTGATAAATGGTCCATATTCAAAAAGGAGATAATAAAATCCGTGATAAGAACGAAATGAAGTCGGGTCGAAAGCTAGCGGGCAGAGATTAAAGGAAACTCTTTCAATTTTTAAAAGAAAGTGGATTTATCGTCAAGTCTCAAAAATTGGTATAAATTAGAAACGATGAGAAATTGACACAATCACAACTACCAACAACAACACATACGACATCTTCAGCAGCTGTTAGAAGAACTCCGGGCTCTCGCGGTGCAACTTAACTACAGAAATAATTAGTTGTTGTTAACAACAACAATTGCCCGCCAGCGAACAACAACACAGCAGCGTATACAACTCGGGTGCGCAACCTTCTACAGTTTTCGGCCGTCATTTCGAAGGCCGAAAGAATCACGGTCGCACTTAATATGTGTGCAGACAGCTAGGTCAACAGCCAATCCTTTTTATATTGCACCACTCAAATTAGTTTTCCATGATGAATGACGCAGTGAAAATCGCATAGAGGCCTACTTATACTTATAAAGGCAAGTTAACCGATGTACGACCGACGGTCATTTTTGACCCGAAATGATTTTAAGCTTAAGGTGTTATCACTTCAAAAGTTGAAAGCATGTTTTTGTAGGGGCAGCCGAAGGAGAAAACACTTTAATAGGCTACTATAATAATTCATAAAGGAATCACGAGCAGGTCTATTCTAGGCATTCATATATATATATATATATATATATATATAGGCCTACGCATTTCTAGAACCCCGCATATAAGCCTGCCTACCTGGCGTTATTATTGAAGTTATAAAGTATCTTATTATTGCTAATCATACAGTTCTTTCGCAACCCAAAACGTAAGCCTTAAATTAATTGATTGATTAATTGATGATAAATGCGAAATAAAACACAGCTGAAATTTGCATATATTTTATTTATGAAAATACACAAAATCTAAACAGGTAGAAATACAATATCTCGTGAAAAATCTACTATATCAGTGTAAGACTCAGTGACTAACTTGCTGTTGTCCGTCGTTGACCAAGCTTCGAAAATCAGGCACTTGAGAGGATGTCATCAAACGTAAACTATTCTCGAGACTATTTTTTTGTCAAGCGCGTCCGGTACTTGTTCTTTATGAAATTTAATTTATAGAACGCTGCCTCGCAGGCGTATGTGCTTCCAAATAGAACTAAAACGTTTTAGGACAACTCTCGCAATCATGGATATTCCACAGCTGATTTCCATATTTCATGTAAAATACCATCACTTTTGAACTGCTTCACAAGACAATCATTCGTCTTCAACTCGATCACTTCCATTTAAAGTTTGAATGGAACCTCTCCTATCTGGATCAGGTGCGGCGAGGCAGTGAACTTTATTTTAGGAGCAAGTGCGTTGAAGTCGTTGAACCGCGCAGTAAATTCGTGGTTGAGCGCATCAAAGACAGTAGCAATGTGACAGAAAGGAACTTCTTCAGGTGAAGGAACAGTTAGAAGATGACTAGTATGCTATGACGATTGTTTTTCGATTGCCTTGAACTCCAGAAATATTTGCAATATACATGCACAATGTTCTTTTTCATTTGCTTCTCATTGTCACGGCCGCACTTTGCCTCTGCTACGGCCGCAGGTTGCGCATCCCTGGTATACAGCAACACATCAGCGAGCGCAATTGAAGATTGACGGTATAAGTGACACTGATATTTATGATATTATTTTGGTATAAATGAGCCCGATCGAATTGAAGTGAAGTCAACATTAAGAAGTAAACTGTAAGTTTAAAGTTTTTCTTTTATCGTTGCGTATCGTATCTATATAGCTATAGTCTTAAAAATTAATATTGTTAATTGTTGTGATTGGACGTTGCGATTTCAATTTTTGTACAAATAGATTTATCACAGGTCTATCGAAAAAGTGGAATTGAGGTTTATCAGGGTCAATTCCAATTCCAGTAGATTTGAATATCGTCAATTCCAATTCCGACGAAAAATGGAATTAATTCCGGATCGGAATTACACGTAATTCCAATTCCGACTTTTCCAACTCTGCCTGGATGCCCTGACAATGAGTTTTGCGCTATATTATCATTCGACTTCTCTCTTCAAAAAATGCAAGACTTCGTCCCTGTAACGAAATTGGTTAGGTTAGTGCCATGACTTCTGCGCGCATGAGCCAATTTATAAATATATCGATTTATTTGCTTCTTTAGAGTCCATTGATACGAATAACCACTCTAGCTCAACCACATCGATAACAGGCTGCGTGCAAATGTGTTTTGAGCTTTAATTATGTTGTTATTTTTACTATTATCAGTAAATGAAAACACGTTATTTCAACCATAACAAAGTATCCCAATCGATTTATCTCACAAATACTAGTTAGAAAATTCGGAAATCAAAGTCACTTTCAGCTATGCGCCTACTTACATATCTATCGATATTGAATCATGTTATATAAAGTCAAAGTAGTAGGTTCTAGTAGAAAAATGTTAATTGTATATTTACAAGAAATAAGCTACCGATACTTCAAAAAAATGATGAACCTTGTTTGCACTCGGAAGCACATTAGACACGAAGCCTTTCTTCCATGTGGCCGAGTTGTTATTTATCCACTCTCATTCTATTTGTGCCGAGTGTTTAGCCAGAATGCAGATGTATCTATTTTAAAAGTGCAAGGTTTGACCCCGTCCGGTCTCCCGGACGCAGAGCGAACATTCTACCACAAGGTCACAGTGACGGCATTCTCTTCTAAAAACCATATCTCTTCAAAATTCATACCTCCAAACAAAAGAAGATTTTTCTGAGACCCCATCCGCGCAGGTTCAGGTTCATCCGCACTGGTACCGCGCACGCGCAGCTCACCCTCAACGCTGCAAACGAAGTTTAACCACCCCCCCTTCCAGGAACACGGGCCCTGTCAGAGCATGGCCTTGTAAACAGCGTCGAAAGATTTTGGCCTGCTGTAATTATCAGATATTATATCATACCATGAATTTTATCACTTCAAAAGTTGAAAGCATGTTTTTGTAGGGGCAGCCGAAGGAGAAAACACTTTAATAGGCTACTATAATAATTCATAAAGGAATCACGAGCAGGTCTATTCTAGGCATTCATATATATATATATATATATATATAGGCCTACGCATTTCTAGAACCCCGCATATAAGCCTGCCTACCTGGCGTTATTATTGAAGTTATAAAGTATCTTATTATTGCTAATCATACAGTTCTTTCGCAACCCAAAACGTAAGCCTTAAATTAATTGATTGATTAATTGATGATAAATGCGAAATAAAACACAGCTGAAATTTGCATATATTTTATTTATGAAAATACACAAAATCTAAACAGGTAGAAATACAATATCTCGTGAAAAATCTACTATATCAGTGTAAGACTCAGTGACTAACTTGCTGTTGTCCGTCGTTGACCAAGCTTCGAAAATCAGGCACTTGAGAGGATGTCATCAAACGTAAACTATTCTCGAGACTATTTTTTTGTCAAGCGCGTCCGGTACTTGTTCTTTATGAAATTTAATTTATAGAACGCTGCCTCGCAGGCGTATGTGCTTCCAAATAGAACTAAAACGTTTTAGGACAACTCTCGCAATCATGGATATTCCACAGCTGATTTCCATATTTCATGTAAAATACCATCACTTTTGAACTGCTTCACAAGACAATCATTCGTCTTCAACTCGATCACTTCCATTTAAAGTTTGAATGGAACCTCTCCTATCTGGATCAGGTGCGGCGAGGCAGTGAACTTTATTTTAGGAGCAAGTGCGTTGAAGTCGTTGAACCGCGCAGTAAATTCGTGGTTGAGCGCATCAAAGACAGTAGCAATGTGACAGAAAGGAACTTCTTCAGGTGAAGGAACAGTTAGAAGATGACTAGTATGCTATGACGATTGTTTTTCGATTGCCTTGAACTCCAGAAATATTTGCAATATACATGCACAATGTTCTTTTTCATTTGCTTCTCATTGTCACGGCCGCACTTTGCCTCTGCTACGGCCGCAGGTTGCGCATCCCTGGTATACAGCAACACATCAGCGAGCGCAATTGAAGATTGACGGTATAAGTGACACTGATATTTATGATATTATTTTGGTATAAATGAGCCCGATCGAATTGAAGTGAAGTCAACATTAAGAAGTAAACTGTAAGTTTAAAGTTTTTCTTTTATCGTTGCGTATCGTATCTATATAGCTATAGTCTTAAAAATTAATATTGTTAATTGTTGTGATTGGACGTTGCGATTTCAATTTTTGTACAAATAGATTTATCACAGGTCTATCGAAAAAGTGGAATTGAGGTTTATCAGGGTCAATTCCAATTCCAGTAGATTTGAATATCGTCAATTCCAATTCCGACGAAAAATGGAATTAATTCCGGATCGGAATTACACGTAATTCCAATTCCGACTTTTCCAACTCTGCCTGGATGCCCTGACAATGAGTTTTGCGCTATATTATCATTCGACTTCTCTCTTCAAAAAATGCAAGACTTCGTCCCTGTAACGAAATTGGTTAGGTTAGTGCCATGACTTCTGCGCGCATGAGCCAATTTATAAATATATCGATTTATTTGCTTCTTTAGAGTCCATTGATACGAATAACCACTCTAGCTCAACCACATCGATAACAGGCTGCGTGCAAATGTGTTTTGAGCTTTAATTATGTTGTTATTTTTACTATTATCAGTAAATGAAAACACGTTATTTCAACCATAACAAAGTATCCCAATCGATTTATCTCACAAATACTAGTTAGAAAATTCGGAAATCAAAGTCACTTTCAGCTATGCGCCTACTTACATATCTATCGATATTGAATCATGTTATATAAAGTCAAAGTAGTAGGTTCTAGTAGAAAAATGTTAATTGTATATTTACAAGAAATAAGCTACCGATACTTCAAAAAAATGATGAACCTTGTTTGCACTCGGAAGCACATTAGACACGAAGCCTTTCTTCCATGTGGCCGAGTTGTTATTTATCCACTCTCATTCTATTTGTGCCGAGTGTTTAGCCAGAATGCAGATGTATCTATTTTAAAAGTGCAAGGTTTGACCCCGTCCGGTCTCCCGGACGCAGAGCGAACATTCTACCACAAGGTCACAGTGACGGCATTCTCTTCTAAAAACCATATCTCTTCAAAATTCATACCTCCAAACAAAAGAAGATTTTTCTGAGACCCCATCCGCGCAGGTTCAGGTTCATCCGCACTGGTACCGCGCACGCGCAGCTCACCCTCAACGCTGCAAACGAAGTTTAACCACCCCCCCTTCCAGGCACACGGGCCCTGTCAGAGCATGGCCTTGTAAACAGCGTCGAAAGATTTTGGCCTGCTGTAATTATCAGATATTATATCATACCATGAATTTTAGAACATGCCAGTTATTTTCGAAGCATTCTTATAAAGCCATGTTCACTATGAAGCTTGGCTAACAACAGAACGCCGTCTATTTTTCGGTTCAAAATTTTACACCAACTAAACATGAGAGAAACAATTTCCATTCACTTTTAGACGAATGAGAATCTAGTTAAAGTATTTAGCAAAGAATGAATTGTATCAATGACCAAAGCTTTTCGCCTATACTCTCTCGGACATGATCATGTTAAAAGAAATCTGTGTAGCTTATGTGAATAAAACAATTATTTTGGTAAGTACTAAAATGCTAACAATCCATAACTTTGTAAATATCCCACAAATCGTAACAAAAAATCAACAAAGAGCATCATGCACTATGTAGCAACGTTCATGCAACATTATTTTTCAACATGATCAGCTGGAAATTCTAAAACAACAACACTTCTAGGTGCCACTTACGCACTTAAATGAGGCAGATATCAAAATACACATTTAATATTTCACCTGCAAACCAGTCATAAAACAATGCTACATGATCTCCTATTTCGGAAAAGTGTATGTTTTCAAATACACCGGAAGTCAGGGAAATACCCAGGGGCGATGGCACAGAAACGGTGTTAGATAGCGAGTTATTAGTGACAATGTGATTACAATGGGCGAATCTTACAGTTAGAAATTTGTTGGCCTAACAGTGATTCCGTGCAGTCGCCCAGGAAGTTAGCACAACTGAAATTTTCCGCAAATCGACCCTATCTTCGCACACAATTTTTTAATTAACAACCAATCAAAAATTCTGCCAGCCAGCCATAAAACGATGCTACACGATATCCTCTTTCAACAAGTACATTCAATTACACCGAAAGCCTGGGACATAGCCAGGAAATTGAGCACAACTGAGTTAGTGGTTATAGGCCTGCTTGAATTTTCTGAAAATCGACCCTACGACGTAATTCTGAACATACCAACCAAAGAATCTCCTAATCAGCCAAAAGCCGATGCGATACGATCTCCTCGTTAGGCCAACTGAGTCATTTTGGCAATTCGTCTTAGTACATAAAGCGCATTAACATTCCATTATCAATCGTAGAAATTCAGAAAAGGCCCATAATTTTTCACAAAACCAACTTCGTATCATGAAATCATGATTATTAATGAGAAATCGAATTGAATTGATGAAGATCATTGTAAACCTAACAGTAACTTAAAAATGGTGACTGTTACGCATACTCTGCAGAAGATAGAATAGGGCAGAAGATAGGATTGATGCAACATCCTAATTTTCGACCAATTTTGCTCAAAGTCATAGTTAATGCATTGATTCAGACGTTCGTTCACTAAACATACCGAGTGATGCTTTCATCATCAAACAAAACTCTGGAACACCAAAAAAAATTGGGAGTAACGTATACAGACTGAATATAAAGCCTTTTATACATGGTCATGAACCTGTCAATGAACTTTGAAAATCGGGCCGAAGTAGACTTTCGAAGCATTAATCAGCAATATCATAGAGCATCAAATGCTGCAACAAAATCAACACAATAAAGAGGACACATTGCACGAAGTTTTCCACGTTTTTCAACAATTTGCGATTGTCATTACTGGTAAAAGTCCCATCGTGAATATGCTGCAATTCAATGTTGACAGCCAGATAACACTACATAAAGGAGTCAATCAATCCAGGGAAAATGAAACCAAATACATTCGAATACATAAGTAAGACGCTTACACGTGTCGTGGTCATGCTACATGCTTTGATGCGCACACGCGTCGCAAACTGGAAAGTGTTTTAACTCGGTTGGTTGGTCACATATAAAAGTTAAAATATTAGCAGACTTAAAGCATCATAAGAAATATTATGAAAAAGCAAGAATTTCATCATAGAAATTGATGTCGCAACACTTTACAATTGCACTATCTTTGATATGTTACTCAGTAATTCTGATGACGCACCGTTCGGTTATTACCTCCCTTTCAAGTACAAGCTATTTCATATCAAAGTCTACCAGAATCGGCTTTCTTTTCGCAGTGCAACATTGCAAGTATTGCAAGATTTTTCATTGTAGCTTTCACCAGGTCTACCTTTCTCATTCATTTTCTTCAAGAGTCATTGGTAAAACTTGCCTGAATTCCACAGTCATATATACACCTTTCTACATAAACAATTGAAATGCTATTTTTACAGCACGTTCAAACACAAAACAGTATGTTGCTCAGGGCTGCCAACGCCTGTTGGACAAAAATCGGGACGCCCATGTGAAATAAATTGGGACAAATCGCCCATACAGAAAATCGGGACTCAAAAATTCCATTAACTTTTTCTTCCATTTTATACGTAACTACAACATTTTGATGTGCTTTGTTTTTTATCTGCTTTGTTGGACCGAATCTGGCGATAATTCTGGCGATAAGTCGATGTCGTAGACTTAAACGCGTATCAGTAATGAACTGCCGGAATTATGTGACAGAAGAAAAGACTGAAAAGTATCTACATCTTATGAACGATTATTTCCGCTTCGTCACCTCCCAACCAATCGATTTAATAGAAAAATATGCTCTCGTACAAAGATAAAAATGACAGCATTGTGACTAGCAAAAAACAAAAAATGCAAAAGCCTACTTACTTATACCTATACTATTTTACGTCGATTGTTCCATCCATGTTTGGTAGGACGGTTCGCTTGTATGGCAGTTATCCACTTCGTTAGTTCGTTTTCATCTTCCACACGGAGACGAGCGCTCGAAGGTCTTATTTGATGCCATCGCTCCAAGATTTCTTTGGATGTCCAACAAGTCGGCGACCATCCACTTGCAATTTCCGCACGCACTTCACCCACTGACCTTCGTCTTTCCTCTCCACATGTCCACACCATCTTAGTCGAAGTCTTCTTATAGAGTCACTGATAGGCTCCAGGCACATTCTTCTTCTGAGCTCTTCATTGTAAAAGCGGTCGCGAGAGGAGACTACGAACATCCAACGGACCATTCGCATTTCATTCACTTCAAGACGCCCAGAGCAGTAGTAGACTGCAACACTGCGAGCAAAGCAAACAAGAGCGATTAATACCTTACGGACATACGTTTGCTCGAGACGCTCGGGACGCTCGTGTTTGCTTTGCTTTCAGTGTGGCTGAGGCCTTAAGCCCAACTCACAACAGGGCGAGGGACATGATCGAATGCCTTCTCGTAGTCGACAAAGGCCAGGTATAAGCCTCTCTTCTTTGCGAAGAAACAAATTAACGATTCATTTGGAATTTCAGTTTTAATACAGTACGAATATAAAACTCGCATAACACGATCGTCAGCCATCATATATCAGGGTTAATTATCAAATAATCTAATCAGCCGAGATACCGCATTCGAAAGAAAATATCCATTTTCAATAAGCATTTAACAGAAAACGAGTATTGAGATGAATGTATTACCGAGTGATGCGAGTTCTAACTTGATCATGTATGAATTTTTTTGGAAAGACAATTTTTAAATGCAAATTTTTAAAGAAAAATAATTTGTGGATGCCTTTGCCATTTAGGTTCATAGTGATGTTATGTTGCACTGCTGCACATGATTAGGATTTCACGTGGTCAGCGGTCGCTCATTTGATTCAGCGCAACTGGTAAAATAAGATGCGAAAATATGCATTTACAGCAAATTAAACAATCAAAAGTTTAGTCTTACCTATGTTATCGAGTTGTACGATTTCTCGAGTTTGTAGAAATAGAGCGTTTCTTTATGTTATTATACTCATTGGTCTCAAAAAGAAATCGAAAAAATATTTCACATCAGTGCAAACAGTATTTCAAAGGAAGACAGGAGGCCTATGCACGCGACTACTGTGTATATAAGAAATTCTGACCATAGCAATTAACTTCGACTACAAAAACATTATCCAAATTTCAAAATCCAAAAAATCGATAGAATCCATTTTCTTGGCGAAAAATCAGGACGTCTTGATAAAATCGGGACAGTTGGTAGCCCTGTTACTACATGTCTACTTTATTACTCCACATAAAGAACTTCAAAATCTGTAGAAGCGCTCCATATGTATGGCATCACCTAAATTTATTTCAAGGCTTGCGACATAATTGAGTGTACTAATCTGAAAGGCCAGATTGTGTGGCATCATTTTCTGGCTGGCAAGCTAGAAGAAAATTACGCCCGAAGACAAGGTCGATTTTCAGAAATTTCAGGTAATGTAGGCGTCATCGCCCGGTTGTACGCCAACTACCTGCATTTACCCAAGGATTTCGGTGTAATTGAACATACAACCTGAAAGAGAAGATCCTGTAGCATCGTGTAGCATCGTTTCATCGCCGGTAAGCAGATTTTTTTGGTTGGGTATCAATTAGAAGATTGCCTACGAAGATTTGCAGAAAATTGAAGTATAAAATCGCTATCTCAGGTGTGCTAAACTCCTGGATGAACCCAGGGCTGCCGGTGTGACCGAATGTACTTTCCCTGAAAGAGAAGACTGCATCATCGCTTTGAGTGGTCAACAGATTCTTTGGTTGGTTAGCAGGTAGAAAACTAATTTCTTAGTCGATTTTCAAAAAATTCGAGCAGGCCTAGAACAATATCTCCGTTGGTCTCAATTAACTGGGAATGTCACTGGCCCTCTGTGTAATTGAATGTACCTTCTGAAGTTAGTGTAGCATCGTTCTCTTGCTGGTGGCAGATTTTTTCGTTGGGGATCATGTGGAAAATTGCGCACGCGTTCGATTTGCAGAAATATCAAGTATAAGCGCTACCTCAATTTCTAATTTCCCACGTGCATCCAGGGTCTTGGTTCTAAAATTTTCAGCAGATGTTGAAAAAGAAAATTGCACGAACGTTGCTGCACAGTACAGGATGCTCCGTGTTTAGATTTGTTTTCGCTACGATTTGTGGGATATTTACAAAATTATGGCTTGTAAGCAGATTCTGGATGGTTAGCATTCTAGTGCTAGCCACGATAAAATGTGCTAACGGTGCTCATCTCTTCACAATGCAAATTAGGATTTACTTACAACCTGGGCAGCTGTACTTTGAAAACAAAACGATCATAATAAAACCAAATTCACTTATAAGTAGTATTAATTATTTAATATTTCTACTTAGTATTATGATATTTTAAAAAATTTCAGTTATATATGAATTTTCTTCGATGATGTAACTGCATAATAGAACATCGTCCATTCAAATCAAAAGATTGAAGGAAGGCGTGGCAATGTGGTACAGGTCAAGATTTGCAACATTTTTTCGTTCTCGTCTGTCACATTTTTCCTAATAAACATACTCGACTCAGTAATTGACTTCAAATTGGAAATCCAATCTTGATGATAAAGAATTTGCTCATGCAATTAAGAACTGCCAGCAGTGGAAATGTCGGGAATTTAAACTGAGAAGATGGCAGAAGGATTGTAATTTCTCAAAAAGAGAAAAATGTGATGCAAACTACGCATCTTCTGTCACCTGAACTCTTCTGCAAGCATGCTACTGACTTTTGTGTTGACTTTGGCTGTCAACAACATGTGATTGTAATGCAAGTTGCTGAGTTTCACAATTTTTTCATAACATACATTGACAGTGTCCGACACTCCATGGCAATAGAGGACTAGAGACGTCGTGTAAATTAAACGTTTTGCTGTCGTGATCGTGGTCATTCGGTGTCATGACAACGATATCTATGCAATGACGACTTCCCATGGCCGTCAATGATCAGATCAAAGATATTTAATATTAAACAATTAAATATCCTTGGATCCTTGGCAATCTGTCCGTGCATTTTGCACAGATAAGAACTTACTTTTTATGCCACTTTCAACATCAAATGTTCATGATTGACTAAACATGTGATCTGTAGACTTTGTAACTGTGACTAATTTCAGTTATTCGCTTTTTCTGGACATGCCTATGCTTCTGGAGATCTAGCACCATTAACTTTTTTCGTTGTCTGCCTGTACAACGCTGGGCAACATCAACATTGTTCATCATAATCCCACAAGCCAAACAATGCGAAATCTGTTATTTTGCGTTGATTTGTCACACTATCTTTGTGTTATGCAACTAACATTTGGATGAAGAGGAAATCAAGGAAATAAAGATGAATTTTTCATTATTTCCTGATGTGTCGATGACCGCAAAACTTTGAATGCTCTATGCTTTGAATTTAAGTTCGTCAATACGATCATAACCATGGATTAATAGATCCATAGACATCGGATAACATTATTAGGAATTATTCCTAATAATGTTATCCGATGTCTGTGAATAGATCATAGACGGTGGTTTGACAACTTTTTTGAAGAATCAGAATTCTGAAAATAATACAAGATACTTTAATCATGAGAGCACAAGCCCAACTGACCTTGGTCGTAGGTTCGAGTCCTACCAGCCGCACATCTTTTGCATGTCAATTTGATCTATCGTTCATTTAATTTCATTGTTGTTGAAAAAAATAGAAAAAATAACAAAAATACAACCTGAAATTCATGACATTTTCGAAATTAAATATTCCTATTTTTCTTGCAGTTATCATCTACCCTTGCCACTTATCAAATTGTAAATAATATGGTGTGAGTATTAATTGCATATTTTTAACAAAACATGTGTGTTTTTGTGTGTGTATCCGACTAAAAAAAAAAGTTCCCAATATTCATTCATTTTCCAGAAAAATTGTAGGCAATTCACATGATGCACGGAAATAGTCCTACTGGAAATTGGCATGGAGTTGCTAATTTGAAGATATCCACCTAGCGATTGGTTCGCCAGAAAATCCTGCACTGACCATTTGATCAACTGGCTCTAGATAGATTGAAATGATGCTTTCCAATGGTAGTAAACAGCAAGCATAAATGCTTGCATTGAGATGACGCTGTACGTGTCTAAATCTACACCATAGAGTAACATAACATCCTATTTTTGCTTTCAATAGAGGACTGATGTAGTTGTCGATCAAATCACACATTGAGATAAAATCGACATGAGGTTTATTCATGGTTGACACATAATTCAACATGTCAATTCCCACAACAATCATCGAAATGATATTTGCCAGTTTGGAGCGAACAAATAAAGAAATATTCACATTAATGTGATTATCACGGAAGCTTTCCAATTAAGACTATTTGTGCATGAGCGAAAGATGGAAGTGCATGTGGCTTGGTGATGAGTTATGAATACATAACACAAGGCAGTACCTATTGATGAATGATTATGATGCATTAATTCTCTATCTTTAAAATCATTGAAAATAATTTAAGTGTACTTTTGCATAGTTATTCATGCAGTTTCATGTTTGATTTGTCGAAACCACGTGGACTAAGTAAAACATCACTTAAAATTACATCTTTGACGATTCCTGTTGCCACATGAAGTCGGTATGCGTATCTCCCATGTGCATTACATTATCTCCATGTGCATTGTAATTACAGTTTTTTGATAGTAAGATTATACGAGAAAGATTTCTGAAATATTGAGATATTGATATATTTTCACAGGGACGCCGGCGCGATATCCTCACAGCTGGAGAGTAAATTAATTTATTGTCAACTGTTTAATTTTCAATTAAATAGCGTCTTTTTATCCTTTCAATTTAGGTTTCATGATGCACCAACACGTTCAGGCTACCAAACAGCAAAGATTTTCTTCATGTATTACACAGTTACGCTACCAGAACATTACATTGCATTTGTTGCGTTTTTTGGCATCAAGTCCTACGACGAAAGTCGGTTTCAATGTGTTCAGTATACTGTGCAAATTTAAAAGTTTTTATTTAGTCTAACACATTCATCACTAATAATGTAGGCCACATGTATTCGTTTGATTATGTATATTTGTGTGCAAAATGTCAATTGAAATATGTGTTGGACATACTTTGTTGACTTAATTCTGCAAGCCACCTCATTTTTTGCTGCACTTTTCATGGATTCGTATCATCACTGATATAGAACTACATGAAGTCATCAGTGTAGATTGAGCAAACCTTAAGTTGCATGAATGCGGTACTCATTTGAAAGCTTACAGTTGGAGAAAAATTGAATACCGTACATTTTTTGATTCTCCGAGCGAATGAATTTCAAGTTCACGAAGCGTTCGGATAACCGAGGATATTTTTACATACTGCATTAAACCAGATGGAAAAAGGAGAAGGGTTGGTTACATAAAAAAAGAGCATTACATGTATTGTTTTTAAAGGAAGAAGACTATAGTCATGAAACCACTCCGGTTTGAAGTGCCATGGAATTGATGATTGTTAGTTTCTTAAAGACGCTTTTGAGCACCCAGCTCCCGTAGATGCAACAAAGAAGAATTTGCATTGGGAAGTTTCTACTTTTGCTGTTTCCGATTGTTTTCACAGCCGAATTATGCATGTTTTTTATGCAGCCGTTTTTAGCCTCATTTGGTGACGATTTCGACTTGTCATCCTTTTCGCCTACACATAGGGTTACCTTATGTGACCTTTTTAGCATTGACCTCTACGTTTTTGCGTTCTTTACCTGGTCCGTTGTTTCAGGGATAAGCAATTATAGCCACAATAACATTTTACTAATTTTACTAATTTTAAAATTTTATTAAAATTTTGTTAACTGCAGAAAGCATTTATCATAAAATGTGATTCCGATATTTCGAGCGCGGATATTCGATATTCGGATAATCGAGGATGGACTGCATCTGTTTTGTGATCATTTTTTAATCAGCTAGGCCCTCTGGTTCAAGAGCAGACAATGCGATCTTTAACCTTCCCCCGACGAAGACATTTTTTGCGACATCACCGACGAAGCGGGGTATTTTTTTACCCCATTCGAATTTCTCTATTTAATTTCGTAGAAATATGTTTTTAAAAAGAAAACACATTTATAGGATCAAGTTCTTTTAATAACAAAACTCAGGGAAAAAAATTGAACCGGGAACTGCACATCAGAGCTGCACATCAGAACTGCATAGAGAACAAGTAACACTGAAATGTTCCTTGCAAACAAAACGTTTTCACTCCATGCAGCGAGTTTTGCATTTTCTGTCAAGAGCTCTCGGGCAAACAAAACATCTCTCAGAACTCGGAAGTGATGCCACTTGATGGTCAAAAACTGAGGCAGTCGTGTCAGCAATATATCCATACTTCTTTGCAACTGACCTCAATTGTGTCGTAATTGATTGAAAATTGGTGTCTTTCCATTGCTGAATTCTTTGTCTGATTGCATTCTCAGCCAAATTCTTGCTCATTTGTTCCAGATGAAGGCGTCGTTGTATTTTTACATTTCTTTTAAGAACGGCAGGATTTTTTTCAGTGAACAACACAAATGAATTATAGGCGGCAGCGTCCAACATAAAAAAGAAACAATTTTTGGTCCATCTGTTTGTGTACCGACGACAGGAAAATCCGGCAACCAGTTTATCAAAAGTGTCTACTGCACCTTTCGTTTCGTTGTACGCAATGATGATACTCGGTTTCTTTGCATCATCTCTTTCAACCGACTCGCTGTGATGTTCCGATGAAATGAGAATAACTGCTTTTGACTGATTGGGGACGTAAGAAACAATTGTCATTTGATTGTGAAACGCAAACATGGATGAAAATTTTGTTTTTTGCCTCTGTGGTAAGAACGTTGGTGGAATCTCCCCTTTATTCTTTCGCAATGTTCCAATATGTGTCATTCCATTCTTCCACAGATTCTCATTCAGCGAAACAGATGAGAAAAAGTTATCGGTTGTTATGCCACGGCCAGTTCTGAAGTATGGTTTTGCAAGATCAAGTACAACTTCTCCAACATTTTTCGATCTATTTGACGAATGACTTTTCTTTCCAAGATAAGGTGTGACATCCAGCAGATAAGAAGTTTTAACGTCGTTGATACAGAAATACTTTATTCCGTATTTAGCAGGCTTACTTGGAAGATATTGCCTGAAACTACACTTTCCTCGAAACGAATATAGTTCTTCATCGACACAAAGATGAGAGTATGGTTCGAAAGCTGTTCTTATCTTTGATCGGAAACGGTCGAAAACAAATCGCATTTTGTAAAACTTGTCACAGGAGGTCGCATCAGTTCGTCGTTCTTCAATATCATCAAATGTAATGAATTTTGAAATCAGCTTATAACGATCTCTTGAAAGGATTAGTGTGCAGAATTCCATGTAATGACATGAATTTGGATTCCATATTTCAGCGATGTCCACGTTCCTTTTCTTTGTAAGTCCGAGAAGAAGGCATACAGAAATATAGCCTTCAAGTTCCTCGAGCGAAATTTCTTTGGTATCATCTGGAATTCTTTTGTTGGTACAATTGAGAATGAAACGCAGCATGGTCTCGTCCATAATGTAATGAAAAAAGTCGGTTTCATCTTCACAATCCTTCACAGCGTAAGTTACACCGGGAGACACACGAATGATGTTATGCCGTCTGAATGCTGATGGTCTTGGAGACTTCGTTTTCCACTCAAAATTATTTTTGCCACGAATCAAATCTTCAGTATCATTATCATCTGTTTCAGAATCCGAATTGTTATCACTGTCCAGATAAGATTGATCAATTATGTCTCCTTCTTCTTCGCCGAATTCACATTCATCACTCTCTGTTTCACTGGCATGGTCAGAATCTGCGTTTCTCTCGTCATCGTCAGAATTCTCCAGCATCGACGCTTAAAGAAAAAGTGTTCAAAAGGAAGCCACGCAACTTAGAAGAAATTCAACAGCACATCAGTGAAATCATTCAGGTCATAACTCAGGAAGAATTGGCTTCAGTGTTCAACAACATGAAAAAACGGATTGAATTGTGTATTCGAGAAAACGGAGGTCATTTTCAGCAATTTCTTTGACTGCTCCCACATCTTTTTGTTACTTGGTTATCATTAATACACAAATTACTTGATTTGTAATCATTTGTTTTGATTTTATATTAAGATTAATAGGTGCACAGTCACTTTTTGAACACTCTGTATATAGAGAGAGAAGCGCATGAGAACAAATAAAAGCGTCGTTTTTTTCATTTCTTACTCGTCACTCCATGCATTTGCATGCTTTACGTTGCTAAATTAATTGTAGGAGTATACTAGAATACTAAAGAAATCATTAATTCAGAAGAACATATGATCTAAAGACAAAATAATTACAAAACTAAGACCATTTTAATAAGAAAAAAACACCGACGTAGCCGACGAAGTGGGGTAATAAAATACCCCAGTGACGTTAAGGCCATTTTTTCATTTATATACATTACGTTGATCATCAGGCAAATCATTTATTTTTTACAAGTGTGTTTGGTACTTTAAACATGTAAAATATTGCCAATGAAAAATAAGTACAAATCATAAATATCGATTATCAAATACCTCTGGGGTATTTTTTTACCCCGCTTCGTCGGGGGAAGGTTAACGAGAGTTCAAAAGAATCTTCGAAAATGCGAACTATATGTAGTAATAGAAAATGCGAAGTAAGTAGGCCTTCATGAGAGTCCTAGCAAAAAGCGTTATCACGATCAAAATACCGTATATATACATATATATAAGTTAGGTCCCTATGTAAATACAATGTGCATCATATGTATGCACTAGACTAGATAAGATGTATAGACCTATGTATATAATTACCTACGTATTATATGATGCATGGGCCTATCCGTATTTCTATTATCAAAAAAATGACGTATACTATGTTGTACATTATTTTGTACTGCATTGTTTCACTGCATTTTGTGTGATCCGTCTGAAAGCTACAACAACTTATTTAGTATGATTTGCAGGAAAACCTGCACTGCTTCATGACTTTCTCTGTCGTCTGCTGGTTCAAGCATTTTAAGATTTTATTGTTGACCACTCTTTCTAAGATAGATGCACCACATTCGTCGAATCATTCCACCTCCCTTCCATTTTTTCAGCTGTCACAACTCATGTGTCTCTTTTCTTTACGTCATGCATTCTCTCGCGCACGAGTCGAAACCCTGCATGCAAAATGGTGTATACATAGAGTTGTAGCAGGGTTCCCGCGGCCCTTGAAAACCCTTGAATTTTGATGGAGTCATCAATTTAAATATTTTACATGTTAAAATATTGAAAGGGTCTACATACGTAACACAAAACACTTAGCTTTGAAAATGAAATGAATATTTCTATTAATTAGGCTAGCTGCTTTAATCGGCCAACGAGAAAAAGGAAGATCTCTCTTCTATCAACGTCGAACTCAAGAAACTTAAATCTGTATGATTCACGATTGCTTAGCCTTCATCTGATTGGTAATTATCTACGAGCCGTTTTTTGTTATGATAATAATGATATGCGCTTATTTCTCTTTTGAATGAAAATCGGAAGGTACTTGAAGATACATACATAGGTAGGTGGTAAGATAGTTCAACAATTCGGTAAGAAATAATAAATGTACAATTAGACAAGTAAATCAGCGGCGCAGTTGAGAATTATACAGTTTGCATGCACAAATGATAAACGTTTTGCTACGTCGAATTGATCGTACACCAGGTAATGTGAAGCGGCCAGACTGAGAAACGCAAGACAACAGATCATGAAGAATGTGGTCCTCTTTCATAACATTTTTCGGGGATTTCTCTGTCAAATAGTTTTGGCGACTCATTAAAGTGGCGAAGCAGCCTTCGCACTGAGCACCACAGATCACCCTATAAAACCGACATTGTACACGCTCGTCTCAATGAGTCTGTGTTAGACATGTCTACAAAGAGTGACCAGCAATATTCAAAAATTGAACGTACGTGGGCGAAATACATTTGGTGTAAGTCACAAGCAGATAGACACGGTTTTAGGATAAGAATAGCTTACATCAGTTGTGAACCAATCCGGAGCACATGCTCTGACGTGATCAGACCATGTTCATTTGGAGCTGAAGGTAACTCCAAGTATTTCGAGTGTTGTGAGGTGACCGATGAGATCTCGATTGATAAGTTGACATTTTCCTTAAATTTTCGCTTCCGGATAAGTAAGACTTTGCATTTGTTCATATTTAGGGTTAAATCCATCTCTCTGGATCACCTGAGGATATTTTTATGTATTTTCATGTTCTAGCATGATGTGGTCATTGGAGGTAGACGAATATATCGGAAAACAACGTAGTATCGTCTGTATACTTGACTATTTAGCATTGATCACTCAGCGAAGAAAATGTTGCTTTTGTGGCAGCGAAGAGGAAGGGACCGAGAATGGAACACTGTGGTATTCCAGAGGACACCTTTACTTCACTACTTACAGCTGTACCAAATGAGACGTATGCCTACTGTGTTCTATCAGTGAGATAACCTGAAATCCATTTTACAATGCTTTCGAGAAAGTCACAAGCCATAAGTCTCTTTATCATCAAATCTGTTCTTAACTTGTTGTCAAAAGCCATAGTGCAGTCATAAGAAATTACTAATGCTCCTTGTGTACTCGGACTATCAAGATGTCTAGTGATGTTGTCATTCAGATTGATAAGAGCACACTGGGTGGATGACTTAGCTCTGAAACCATGCTGAACTTTGTCGTAACAATCAATTAAACGACACTTCAGAGTTCTGACGGCTATTTTCTCCAAGATATTGGCTGGGAAGCGCAAAACGCTGATAGGGCGAATATCACTGAGAGAGGGTGATGCACATTTTGGAACAGGGCATATTGATGCTGATTTCCATATATAACCGGGACGACACTACTTTCAAGAGACGCTTGATAAAGCCTATAAAGAGGTGCTTCCAAAGATGACGCCGCATGTTTATATAGCGATATTTGTAAATCAGGAGACGTCTTGTTGGAAGGGCTTCCGATAACAAGGCCCTAAGCAGAGGGAATTACGGGAAATTTCTAGGTCTCCGGGAAAAATTTATTGCCGAGTTGGCCAAGTCCAAGGTTAGATACTTCACCAAACAGAGTTCTTCACCCAAAACTATGTGGAAGTCCGTAAGTACCCAAATTGGAAAACGTTCCTCACATCCGACAATAGATCAGACAGCAGCTAATTCTCTGAATGATAAATTTCAATCTACTTTTACTCAGCCTGACATTCACCTTTTCTCGAAGAATCTTGTTGAATCATCTACACAGTTTCCATTTGTCACTGAATTGCAGATCATTTCAATGATTAAGAAAAGTAAAACCAACTCCATTGGTCCCGATGGAATTCCTGGATTTTTCTTTCGTGCTTTTGTTGATCTCCTTGCCTATCCGCTCACAGTTCTCTTCAACAGATGTCTGAGCATTGGTTGCTTTCCACGGATCTGGAAATGCGCCAATATCTTACCGTTTCAAAAGAAAGATGGCACTGACTTCCGACCGATCTCCATCCTTCCCTTTCTCAGTAAAGTCCTTGAAAGGTTAATAAGAGATAAGGTCATCATCCCATCTCTCAGCAAAAATATCAATCGTAGACAATTTGGCTTTACACCCAATAGCTTTGGAGGATGCACCAACGCATTAATTGCCATCAGACTCTCTATTGTTGAACACATCTCAATCAACCCTAAAAATTCAGTCTCCCTTCTCGCTATTGACCTTAAGAAGGCGTTCGATACTTTAAGTCATTTTAAACTGCTTGAATCTATTCGTGACAATTTTAGTTGCCCACCTCATGTCATAGATTCTATTTATAATTTCTTGATTGATCGGTATCAGCGTGTTGTTTCTGATAATTTAGTAACACACTGGCGGTCTATTTCCAGTGGAGTTCCCCAGGGCTCCATTTTGGGACCACTGTTGTTTTCTCTTTTCATGGATGATTTGCCCGACTTTGTAAATACAAAACCTATTGTTTATGCCGATGACATTACATTGCTGTATTTTGATTGTCCTAGTATTAGCTCTGACTTCTACTCTGATATAGATGTTTTCTGTGCATGGACAAAAAAGAAGCAACTGATTATTAATGTTGAAAAATCTAAATGTATCACCCTTTCCAGGAATATTTCTAATTGTAAGACCATGGATATTGTAATTAATAATTCCACGATTGAACAGGTTGATTGTATAAAAATTTTGGGAGTGTATTTTACATCAGACCTTCGCTGGGACGTCCAATTCGCAAAACTGTATGCTAAATGTTGTCGTTCCATGTCATTTGTACGCCGTTTACGTAATAATAACAACCGTGGTGAAGTCGTTTGGCAGGCTTTTGTAAGTCTTGTGCTGTGTCATATAACATTTTGTTGGCCCATCATTTGTGATGTAAGTGTAAAGAACTTTCAAAAACTTGACCGTCTATACCGTCTTGCAATTCGATGGTCAAATGTTCAAGGCAAACCCCATCTGCTTGACTTTCTGGACAAAATGTGTGTTAAACTAATCAAAGATCAGTGGTAATCCCCATATTCATCCACTTGTCGAATTTTTTTACTGTGAGAGACCCTTCTCGTGTTGTTCGTCGCTCCCGGAAATTGCTACCTCAACGACGATCCTCCTCACTCTACAATGGAAGTTTCGTGAAATACTCGAGATTCACATGATGTAATTGCTGTAACCAGTCATACCGCTCGTTGTATTGATTGAAAATAAAGCATTCTATTATTATTATTATTATCATGTCGTATTCAACCATCGGACTTACATTTATACTGATTGTATTATTCGAAAAATAGGCATTTGTGTTCACAGTTTGTATAGTTTTAGGACGAGATGCAGAGGATAGGGCACGATTGATTAAATCAACACCATCCTCGACACTGGAGTACTCAGATATCAGTGATATGATTAGAGTGGACACATTTTTCCAAAGTGCATGTTAACAGCTTTCCATAAGTCTGTTGACCCCATCTTCTTCGTCCAGAAAACTTTTGATTTAGCGATTTTTGAACTTTCATTTTCGCATGGTTGTACATGGGAAAATTTCGGTTACGAAAGGCGTTCCATCTTTTGTTAATCATGTCTTTGATAATAAGCGTAATCCACGGTTTATATTTCGCAGTGAAACGGACCGATGATGTAGGAACTGTTTGAGATGCAACATTTTTAATTATATCATGAAAAAGATGGCATTTTACAAGGTTATTCTCTCATCTTCAACATTTTCTAAGGTTATTCTCTCATCATCAACAATGATGACCATTGCAATTGGACCCAAGCTGTCCATATATGATTTTCTTTGATCGCATACTTTACGAATTACCTCAAAATTGTTTTCAGAATTACTACTGGAGTAGCAAGAAGTGAAACGTGAGCAATTTTTAATCTGTCGAATGGCGTAAACTCAGTCACTTTATAATACGGCGCTAAATCGTCAGTAAAAAGCATGTAATCCAGCTCTGCAGAACCATACGTTATTCATCAAAGTTGTCACGAATTTAATAAGAAATCTTTTATCATTTCTTTTTTGTTCATGCAAATTGTTGATCCTCTACTGTATTGTTATGATCTGAGAATTTTTCGGAGTTTATTGAAAAAAAACTGGAACCACTGATATACTTTTACACAGTCATAAACATGTACTAACACTTGCATAAGTCAAAATAGTTTTCTCATTTGAGTGCAGGGATTATACATGTATATGCTCCTTTTATATTATGCAATTCTTTAGGTATTTTGTGTTATAAGTTGGCAACTAACGCGATAATACATTTTGCTTTATCAATCTATAATTGTCCCGTATGTTACCTGTTGCCGTCAAGTCGGCTATGACGTCTAACCAATATGCCACATCCTCTGTCGCAGCGGTTATTGGCTGCCTCATAGATCTTTAACTGAATGTTCAAGCATTTAACATGCATTTCAATTGATTTTCCACTCATTTTGAAATTTAGAAATTATCTATTTAATCATGTTGAATGTATTTCAACACTTGCTTATAAGAAATCTGAAATTTACGTGACCCTTAAAAATCATTGATTTAGCCCTTGAAGACCATTGAATTTTATGTTGGAAAAGCCACGGGAACCATGTGTAGGGGTGATTTTTTAAATTGCAATCGCATCAAAAAGCGATTGAACGATTAATTGTGCGTTTAATTTCTTGCCAATATTTGGCAATATACCAATATTCACTGATATTATATATTTCATAACAACATTACTGTTATTATATGAACTATTACTGTTATTAGGTAAACTATCATTGTCATTATATTCTCAACGTCTTGCTATTGAGCTTTTATACCCATGCACAATCACTTTTGTATTGATGTAGCGTGTATTAAAAGTATGAGGTATAAAGCTTGTATAATTGATATTAGTTATATGCGGGTCTACGTGTTGATAATGAAAGGATATTTTACAGTAACAGAGAATTTTACATTTTTTGTAACTTGTACAAGGTCCGCGTGATTATGACCCTTTTATTTGAAGCAATAGAAATTAAAACAATGAATCTCAAGGAAGCTATCATGAAACACCAAAGTTGTGAAATGAATGATTAATGATGCCGTTTATCTCACAAAAATTTCGTCAACAAAAGTATGTGGATTACCTTGACCGATCTGACTATCAGATGTCGGATTGTCATCGCTGGTCTCAGCATTTCTTCCATTTGTCTTTCGATCGTGCTGTTCTTCTCCATGTTTGTTCAAACGTTCTCGTGAGGTCGTCTTCCCATCTCGGTTTTGTCCTGTTGGTCTTCTCTGTTCTCGTGGATACCATTCTGCGACTGCGTTTGTCCATCGTCTGTCGGGCAGTCGTGTGACATGTCCAGCCCATCGGCGTTTGTTCTTTCCGTACTCTTCAATGACGTCCTTGACTCCGCTTCTTTTCCTGATCATTTCGTTCTTGACATGTTGCGGTAGTGATTTTCCTAACATAGTTCTCTCCATGGCTCAATGCGCTGTAGCCAAACGTTCCTCCTTTTTTTGTTGTTGCCCACGTTTCGCTCGCATATAATATTGCAGACAAGATGGTGCTGTTGAATAAATCTGCGTGGGTATTTGTGTCGATGTTGGATTTCAGTACATCCTTTATCGAGTTGAATGCTCTCCATCTCGCTCTTGCTCGCTGATTGATTTCATTTTTATATCTCGTTCCATGTTCACTTCCTGTCCCAAATAGATAGATAATATATTATATTATATTATAGATAGATAGATTTCTTCAATTTCCTCTCATTCTATCGTGATTCGTCCGCGAGTTGCGTTGTTCGACCTAATGTATCTAGTTTTTGAGCGGTTGATCTTCAGACCGATTTTTGAGCCTTAGTTGTTTAGCTCCCGTAGCATGTTCAGCAGTTGTTCGACGCTTTCTGCAAGGAGTATGATGTCGTCTGCAAATCTTAAGCGATTAAGGAGTTCTCCATTAATCCATATTCCTCCAGATCAGTTGCTGTCTCTCATCATGACCATCTCTAGGCAAGCCGTGGAGAGCTTAGGAGAGATGGTGTCGCCTTGTTTGACTCCTTTCTCACCCGGAATACGTACACTGGATGACGAAATGGCTATGTTGGCAGTACATTCTGTGTTCTTTTCTTTCAGATTATTTACGCATGTTCCTGGGATTCCTTTCTTTTTTTCAAGAGTGTAGGACTGCGTTTATCTCCACGCTGTCTAAAGCCTTTTCATAATCGACGTAGGTGATGCATAGCAATGCTTTATACTCTTTTGACCTTTCAAGTAACTGTGCTATGGTGAAAATGTGATCCATCGTGCTGTAATTCTTCCTGAATCCCACATGTTCTTTCGGTTGCTGTTCGTCCAACTGATGCACTAATCGGTTTGCAATAACCGTAGTAAAAATCTTGTGTATGTGGGATAGGAGGCAGGTGGGGCGGTAGTTTTTGAGATCTTCTTTATCTCCTTTCTTGTATATCAGAACCGTCTTTGATTCCTTCCATTTACTCGGTGTCTTTTCTTTTCTTAGGTATCGGTTGAAGCGTTCATTTAGGACTTCCAAGAATTGTTCTCCGACCGTTTCCAGCATCTCGATTGTCAAGCCATCATTTCCGGGTGCTTTCCCCTTCTTCATCCTCTTTCAAGCATCTTCTACTTCGCTTATCATTACATGCAGACCCTTTTTCTCCTGTTTGCTCATATGACGGTGGTTCAATTCTTATGGATGATTTGAAAAGGTCAGTGTAAAATGTTTTACAGACCTTCTCCACTTCACTCTTGTCGGTCACCGCAACGACGCTGGTATTCCTTAATACTGCTATTTCCGATTTGTATAAAGACATTTCCCTTTCACAGTTCTTCAGACTTTTCCGCTCTTTTGCTTTCCTATGAGTTTTTCTTTTCGGTACATATCTCTCGAAAGTATGTGGATATAATCACAAATATGTCGCTCTTTAGATGACAATTAAAAATATATGTACAGTAGTGCACCCATGCGATTCGTCAGGAAAGAGAATATTTAAACAGAACTCCATACAATTACCGATGCCTAGGAAAATTCCCTTAAATAAATAAATAAATTGATGTCAAACAGCTACTCAACGAGGATTAAATTTCTAGCTAAGCACAATTCAGTCTAAAAAAATGACAATCTTAACTTTTGTGTTGAAAGTCATGTAAGACTTCAAGAAAATTAATTTGTATATTGTGCCATCACTCAAAGATGATTTTAGTTTGTTTACAAATAATTCGGCTGCACTAAAGCAGTGCTCAGCTTCAACTGACGCTGCTTGGTTGATTTTTTCCCATTATGCCAGACGATTTCCAGCAGTTTCGAATACCCACATTTGAGGCTGCAAATCCGGTGGAACATCCACCTTTGATCTTGGCAGTCGAGTTTTCTTTGCAGCCGTACTTTCGCCTGAAATCAACATTTCTAATTCATAATTTCTTATTTGACGTTAGCTTAAAGGCTCCAATTCGTTTTCACAAGTATAATTGAGCATTTGCAGCATTTGGTTTTATTCGTCTTTTTGATAAGGACAGCAGAGCGAAAAATTAGGCCCAAAAAGACATAATAGATGATTAGGATATACATTGGATTTTTGATAACCATTAAAAGATAATAAATAACCCTATACTAGCTTACATATCGTGGAAAAATAACTCATGACTAAGTTTCATGGAGCTCATAAGATTTAATGCATTAAGAGGAGTTGATGATGCTTAATAATCTGTTAATAACGGATCAAGAATGGTGTAAAAACCGGTCAAGTGAAGAGAGTCATTCCTCAGAAGATCTAGAAGAGGAGTCGTCCCCCAATTCAACTGAGTTAAGAATCAAGAAGTAGATCATTTAATTACAAGTACCATAGTTAAAGTTAATGCAGTCAATGCTAGAAAAAATGTGGCAGAACTTAGTAGGCAGGCCTGTTGGTATCGACTACATCAGCAGGTCAAAGAATTCAGCATGAAACTTTGCAGACATTGTCGTTCCGAATTTACTATGGTTGGTTACCGAATTTGTGAATTTACCGACATTCTTGTTCACCCCAAATTTATATGTAGCAATGATCTCAATCAAAATGATGTGGGTGTGAATACACAGGAACATCCGTTCCTCGTCAAGCAAGTGGATTGTTGATATTTCTTGTTTTGGTTTCTGATGATTTCGCACCTTGTTTGGCCTGGGACTACTCGTGTCCTACACGTAGACCTGCGTCAAGATGCGTCAATTGCTGATCATCGTGATAAATGCAATATTGTATATCAATACATTTGGAATTTAATGCTCTTACCAAGGCTGTTCTATCATCTATAGTGTTCTTAATCTGAAAGCTCTGATCGACTATTTTCTTTCAGAAATTAGCGTGCATTTTTTCATATCAAACAAATGCCATACCTTTTGGCCAAGAAAACTTAAATCTACAAATTTTGATTGAATTTGCTATTTTATGAACTGAAGCCTTAGATCTAATATATAAAGTTTAATAAAATTGAACAAGAGCGTAATAAATGAAGGTGGCTCAATATGCCCCACACATGGAGCACATTGAACCACTGGTAAAAAATTTAAAAATTCAAATTGTGAGGAGATGAATCGCCACAGAAGCTTTCAAAAACTCAGAACCTTCAACACCCTCAACTTTTCATCCAAGTTTGATTTTGGGTCATTTGATTCAATATATTCAAACTATCGAGTCAAGTTCAGAAACATGTTCAATGTCCCCCCACCTTCCCCTAATTGAATTTTCAGTGTTACATATGAATAACCCCGGTAACCCGCGACGGGCTTTTAATGAAAACAAAGCGACCAGAACCCGACCCAAGTTACCCGAATTGCATTCCCCAGTCGCAACTGTCCGTGCTGTCGAGTGAATCCTCTTTCCCAAGTCTTAATTTATAGGTATCAAGGCTTTCTAAAGATACCCGTGCGAAAGCATAGTTTATAAACTTGAATATAACTTTCTATAAAAATATCATGTAAACGATCATCTGTTTTGCGGATTCCTTTGGAATGTTGTGACGATAGCTTATCAACATTGGTAAAGAAGAAATGAAGTTTGAGGAGATTAGTCTTGTACCATTTGTCTTTTAATGAAACATGCGTACTTCATTATTTTGCCTGTTGTGTCAAGCTCTTTTCATTTGGCATGATCTTCTTCATTTGCTAATCGAAGTGAATTTGGATGAAAAATCACATCATTCACGCAAATCTGCACACACGTTCTATTTAGGAAGCATGGTGCTTGCTTTTTTTGAGATTTAATGGAGTGTACTACAGTTATCATCTCTTCAATTATTCAATTTATCTATTCAGCTTATGATCGACTTTTAGACGATTACTATTAGTTCTTCTAAAGTGAGGCTTTATATTCTTAATATTTTCGACATTGTTGTAAGAAAAGATTGAATTATTTATCGTAATTTGTTTCCACTTTGATGATGTGATGATTTCTGCATTTTGCTTTTCATGTGTTAGTCCGTTGACCAGTTTTGATATTTTGTCATTTCACAAAAATGACAGCGCATAATAAATAAACACCAAATACCTCAAGTAAAGTATACAGAACTCGATGACAGAATTTCGTTGATTTTATAGCAGAATTTTGATCATGCTTGCGATCTATTTTGTTGAAACTGCTCTATTTTGCTGAGAATGGTGCTCTATAGTGCTCGAACACTACCTCAACTTTCTACAACGTCACCCTTTCTTCAGTGTTTTAATTCAGGGTTCCCACAGCTCCTGGAAATCCTGGAAGAGTCCTGGAAAATGAAATTCTATCCTGGAAATCCTGAAAACCTGTGGCATTCCTGGAAATTTCAAAATCTTGCTTGAAGGAGAGCAAACGTGATAAGGAGAGAGTTGAAACCAGTGGAAGAAAGCGGAAATTGGAACTCGATCTGGATATAAAATCTATCGAAAGTCAGCGGGAGCTGGTAGATGAACAGACTAAGGCACTGGATATTCGTTTGCGTGATATTAAGAAAACATCGCTCCTTTGACTTTTATTCTTTTAACGAAATACTATTATGCATGTAAAGTGTATGTTTATTGTGTCGTTCCAATCTCCAAAGCACCTGCTTTCATGAAATAATTCGATTTCATAAATATTGATATGTAGGCCTGCAAGCATTTTTTCTATCAATAATTTCCATTAAATTCTTTCTATCTCATCGAAAAGTATTGGAGTAATAATTTCGTACTGTCAGACCAAAGATTGTTTTTAAAATGATCACGTTATAAACTACTTGATTCTTTCTATAAAATTTTGTTATGTGCACATAGATTTCATCGGTGCTTGTTACTGCCTTACCTATGTTTGCTTTTATCGTCATAGTATCAGATAAGTTTCAGATTCTTGTTGCATATTAATGCAATATAATGAAATAGCCATAGATCACTTTCTTCATGCTTCACGTTCTAAACTAAGGACATAGGAAGAAACACAACTAAAATAGTCGAAATTCGGATACTACTTATGAGCTTAAAAAGCCCTGGAATTTTTTCTCCGTCAGAAGGTAGGAACCCTATAGTTCAACTTAACACATTTTTTCAAATGACTGCGAGTCCTTGCAAATACCAGAGAAAGTGCTGTAACTACAGAGATTTTTACTTACAAAACGCCAATTTTAATTTTAGGTTTGCGTTAACTAGATCAGCTGTTGGGATGATTGACAAGGCATGTTTGAAATTCCAAGAAAGTCCTATTTTATTTTTCAGATTTTTAAGTGTACTTTCAAGCGTTTTCCTAACTGTCCTACTTTTGTTTTTATGAATTGAACGATACAGAGCTAAGTGACATTATCGTCCAATCAGACTTCAAGAGTACTTTGCGAATTGAGTTCCATACACTCATTAAAAATGGGTTGACTTATCTATAGAACATTTGTCAGGGATGGCCATGGTAGACTTTTCGTAGAAGCTCAACCTTCAGGTCACGCTTGAAAGTGAATTTTTCCTGGTCAGCTTTCAAGGTTTTTAGAAAGTTATTCCTGTTGCGAGGTGTTATAGGAAAAGCTCGAGCATCAACTGTCTTCAGTCGAGAAATCGGGATGAGGAATTGGTCGTTGGAGGCAGATGGAGTTGTCATCGAGAGGGGTTGGCAGACACATGAGAACAGATAGCTAGTGCACCACCCGGGAGACGTTTGTAATGAAGGATTGCTAGACGATGCTATCCGGTCTCTCAGGGATAACCACTGTAGACTGGAGTAGGGAAGTTACGTGGTCGCGAGGGTGGTATTGATAAGGAGTTGGACACTGGCGTCGAGAACTGATTGGAGTTTTGATCAGGTACTGTCGGGAAGACTGTGAAGGAGAATGGAGCAGCAATGAAGGTGGTAATGGAAGAGAGAAAACATGAGAGTTTTCAGCACAGTGTGGGATTAATCGTCAAATAGAACAGAGTTGTCGTAGGGCAGTAAAACACTTAGCAGCAGTCAAAGAAACGTGTGGCTAAAATGAGGCATGGATCAATGAACACTTCGAGTCTTGTTGGACAGCGAATCTTGTTCGATAGTGTATCTATTCTTCTTATTCTGTAATATATAGGCTATCTTTTAGCATTCTTTTTTTCAGCCATATGTGTTATCTAGGGAGTACAAGGGTTCCGCGGATTTGGTAATGTCAGTAGTAAGTAAAACTCCACTTCTGGATAGCGCAAGATGGCCGCCGTCGCTGACGTCCCCCCCCCTCCTGTCCGTCGAGTCGGTCGTGGTGTGCCGCCGTGTTGCTTCGAGTCTGACGTCCCCCCCTCTGGCCAGCCGTCGTAGCGCGCGGTGCGGTGCTGTGCTCTCCAGGTTGGCGTGGTGTGCCGGCCAGGTTGGGAGGGTGGACTGTCGTAGCTCACCTGAAAAATCCTAAGTGTCAGAGTGGCTTTGTATGGGTAAAATTTTGAAAATTTTCCAAAGTGTGTCATTTCGACCTGGGACCTTCACCAAAACATTTTTCATCAAATTTCACTGACCCCCCCCCCTCGGGAGAGCTAGCTTCGATCATGGCTTCCAGTGAACGGATTTTGTCGTGCAATAGCTCGTTTGAAAGCTAAGAGTGAGACAAATTCAGTGAAAGAAACGGCTTGTTCATATCTGTCTTCGTTTAGATGTGAGACACCATTTAAGATTTGGGAGATTGGCGAAAAAACGATAGAGTTAGAATTTTGGTCGTTTTGGGCTGTAGCGCCAAAACGAACCATCGGATGGGAAAACGGACGCCAGATTCGGATTCAGCGTGAAATTCTGCATCGGTATGGTGAGTTTCAAGTCAATCGGAGAGAAAAAGTTTCGCTGACGTCCCCCCCCTCGGCACCGATCTTCCAACTTTGGTTCTAGAGATCGTAGAAAGTCGTGCAATAGCTCGTTTGAAAGCTAAGAGTGAGACAAATTCAGTGAAAGAAACGGCTTGTTCATATCTGTCTTCGTTTAGATGTGAGACACCATTTAAGATTTGGGAGATTGGCGAAAAAACGATAGAGTTAGAATTTTGGTCGTTTTGGGCTGTAGCGCCAAAACGAACCATCGGATGGGAAAACGGACGCCAGATTCGGATTCAGCGTGAAATTCTGCATCGGTATGGTGAGTTTCAAGTCAATCGGAGAGAAAAAGTTTCGCTGACGTCCCCCCCCCCTCGGCACCGATCTTCCAACTTTGGTTCTAGAGATCGTAGAAAGTCGTGCAATAGCTCGTTTGAAAGCTAAGAGTGAGACAAATTCAGTGAAAGAAACGGTTTGTTCATATCTGTCTTCGTTTAGATGTGAGACGCCATTTAAGATTTTGGGAGATTGACGAAAAACGACAGAGTTAGAATTTCCCAAGAAACAGCTCCAGCGGGCGAACGAAGGCTCGGATTGGTAAACGGAGGCCAGATTTGGAATCAGCTTGATGTTATTGTCCAATGAGGATCATCATCCAATGAGAATCAAGCATTTCTATATAAATAGCGAGCCTTCCACAGTGAGAATCATTCCATCGTTGAATCACACGAGTGACGGACGCACATTTTCTCTCTCTCTCTAGTTCCCTATTCTATTATTCAACTAAAATGGTAAGTCGCTACTTTCCTCCCTCTCCTCCCTTGAACGTAAACTTAATACAATCTTTTTCATTTTCAGGCATCTACTCCATCTGCTGCACTAGTAGGACAAAATGGCGGTCAAACGTTACAAGGTTCGCTACGATCAGATCATCTACAACTGAGGCCAGTGGAAGAAACAACCAAGGTACATAATCCTACACCGCTACAGCGTAAATTTAAACAAGTCTTGCGTTATGACGATCATAGCGTAGTACTCCAAACGGGAATGTTCCCTTCCACGGATGTCAAGATAATGCACAGTCAGTATGGGGACTACATACTGATCCCCGTGAGTCCGTACATTCGCCACCAACTTGATATTATTGAGGAGTACGTGACATTAAATATGGACATTCCTACTCCTCTTGCTCAAGAGTGGAAGGCGAGAGATGACAAGGATACTCCCTATAGAAAGATTTGGGATGGTAATCAAATTTGCCTACCGGTATCACATTGGTGCACTTACTATAAGAAGGAGGGAGATCATTCAACACCCATCACATGCAACGAGCTCGGAGAAGGTACTTGGGATATCCTTTTCAAAGTGAATGGGCTATATTATGGTCGGCACAAGGATAATAAAATAGCCTCGCTCTCCATGCATATGGAAGCCATCCTATATATTCCAAAACCACCCAACGTGGACGACATAATTGATCAAATCCTTAACAGCAGTGGTACGAAGCGCAAGTCGGAGAAGAATGCTGCCTCAAAACGCAAATCAAAGAAGGAGAATTACTAGTCCTTTCCTAACTCTACCCTATGACAATTCGCTTATGTGCTTTGAGTGTCGTAGACGTGGTGTTATTAGATACATTTTACTTCTTCGTTGCCATCATATCATTTGTGTATTTTGTCGTGAAAAGCATCGATGTAATTCTTCATTTTGTAATATGTTATAGAACGTTTCCTTAGATGTGTAAATTTCCGTTTTAGGCTTCTATCATCATTTTTATGGATTGTGAGGGTGAACCTGTACAGGAGCTCAGTGCTATTGCTATGAACAATTGGACATATCAGATTGTTAGTGTCTATCATCAACATGCCAACTGCGATCCCAATGTTGATCAATGGGCGAGAAAACACATTCATGGACTTAATCTGAAATATTTGCAAGACTATGGCTTTTCTTGTGAGAGTGCTCTTCTTATTGACTTGAAACGATGGTTAGCTGCTTTCAATGTTATACGCATCTTTTGTAATAATCCTGGTAAGGAGAGGAAAGTATTTCCCAATCTAATCATTGATGATATTTTGCTCCCACCTTGGGATAGTAGAGTGAATCAACATTATCATGAAGTCACGAAACGTTTTAAGGATTTGTGTGTTCCTATTTTGTCTGTTCGTTGTAGTAGCTACGCTCATAACCAATGCTTCTTTCCTCCTTACCTCAACACTGCCAAAGTCCTGTATGGTCATCATTGCTCGCTGTATGATAGTTACCAGCTGTATCTATTTTATCTGTTTCAAACCATTGATTTATAATGCATGCTTGTTACCGTTATTCAATAAATGTTACTATGAGAAGAGTTGTTGTTTTCATGCAATGGATGGGTTAGATAAAGGGCGATCATGTCTTTCTCAAACGACTGCGGAACATTACATTTTCATAGGCACAGTTTAAAAGGAGCTGTTCAAGATTATGTGATAAATTTTCATAAAGATGAGACCGACATCGAAGCAGTGGTCGATGATGCTAGCACTCTATTTCTAGAGTTAATGAATACATTCTCTGATAGCATTGTCATGGCGCGATCAGTTGCGAAAATTAAGTTTAGTCATTTTGGAAAGGAAGAGGTGGAAAGTCGCTCTTTCCATTTTGCGTCTTATTCAATGGAAGTGGTAGATCACCCCAAAGAATTTTTTAAAAGACATGATAAAAATTGCTGAACGTCTTTACGCATTTAACCATCATGGCAGCAGTCTAGTGATTGAAGCGATTTCAGATATTCACATTCAACTTTCTATAAAGAAAAATTGAAAATGCAGTGGTACTTGATTGTAGCACAACTGGTTTTCGAGCTATGTCTGCTCACTCTCGAAGTATATTCCTTCTGTACATGCGTCTATTATTTAGAAAAGGCTAGCAAATTCATATCTTCAAAAAGACTTGCTATAGACATCAGTAACGGTGAAACCATGTGTTGCGATGTATGTAAGCGAAAGGATGGAAATGAAAAGCGCATCTTCAAGAGATGTAAGCATGCTTTTTGTCAACGCTGTTTCATACGTAATTGCATTCAACTTTGCAAATGTAACCACTGTGATATTGCTCATTTCGAGTGTCACTTATGTCGCAATAGATAGTACCTATGCAAATGTGGTAAAGGCAGGTTTTAGCAAAGACTAACACGGAAAATGGCGAAACGTAAAAGTGAAAAGTCTTCAAAGTTTTCTTCAGCCATTCAAGCTCTCCGACGAATGAAAGCAAATCAGCGATACAATGCTATACGACATGCTAACGATAAATTCATTCGTGAAATTATTTCTCATGTTAGAAAGTTGAGGACGAAGAAATTAGCACCAAAACAACGAAAGTTACTTAAGCGATATGCTGCGAAATTGCGTTTCATCTCCAATCCTAAAGTCACCCTTCAAAGAAAGAGGGAAACTCTAACACAAAAGGGTGGTCTCCTTCCAGCGTTACTACCGATGCTAGCTCCTGCCGTGGGCAACCTATTGGGTAATATCTTTGGCTCTAGACGTTAATTATGCAAATGTTGAATCTCGAAGTATTATAATGGATTTCAGACTTCAATGTGATAAAGTTCTGACTGTATCAGGTCCATCTCATGCAGGTAAAACTGTTTTCACGCTGAATTTATTGGATAAAAGAAGGAGTTGTTTAAGGAACCTATCAATCGAGTGATTTGGTGTTATGGCATTTATCAACCGTCGCTGTTTCAGGAATTGCAAAGTCGCAACTTTATTCGACATGAAGGAATTATTGCAGTGGATAAACTTCAGTCTAATGATGTTGTTGTATTGGATGATTTATTAAAAGAAAGTAAGAATTCAAAAGATGTTACAGATATGTTCACTCGCGCAGCACATCATAAAAGGTGCTTTATCATCTATATCACACAAAATTTGTTTCCTGATGGAAAAGAAGCTCGTACACGAAACCTGAATACACACTATTATGCTATTTTCAAGAATCCGCGAGATAAAAGTCAATTTGAAATTTTAGCGCGACAAGTTGCACCCAGAGGATCAAAAGCCTTAATTGAAATTTTTCAAGCAGCTACTGAAAAACCACACTGTTACTTATTAATTGACTTTACGCAAGAGTGTCCGGAAGAATTTAGATTTCGAAGTGATATTTTCAAAACTCCTATGATTATCTACAAACTATGAGTTCTTATTCTCGCATGATTGTTATTCCTCAGGATGAATATGTACAATTGACTGCCATGCAGCAAGTAAAGCAACCTCTTGCAAATCAAATGTATAGGAAAGAAATAGATTATCAGCAAAATGTTCACATCAAAGATCCACATCGTGCTGTATTATTACAATCGGAAACTGTTGAGCAATTGAAAAGCTTGAAGAATAAGATGCGTGACTCTGTATCGACTGCAACACCTTTAGCATCTCGCGCACATGCCATATCTCTTTTCAATAGTATTGAACCCCATCTCAATGTAAATGATAGAGGAGAAATCATTACAGATGAAAATAAAGTGATTGATGCTTCACGTTATGAAGACTTGATTCAGTATGCGACACGTAGAAAGCGCCGTCAGGGCTATGTTCCACCTGGTTGGTCATACTTTCTTAAACTATTGAAAAAGCATAATGTACCAAAATTTGCTTTGAATAATGAGACATTGAAACAACTTGATTCAACAGTGGCTACTACTCCAATGCTTCAGACGATGAAAAGGCCAACAAATTGGTTTAAGACGTCACCTGCTACATCCCCTCCCACACTCACTAAGCAAACAAGAGGAAGAACTCGACGTAGATCTACACCACCACTAAAACTAGTAAAAGGAAAACGTAAAACAGCTCCTCCCAAGAAATACATGTTCTCAGACTATTAATATGAAGCAGATGTGTTGCTTGCCATGTAATGAGCCGCCAGAGGTGAGTGTCGTTGTCACTTGCACTTGCTGCGCCAGCTCTCACAATGAAACTCCTAAGCAATGTGAACACGATCGCAAAACCGCTAAAGCTAAATGCTGCAGTTGTTGTAAATGTAGAAAGGCAAGAAAGCAAAAAGATGAGAAGGAGGAAAAAGAGTCAGTCGTCATCGACTGAACGTTTGAAGTCAATCTATTATGATGTAAAACATCCGGCAGGATTTGCATCGATCAAGAAATTATCAAAAGCGAGTTGTCTTCCACAATCACAAGTGAAACGATGGTTAAAGGGTCAGGCTACCTATACACTCCACAAACAAGCGAAAAAGAAGTACCGCACCCGCCATTATATTGTTCATGACATCGTTGAACAGTGGCAAGCAGATTTGTGTGATGTTGCCTCCATTTCAAAACATAACTCGGGCAATAATTTTATTTTAACCGTCATTGATATTTTCTCGCGTTATGCGTGGGCTCAACCTTTAAAAACTAAAGAAGGGAAAGGAGTAGCAAAAGCATTCCAAACAATTTTTCGAGAAGGTCGCATTCCAAAAAGAATTCACAGTGATCAAGGAAAAGAGTTTGAAAATCAGCATGTGAGAAGATTATTTGAGAGGCATGACATTGAGTTGTTTAGTGTAAAGAGTGCCTATAAAGCTGCACTCGTTGAACGTTTTAATCGCACATTAAAAAATCGCTTGTGGCGACATTTTACTGCCAACTTGACACAAAATTGGACAAAGGTTCTACAAGATACACTCCATGCCTACAATCACTCTATCCATCGTTCTATTGGACTCAGACCAGTAGATGTAAATGCTGACAATGTAGATAAAGTGCGCGAATCATTCCAACGTAAACGCACTCATGTGAAAAGTGATGTGAAAATTGGTGATAAAGTTCGTATCTCAAAAGTGAAAAGTGTTTTTGCTAAAGGGTACCTTCCGAATTGGACAGAGGAGGTATTTACAGTATCAAGAATTGATCAAAAAGACTCTCCCACCACCTACAAGTTGAAAGATTACGATAATGAAGAAATTGAGGGTAGCTTTTACCGCGATGAGATTGAGGTAGTCACTGAAAGTGAAACATATTTGGTAGAGAAAATCATTCGATGTAAAAAACGACAAGGTGAAGAATGGTGTCTTGTTAAATGGACTGGTTATCCTTCAAGTATGAACTCTTGGATGCGTCGTGCCGACATCTTTCATCTAAGTGATCGACAGTGATTCATGCAAAGTTGTAACTAACAATGTTTAGGGTTTGAGCTATGAATCCAACTGCCTCATTTTATTCACGACCCTCCTATGTAAGTAGTGGAGGACAAATTTACAGCGGCGCTCGCCGCCAACGTGGAGGTAGCATACTTGGTGCACTGAAATCTGTTGTATCACCTCTCATATCCAATGTCGGTAGATCTTTAAAACGAAATGTTTTAAGTAATGCCGTTGGCTTTGCTGGTGATGTTACTAGTGATCTTTACAGAGGTAGAAGTTTTAAGAGCAGTTTGTTGAATCGTGGGAAGGAACGCGGTTTAAAAACATTGAAGCAGACCTTTGCTGGTGTTACTCAAGGAAAGAAATCGCCTAAACGAATGAATAAAGGAAGGAGGAAACATCGCGGAGCTGGTAAGGTGCGATCTTCAGTCAAAAGGCATTCACGCAAACGTCGCAGAGGCTCTAATCATTCATCCGGCGCCAAACGACGACGCTGCCATAACTTCTAATCATGGAGTGTAAAACTTCCGGGTTTTGTTTGTTTGATCAACAAGCCATACAGACAGATATTCTTAGTTCAAGTATTGTAGATTATCATCCTCGAACAGCTGAGAATGCTGGCCCCATTGAATTTGTTATTCCTGGTGGTAGTGATGATTACATAGATTTGAGTTATGCGATGGTTGATTTGAGGTTTAGAATTCAGCAAGCAGATGGAACTGCTATTGACGATACACATAAAGTTGGACTGAACAATTTACCATTGACTACCTTACTTCGCGATGTTTCTCTAACGATTGGAGAGCAGCAGGTGGAAGGTGGCCAAAGCGATTATCCCTATAAATCATATTTCAATCATGTATCACAGTTTCATCCAGCAGCACAAAAAAGTCATATGGAAGCCATGGGATGGTACAGAGATGAAGCAGGAAAATTTGATGCTGAAGCAAACAGTGGCTTTGTAAAGCGATCTGCTATGATTAAAGATAGTAAAGTATGTCAGCTATATGGTCCGCTGAATTTAGACTTTTTTAGACAGTCAAAGTTTTTACTCTGTAATACCAGCATGCAACTCAAGCTGACATTGAATAAGCCTGAATTTGCGCTGAATGCATTTGCTAAAGTTGACAATTTTAGAATTCATGTGGAAGATATTGCACTTTACATTCGTCGAGTAGTACCGAATACAAGTGTCATTAGAGGACATGCTGAAGGTCTTAACCGCCAAAATGCCATTTACCCCGTTCAGCATACAAAGCTTCTCACCTTTACAATTCCGAAAGATCAAAAGAGTTTCATGAAAGATGGCCTCTTTCCATCGGAAGCACCGAAGCTCCTCATGGTGGCAATGGTTGAAAATGACGCATTTAATGGTAATATAAAGAAGAATCCTTTCAATTTTAAACACAATCAGTTAAGTGAAATTGCTTTACGTGTAAATGGTGTGAGTCATCCTGGTCCACCCTACAAACCAGATTTTGCTGCGGATCAATTTATGCGCAGTTATGTTGATTTTATGGATGTCTTTGGCTTTTACAATACGGATGACACCAACGGACTCACTATGAAAGAGTTGAAGAGTGGATATACTATTTATGCATTTGATTTGACTGCTGACAGCGATATTAGTGCCCCCTATCGTCAAGCGAACGTGCCTCATAATATTCGTTTGGATTTGACGTTCAAAAGAACACTACCTGAGACGATCAATGTATTAATTTATACAGTCTTCGATTCAAACATTGAAATTACAAAGTATCGTGACGTGATTCTTCAGTATAATCGTTAATGAGTTGGTTGACTGCTGACGATATTAAAACTAAAGTGCAGCGTAATGCAGACGAAGCGACGTTGAAAGCTTTCGATAATGTCTATTCACTCGATACCTTACCACCTGCAGTAAATCACTATCCCATCTTTATTGTGCTAAACACTCATTCACAGAATTTAGGCGGTGAGCATTGGAAAGCGATCTTTATTGGAGAAGACCGACGTGGTGAACTATTTGACTCTCTTGCTCAACCTCCAAATATACCAACACAGCAGTGGTTGAGAAAACATACGCGTCAATATCAGCGAAATGAACGCATACTACAACATCCACTTTCATCAACGTGTGGTGCTTTTGTACTGTACTTCATCTTAAAACGTTTACATGTATCTCGATTTGTATCTGTTATTCAAAACTTTTCATGTAATCCATCCTCTAATGAAAAAATGATTTGTAAGTTCTATCATGATTTGAAATAAAAACATCATGTTGGAAAAATTGTTTTTTATTTTACAATCCGCTGGGTACGTACATACTCGATGAGATAGTCTAGGATCACATTTGCTTGTACATGAGATTTTAGTCCAGTAATGATCACTTTACTATTATGAAAGATTGCAACATGCACAGGTAACCAACAACTAATGAGAGCTGCAGGAAAAAGTTCGGGTTCATAACACAAATTGTAACTGCTGGTACGAATCTTCAAAAATGATACACATTCACTCAATTGAGTAGAGATCACCATATTGTCCACAGTCAGATTCGACATCACACACCTCTCCCTCTTCCATATCCGACGTAGTAGTTTCTGTAGCTCTAAGCGCATTGACTGCGCCGATGAATGAGAAAGGGCGCCGAGAATCTGTACAGTCCCATTTGGGAAGAGTTGAAGATTCCGTGAATTGTTCATCTTCACCACTAACATTTGAGGACGGCCCGGGTAATACTTGCTGTTTGGAAGGTGTTGGTGTAATGTTGTGAGATCGATTTTGGTGTAGAGTCTGAAGCGACGGAGAATGTTGACGATGGTGTAGCGATGGCGCTTCATGATGAAAAAATGAGTAAATTGAGCGATGTACCTTCCTTTTATACTTTTCCCAACTACCTTGATGAAATGTGAAGTTAGTATGGAGTTGGGAATGATAGAGTTGAATTCGCCGTTTGTTGACGCGCAACCAGATGCGATTTCCAATACGTGAATGTCTTTTCATATAGAAGTATTTCAAATCCTTCATGATATGATGTAGAGATTGAAAATGACGATAAGATCAAGCAAACTCTCTTCTCACATTTCCAGTTGAATCTTTGAAATAGACGTTTCGATCATGATCCGTTTCAATACGTTGTGGGGAATCTAATTTCCAACTCATGGTGCGTGGTAGTCATGTCTGATTAAGATTTGCATAGTAGGGCGATGAACTCACGACGAATAAATGTCATGATGGAGCGATGTATGTATCTTCTATACTTCTCCCAACTGTATTTGCGAAATGAGAAACAGTTTGCGGAATGAGAATGGCAGATTTGAATTTCATTTCTGTAATGTTGAAGCCAAACTTGGTCACCCAAAGAGATGAATCTTAATGTTTCAAAATATTCCAAATCCCTCATGATATCATTGAGGTTGACAAATTGTCGCCATGTTAATGTAATACCTCTTGATGTATGACCATGAGAATTTTTGAAATGTACGTTTCCATCACGATCAACTCTGATATATTGTAGAGAGTCCAAAATCCAAGTCTTCATGATGTTATGCAAAGCCGGAGATCAGCAATATAAAAATGTCGTTTTATCATATTTTGCTTAGCAATGCGGCTACAAAGAGATTTGCTAGTAATCGAGCCGCACTCTTTTCTACTCCCATTGATCATACACAACAGCTAAATGGAAAGTGGGAAGTGGGTGTCACTCAACTTGTTTATAGCAACTGTGTCTATACTTTTGATCATGAGGTGATGACTATTAATATGAGACGTACAGCTGCTTACCAATGTGAAAAGGGCTGCCGAGTATACATTCCAGTGGCCAAAGAAAGATCTCTTATCATGTAAAAAGTTTATATATGATTTCTTGAATAAAGCGTGTAAACATATTGTCCAATTTACTCCGCACAATGATGATCATAATTATGTACATCATGTAGTTGAGAAAGATTGGATTGTTGGTTTAAGTCCAAGTTTAAGAAATGATTTAGGTTACCTCGCTAGCGCCTTAACAAGCTATGATAATTTTAACGTTAATTACCACCCAAGTGGTCATAAACAGTTAATATATCGAGAGGAAGCTTATTATGTAGATCTTATTCCAAAAAATGAGAAGACGTTGGTGAAGAAGATTGTGATTAAGCCAAGAAAGACAAACATGACTCCTGAAACATTATTGAAGAAATTTAATTATCTCCTTCGAGTTGATGGTAAACAAGTGGCAACATTGACTTATATCAAATCATCTAATCATATTGTAATAAGTAAATTAAATGATGATGATCTAGTATTAGTTTGTTCAAAAGATTTTCATCAGTTCTTACGACATCGTTCTGCAGCTGTTCATGGAAAATTTGATATGCAACATTTACCATGTGAAAGGTCAAATGAATTTGATACAGAATGGACCGTATTTTTATACAGAAAGTGTGTAGAGCATTTAGGTGGTATCTTACATGAAACAAGAGTGTTGATGCCTCGCATTATTACTTCGGTTAAATTGGTTGTAGATTATTTAAATGAAGTGATTAATGAGCAACATATTTCATTTTCTGAAAAAGAAGTTGTTTTGTCTCTCACTATAAGTGGAAAAGGTATTGAACTAATTATGGATAAAACTCTAATGGACATTTTGGGTTTTGATCAAAATATCTTTAAAAGTGGTACTGTGACCAAAGCTACCTCAGACATGTCACTATCGCGTCGTATTAACTATTTTCAGATATATTCCAATATTGGTGAAGATGTACGTGTGGGAGATGTTGAAGCTCCATTGCTAGCAATGATACCATACCAGCCAAAAAGCTGCAGTATTTTATCTGAGCATACTTTCAAGAAAGTGCATTATACAAAGCTGAAATCAAACTACATCCCACAAATTGATATTGCAATTTATGACGATGCTGGTGCGTTGATTCCTTTTCATAAAGATGCTGTGACAAGTATCACACTCCATTTCCGAATGAAGAGTTAATGCAAAAGTATGCTTATATATTTTTCCAATGTGAATAATATGGAAAGTGAAAATAAGGACTCGTTTCCAATCTACTTGCCCAGTAATGCTTCTATGAATAAATTTCCCAAAAATAAACCATCAGACTATCGAGTAGAATTAAATCGCCCACTACATTTAGAAGGTGAATGGGAGGTTGGCGTTTCTAGTATTTGCTATGATAGCAATATTCAGAATGTGAATGATTTGGAAGAAATGATATTGACTCCTCGCACCCATGATGGAATAACGATGAATAATGCATTCCAGTTCCCATACAATTTAACGTCAGATGGAAAGTGGAACTATGAATGGATTCAGATAAAATCAGATTATTATGGTCCATTTGGGAATGAGAAAATTATTAAGGCATTCAACAGTGGTGATACTTCCATCATGAAGAATAAAAATCAGAAAGCTTATGAGTTTACTATCTATCATTGGAGTGGGAGACAGTTCCTTCGCTTTCATTCTTTTACTAAAGGTCTTACACTGAGGTTGGATAATGAATTCTATCCACATCTCGGTTTTGGTCATGTACTACATCTAACGTCAATTGCTACTGCAAATGTTAAAAAAGTTTATTCAAATCGAATCAACAAATTTCATTATAAATTTAAAATATTTGATGAAGATGTTGTAGAATGCGAGGAACGCATCATTTTGAAAAAGCGTGGTGTTCAACCTTTATCACTTATTGAGTTAGTAAAACGATGGAATGAGACTGTGGGTAAGAAGTATGGAGAGAAAATTATGGCGGACAAAAATAAGTTGGTTATTCAGAAATATAATGACAAACTTACAGTTTATTTCTCTCCAGCCTTGCGTCATTTTGTAAGACATCCAACCCCTATTATTGGAAGCGGTCTGGTGTATGCTTCTCATGAATATCACACTAAAGCTGATTCAGTTAATGATGAATGGTGGGTGGACATCTATGGTGATCGCATCAAGAAAATTTACCAGTCTTATCAAGAATCTAAAGTTGCTATCAATATAATGCCGCGTCTATATCATACAGTTGAAAACTTCATTCATGTAGTAAATCCTTATATACAACAGAAGTTGAAGCATGTGATGAAAAGTAAATGATGTAAAGACACACCACATTTCATTTTCAATTGAAAATCAACGCGTTGTTCTGAGACTGGGTGATGACATTCAATGTCAATTGAGTAAAAATTTGAAAAAACTCTTTGGTTTTTCAATGCTACAAACTGTGTTTACTGCTGCGCATACGATTGGTATAGAAACACCAATGACACTTGATAAACATGAACAGCACCTTTACATTCAAAGTGATTTGATTCTTCCTATTTCTGTTGGTGAGAAAAAAGAATACATTTTACGTGATTTCATTCATGATAAAGACGCTTCATATGGAATAGTCGAGAAGATGTTTGAATCTATTTTCTATCATCCCGTCGTCAAACAAACTATACCCTCTATTGCTATCAAAATTACCAATGGTTTACAAGAGTGCATCCATGTGAAAGATACTAAATCCCTCGTAACTTTAGTGTTTCGGAAAACAAAGTGAAGTCATTGTGATATGTTTATTGAAATAAAAATATGTGTATGAAAAAGTCTTTTCACAGATAAAGGGGGAATGGGCTGACTGTAGGCATATATTCACAAGGAAGAAACGATCTCATGCGATACATAAATCAACCATGTATATCTACAAAAAGCAACATCAAAATACTGAGTTAAAGTTGATTATGTCAATACATCTCCTGAATGTGGTAGCGTGAGTTTTATTCTTTTGGGTGGAGGTATGTTTGTGTCAGGATGTCCATGTGGAAGAGATGTGTTATGTCCTATCCAACACCTCTTATCCTCCCATGCTGAAAGCGCTCGTTTCTTGAACGTGTGCGTTTTCACAGTATGAACTTGAGATTTTAAGATTGTCATATTGACAAACGTTATAGTTTTATTTTTATAGGCCTTCTTATAGGACCGATGTTTCATTTTGTGAACAATGGATTTTGATATACCATTAGCACGCTTAATACTATCTGCACATTCTTTTAATTTCATGGAATACATTTTAGGACGGAGGAGAATCATTTCATCTATTTCCTTTCCTGCTGTTTCATCCTTAAAACAACCAGGTTTGGCTTTATTCTGTATGGAATAGAGTGGATGAGTGGGATTGTAGTTAGATGTGTCGAAATATTTTTCTAATGACTTGCCTACTTCATTAAAATTTAAATCTTTTTGAGTGGTAATTCCTAAAAAGAAACTATCTGTATCACCACCCAGCAAGCGAACCTCTTTTACGAGAGGGCATGGTTTTAATATTTTGTAGAAGAGTTGATACATTTCAAGCTTGGAATAATCTAAAACGGCTTGCCCAATATAGATGGGTTTGCACAACTCAAACTTCTGATTTAATAATTTTAACACCTACAAGATCCTCATCGATGATGTCTCTATCAATGAAAAGAGGTGATGAGGTCAATTTGTGATATTTTTGTTCATCAACGACTAGTTTGTAGTTCATACGTTTTCTAACATCCTCCATCGTCTTTCCGAAAAGACTGTTATTCTTATATTTATAAAAATCCTTTTCAAAATTATTTTGGGCGAGTGCACGTTTTTGACTGTTACTATCTATGTAGGGTTTGAGGAAGGCTTTCTGTCTAAATTTGATAATGCGGTGAACTGACTTTAGAAGCATGCCCATTTCTAAATAGAATTTTAGTATGCAGAAGTGCACGAGATAATTTTCTTATCATATTGGGTGAGTAAAAGTTTGCGGCATGGTTTGTACCTTGACTGTCCACACTCTGTTAAGTTATTATGAAATTGTGACATGAATGGTGAAAACATATCTTCAGTCACTTCACCAGATTCAGGTGCGAGTGGGAAATCAGCAGTTTTATTTTTAATACTATTTGGATAAATCAAATCCACTTCAAAATAATATCCCCAATCACCTTCATCTGGAATCTTCAGAATGTTTGAAGGGTTGGAGTAATACTCAAGCTCATCTTGATTTAACCAACTAAACTCGGAATGAGGTAGTGGTTTAGACAGTGAACTGCCATATAAATTATTTTGGTCATAGTACTTTAGGTGGATATGATCATCGCCTACTGTTTCAGATTTTATATGATGTTTATTCACAAATGTGAGACCACCGCGTATTCCGCGCTCAAATATATTATACATCTCCGGGTCTTGTAGGAGATGAATGGTCTCACCAGTCATTTTAAAGGCTGATTTAAAGGACATGGCTGGTAGACTGACAAAGTGGACAGGATCTAATTTGTCTTCTTCTAATGCCACTCGTCGAAATTCCTGAAAGACATCAGCCAGCAAAATGACATCTAATTCTAAGTAAGCGATCATATAATCGCCAAACGTTTTACAATCAAATTTTAACCATGCCTCTTGAGCATGTTCATAATCTTCTACTGGACAATCTTGACCCGTCAAATCGTTTTGGAATTTGTCAATGGAAGGAAGGGTTGTTTCATTTAGTTTAGACATTGAGCTAAAATACGCATAGGGAAAGACTCCTTTGCGAGTGATTATTTCATCCGTTAAGTTTGGATAGTGTTTCTTCAAAGTTTGACTATGGGGAGGAAACTTGAGATTACGAACGAGAGAAGCTAGTGACGCTGACATGAATTGGAATGAATCTAAAAATTTTATTTCGAAGAAGACTGTTTTATTTTCTTTAGTTTTATCTACTGGTACTTTTGCTGTCATTGCCATGAATTTTTCTCTCGTTTGCGCTATTACATTAAACTGCCACGATTTCATCTGGCTCAACCCTCCTTTTATGAGCATATGACTGTCATAGCCCTTAAAGTTATGAAAAATGACGGGTAGTACACGACGTCTCAACCTAAGTGAAAAGTTACATTTGGAGCAGAGTGCGTTTCTAAATTTACCAGTGATGTGATCATGATCACGCACTTTCTTAATTTTATCGTCATCAAACGTTTTATGACATTTAGGGCACGATGTGCAACTTTCAAATTTCTGTTTGTCTTCATCTGACATATGTAGTGACTTACGCTGCAATTGGGAATCATATGATTGTTGAAATTTAGCAGCTTTATCGAGAAATTCTAGAAATTTTGAAATGCAATCTTCACCTTGCCAAGTATGCATTTTGTTTTGTCTATTCCTAAAGTGGTCATGCCATACTTCATAGCAGGAAATGGCTGCTGGCTTGTGGATGATATCATTAATGTAGCATTCTATGTCTGCGTAAATGACACGCAGGGGACTTAATTCGTCACCATTATCCCTATGTGAAAATATTTTATCTTTGGGCATGCGTTCCATTTGTAATTTACCTCGCTTGCACCATTCGTAGTGAGTTTCAAATTTATCTTTACTCCAAAAGGAGCGGATGCAGCGGTCGCATACAAAATGTTCACCTCTTTTATAGTGCCCCAAGTGAGTGTACAAGCGAGAGATTTTGGGAATACCACAGTAGTGCCATTCCTCGCTATCATCTTGTTTTACTAATAAGAGGTTGACTACACGTTCATAACAAGTTGAACGTGAATTATAGCGGGCACCCTTCAACCCCTTCTCCCACACGTGAACGACAATTTTAATCTTATTGTTTTTCGAACGTTTCTACATCTTTGATTTTCATGTTGTTACTATCACAACCTTCAAAGTCTAGTTCATCCTCCCACTGTCTATAGCTATAGGTATGATTTCGATTCGCGTTGATATCATTATAGTGAAGGATGGATAGGACTGCATATTTGAAACACTGTGATTTACAATCGACATTGATGACAGCTTTCTTATTATACAACGTTTTTGGTAGTTTAAATGTGCCTCGAGCTGCATGACTTTCTAATAGGGAAATTTTGAATATGGCTGAGTCCACACCATCAAAAATGAGAGCGCTGTCGCGTTGATTGAATTTATCTACATTTGATTTTAAACATTGAATGTGAAAATTTAGCCAAGACTCGCAGTCTACAACTTCGGTTGCGGAAGAGGAAAGAACATGAAACTGTATTCTCTCCGTCACTTGACCCGTTTGAAAATCTATCTTAATATATTTTAGTTTGAGGTAGATGAGGGCCTTCATTCTAAAATTGTTGAAGAGCGCTTCGATAATGTTAGAATTTTGAAGGAGCCACTCAGGAAAATCTACTATTTGAGTATTGGACTCCATGCAGTAGTCGCGTACTAAATTATTATGTGAAACATTAATGAGGGAGATGGTAGAGGTACCGTTGGTGTAGTGATCATTTGCATGCGTGTGTTGAAGTCTGTGCGAAGATCGCTGAAAGTGACTATCAAAAGAAAGAGGGCACAAATCGCAAGGAAAGGAGATGTCATCGTCAGAATCAACTTCACCTCCGGAGATTGACGCCGCTTTGCGTTGACACACACGTTTGATGTGTCGAAGGAGACTGTGCTTCCTTGTAAACATATGTCAGCAGTCGGCACATTCCCACTCGTTGCCTTGTCGCGAGAGTCCTGAGCTGGAACTCACATCACCTGAAAGAGAAATCATTCTATCATCTCTGTTCAAGTCTCAGTGTATTGTTACAACCTACTTTGACTCAACAACTCTAAACTTTCCTCGAGAAGGGAGGGCGTTGGTGATGAAGTTGATGCCTGAAATTGAGGAAGATGCTATTAGCCACACGTTTGAGGGAGATGAGTGAAGAAATTTTCAACTTACCATTTCAACGAAATCAAGTTTAAGGTTGATACTTCAACAAGATAGAGACTTCACTCAAATTTGGAATTCACGAGAGAGCAGTTCACTTGTACGCCTCAAATATAGAATTCGCCAGAGAACACTTCACTTATATGTCACAAAGACAGAGTGAAATGACACGAATGTCACTTTACATATATACTTTCATATTCATCATTCATTGGCTGTTCATTCTGATTGGTTGCTTGTTGATACTTAAGAATTAGAAAACATTTCAAAGTTATTATTCACAGTCAACATGACAAGCCCTCCGACAACACCAAACACAAAATTCTCGTCTCCATGCTCATCACCAAGGGCGCTCGTTGCACCAAACGCTCCAACGAAGGGGAAGGTGTACCGACTGGACAATATCAGAAAGTTGTCATTACCAGCGGACGACGAAGAGAGTATGTGAGAAGGAGTGTCCCGACTTAACAGGCGTGAGGTGGAAGTATCTCCAGTACGATACTGACGATGTGATGGAGATCACCAGCACCAAATTCCTCCACCAATTATGGGAGTGGTACACCCCTAACTCCCAGCCACGAACTATGGCGGAGTGGGAGTATATCGACAAAGTGAGGCTCGCAGTGGAAGAACGATTAAAGCAAGTGAACTGTTTTTGTTATCTATGTGAAGCCAGACTCTGGGACGATATTGACGATGAAGACCTTTTGAAATACATGCCATAATAAATTTTTATTTCGTATTATCTTTGCTTTCATACTGACTTACTTGAATGGGGCTTCAGTGGATGATTTAACCATGTATACTTTTTCATTTGGAAATAGTAGCACGCTTAGTTTAACTTGTAAATCTTAAAACATTTCATATGGGCGATGATGGTAGATGAAATAGTGGCAAATAAAATTAAGATGGCTTACACTTCTGATACAGGGATAGCAATCGACTGCGATCCATGTGTAAAGAGCTTGTTAGACTACGGATGGGCTTAAGTGGATGATTTAACCATGTATACTTTTTCATTTGGAAATAGTAGCACGCTTAGTCTAACTTGTAAATCTTAAAACATTTCATATGGGCGATGATGGTAGATGAAATAGTGTCAAATAAAATTAAGATAGCTTACACTTCTGATACAGGGATAGCAATCGACTGCGATTCATGTGTAAAGAGCTTGTTAGACTACGGAAGAGAGAAGTGTGTTATGTTGCGTGTGGCGCGTGAGTGTCCTCCCATTTCATTCCATTCATCAATTCGTCTCATTGATAGAGACAGGTAGAACTCATGGTTCTCATAACGTATGCCATGGAAAGTTTTAGGCAACCTTCGACAGTTGGCTAAATGTCGCCCTGGCGCGAATGCATACTACGTTGAGACAGAGGCAATCACTTGCAAACATGACGCAGAGAGGTTAAACAAGATTGACCATTGCCGAATGTCCCTTGCGGTATACATAGCTACGGGTTTCACCGCCGCCCTTTACAGGAACGCCCGTCGAAAGGAAGTATTACACCGAACTTCATTTGCAACGTTCAAGTTGACTGATAGCAGATTCAACTTAATGATAGTATTCGCCAGTCCGAAGACTGCCCAGGGCAAACCGCGTGGAGGTTCTATCATGTCTTGCCCCATGGTGGCCCTTAAGAGAGCCGATGGTTCGTTCTCGGTGTCAATTAAGTTGACTATTGGCTGGAATAGTCAATGGATATGACGGTTAGGTTCTCATAGACCCTATACCGCCTAGGTCGTGCTGGTGCATCTGGCACCTTTCGGATGCGAGTGGTATTCGGAGTCCATACCTCATCCGTCCAAATGATCTTCTTAATCTTCCCCTTCTTCTCATCCTCTTCATCCCACTCGTCGAGGATGATGAACTCGGGAATGGCGTTGTCTTCATCGATGAAGACGGGAATGGTGCTAGCAGATGTTGCTTCCATCGTGACTTAAAATTGAATGAGAAGCGCTACAATCTTCTGGCTTATATAGGGTTTTCAACAATGAATTGCTCAACAGCGAATCAGAATGCTTCAGGGATAGCAATCGACTGCATAACGTTCAAGTTGACTGATAGCAGATTCAACTTAATGATAGTATTCGCCAGTCTGAAAACTGCCCTGGGCAAACCGCGAGGAGGTTCTATCAAATCTTGCCCCATGGTGGCCCTTAAGAGAGCCGGTGGTTCGTTCTCGGGAGTAACGTCATCTTACAGCCTACCAATTCTGCTGAGAGAGTCTTTGACTCTCTCTTTGGTAGCAGTGTCGACTTCCACGCTACTTGGCACGTGGCTGAAAAGTGGAATGTAGCGCCATTCCGTTGGATTGACAACAGTTGCTGTCATCGGATTGCCAATCCGAGCAAGATTATTGTGGACTCTGTCTTGCTCCTCTAGCCTGACAAATTCCTCAAATAAATTTCGCGGCCTTGACTGCGGTCCGCGAGGAGAGCTGACTTGACTGTTCGGCGTCTGCCTGATTGAAATGAGAGGTAGTGTTTTATATACCCCTCTAGCGCGACGCGACGTTCAAGTTGACTGATAGCAGATTCAACTTAATGATAGTATTCGCCAGTCCGAAGACTGCCCAGGGCAAACCGCGTGGAGGTTCTATCATGTCTTGCCCCTAGGTGGCCCTTAAGAGAGCCGATGGTTCGTTCTCGGGAGTGTCGTGATGGGGTGGTGAAGGCAGGGAAAAGATCTGCAATGAAAATGATACGTGTTAGAATAGGATATACTATCTTATTTACTTTTCACTTACCAAGTTAGCCATCCTTAGGTAGTCTCGCGGTCTTCCTGACTGAAAATTTATGGAGATGCCCGCGCATACATAGAGTGGCGTGGAGGCATTTTTTACTCGGATGGCCATTATAGCAGATTATACTCTCGTCCAGGCTTTGGTTGACGAGGACTTGACCGTCCAGATGGTTATCCCGAATAGGGATGTGGAACTCAAACATTCTGTCCTCATTCACACGATTCCATTCATTCCTCATGCGCTCCAACTTCGCAAACGACTCTCTCTCATCACCCTGCCTACTCACACTCCTCTCCAACTCAGCATTCCTCGCTCTCAATACACTCATCTCCTTCATCAACTCCTCATACTTCGACTCTGCCTCTCCCGTTCTCCTCTCTGCAGCACTCGTCCTCTTCTCTCGCTCATCATTCTTGTCTTCCAACACTCGCACATTCTCCTTCAACTCTTTCACAACACGCCTCATACGGATATTCTCATCTGCCACCTTCATTTTCAGCTCACTCAACGTTCTCTCATTCACCTTCTTCAAACTTTCGTACCGATCAACCAACAAAGCATGTGCCGCTTGCTGCGAGACATGCTTCTTTTCCATGTCCTCATCCCACCGCGCCGACTGCTTCCGTACCCCACCACCCTTCACTATTGGGGAAGATGAGCTCTTGCGGGGGGTCGGTGATGACAATGTTTGACACCTCCGACGACGAAGAGCTCAACTTCCTCACACGCTTCCTCACTCGCTCCCTATCCAAATCCACATCATCCTCATCATCACTCTCAAACACTCTCTTCCGCCACTTGTCAGCCTTCAAACCGGCCACAGCATTCTCTACCTCATTCTCCACAGCATTCCCACTAGCATTCTCAACAACATTCCCACTAGCATTCTCAACAACATTCTTGGCCTCTTTCCCCAACATTCGCTCCTTCTCAGCATTCATCAACTCCACAAATCTCAAATCGGTCACCAACCCTCCTGTACACTCACCATGCCTCAAATAAAACTCGGCCTCCTGCCCAACAACCAACAGCACCCTGCACTTCACACAGGCAACCCTACTCAGGATAACCATGTGGTCGGCCCCTGCCTTCTTGATGTGGTCCTTGAGACCGTCTCGGTGGTTAATTCGGCCGCATACACACATTTTAATGTGGAATTTCTTATTTTTGTCATTATTGACCATGGCTGCGATTTTATCGTTAACTGTAAGATAATGAAATTTGTATAAGTTTGGAATCATGTAGTACAGTCATATTCCTAAAGCATTACACTTAGTCAGAAATGATAGATTTGAGTGTAGTGAGTGGCATTCGATCCCGTCGACAGCCCGAAGGCCTTGTACTGATCACTAGGGAAGTGAGAGATCTTCCCCGATACCCGCTATTTACAACTGAAGACATCATTGTCACTGCCCGAAGTGGTAACAGCAACACCGAGTCAAAGGTAGTGATCAGTAGCTGGGATCTAGCCCCTCAAAGCTGCCTTAGACTTAGTTAAATTTCAAATCTGATAGCAGATTTGAACTCAGCATACTTGAAAACCTTAGTCTACATGTTAAAACTTTGAAAAAACTGAAAATTAAGAATTTTTAAAAAATTCCGCATTTTACTACTCATACTACTTTTAAAAAATTTTATCAGTAGTAAAGACACTATCAAACTCTATCACACAAACTTTGAAGTAAGAAGATAGCTTCCCTACTTCAAAAGATAGAGTCCTTTGAAACACCCGATATCGGGAGCTCAGAGCGACGACTGTCGCTTACCTCGTCTTTCGATGAAGTGATGAGACTTACGTTGTCGGGGGTTTATATATGCTCGGAAGAAAACTTAAAATGGCTCTATCTCCGAAAGTATTCATCGTAGCGACATGCGGTTTGTTGCAAACGATTCGTCTCATCATTCTCTATCATATGACACCTGAACCATTCTCATATGACCACGGGAAGTCGGTCCGTCAGCACATGTCCATGTAACATGCCACAAGTGAAAAAAATCCTAAGTGTGAGAGCTCCAGTGTGGTGAAAATTTTGAAAAATTTAAAACTTCCGAATTTCGACCTGGGACCTTTACCAAAACATTTTTCATCAAATTTCACTGACCCCCCCTCCCCCCCTCGTTCGGAGAAATTTGATGAAAAATGTTTTGGTGAAGGTCCCAGGTCGAAATGACACACTTTGGAAAATTTTCAAAATTTTACCCATACAAAGCCACTCTGACACTTAGAATTTTTTCAGGTGAGCGAGCTCCGACCTAAAATCTTGTAACAGCTCTAACTTTTGAACGGCTGGTCCGATTGACTCGCGACAAAAAATGTCATCGAGCAGTTTTTTCTCCTCTTTCAAACGAGTAGCTGTAAGACAAAATCCGTCCACTAGAACCAAAGTTAGAAGGTCTCTGTCGGGCGGGGGGGTCAGTGAAATTTGATGAAAAATGTTTTGTTGAAGGTCCCAGGTCGAAATGACACACTTTGGAAAATTTTCAAAATTTTACCCATACAAAGCCACTCTGACACTTAGGATTTTTTCAGGTGAGCTACGACAGTCCACCCTCCCAACCTGGCCGGCACACCACGCCAACCTGGAGAGCACAGCACCGCACCGCGCGCTACGACGGCTGGCCAGAGGGGGGGGGACGTCAGACTCGAATCAACATGGCGGCACACCAAGACCGACTCGACGGACAGGAGGGGGGGGGACGTCAGACTCGAAGCAACACGACGGCACGCCACGACCGACACGACGGACAGGAGGGGGGACGTCAGCGTCGGCGGCCATCTTGCGCTATCCAGAAGTGGAGTTTTACTTACTACTGATGTCATTTTCGTATTTCGTTCAAATATGGAATAAAAATATGTGTGTGGATTGGAGGGTAGAGGTACCGAAAATTATAAGGTGTCAATAAAAGTCTTTTTCCCGTTTTGCAAGTAACTAGGTAATTCATATACTGTATTCAACACAATGGGTGAAATTATCGATGTTCATTCTACCAGAAGTCCAGAACTAACATTCACACACACTCTGCAATTCAGACGGTCAAATGTGCATTGAGGTCAAGAAACTCAACGGCAGTGGATATGTTTTGTAAAGGAAACGCCAAAAAAGGAAAAGTCAATCCTAGGTAAATAACTTCGTTTCATCAGCTCGACGTTACAGAGAAGAAAAAACAAAAAGCCAGATGAAAAGCAAGTGAAGATAGCAGCTCTCTGAAACAATAAAAATCATATGAAAAGTCGGGCAGAAGAAATAAGACTCAAAAAGGAGGCAGAAAAGGTTGCAAGACATGCTCATCAGCGTGTATTGAAAAGGGAATTCAGAACTGAGAGAAGGATAGATTCGGTTAAAGCCACATACGAAACACGAATTCCTAAGAGAGTGGCACAGTTCCTGCTCGTTATTTCAAATGCCTACAAATTATTGATCCTCTTTGATTATGAACTTGAACAATCATAGGAGAAATAAATCGTTTTGATATGCCATATTTGCTCTTCGCACGATTTCATTTCCCTATCGAACGCACCAGATGCCGGTACGTTGAGGCTTACAAGCCATCAATGCTTATGTAATTAATCCATCATAACTAATTCACGGAGTATCATTTTCTCAAAAACCGAAATATGTCGCATTTTGTGTGACGAAGAAGAGGATAATAATTGAAAAGTTTCAGTCTCTTACCCATTGGAAACATAAGGATATCTTAATTATCTAACCAAGCTTTGCGTAGCCCCCTATCCCCCCCCCCAACCCAGTGAAGGAACTAACACTTCAATCAATAAAATGAATTTATAGAAATACATTAAAATAGAATTCAAAATTTTGATGAAACGACTTTCTGCAGTCATGGCATCCTGTCAATAGTAGGCTATATCCAAAACTCGACCAAGAAAACATTTTAGCAGTTTATGCATAGATTTCACAGTTTCAGATAATTTTTCTATAGTCTGGATTTTTGCGACTTTGTTTTAGGCAACTTACAAAAGTTTCAACAGCAAAATATGTAAAATTCCGAAAATTGTCAAATTATGTGAACAAATAAAGTTCCCCAGCCCAGATTAGAAAATACATGTGCATGTTAATGAATAGTACAAACTACTTTTCTACGTGTATCTGAAATGTTTTCACTGATACTTGTATAAACTTCCGCATTATTGTCAACTGTCTGTGAATGTGTGTTTGAAGTCTAGAAATTTTGATTTTTTCTATTGAGGAACTCGTACTTTGAATATAAGTAGTATGAAGAGGTGGGTATTTGGGATATCCGCGGATCTTGAAGCCAAGCGTTCTACTCCCTGGTTATCTAACACTTTATTTTAGACTAGTAAGGCCCCCGGACTTCGTCCAGGATTTATATGCATAAGTATGTTAAATTAAGACAGTGCTAGTTACATTGTTGCATACCAAGGTTACCAACTCATTCGCCTACACTGATTGGCTGTCTTACCATTTAGATCGCGTTCTCATTGGCTGTTGCTGAATCCGTCGTGAAACATTAGAATCAATGAGACGCATGTCTAGCGAGCCAATTTTTTTAAAGCAAATGAGGAGTTCATTTGTAAATTTAATGTAGTTACTTGTGTAATTAATATTTTTTCGGTAAAAATTTACACAAAAGTCTACTTTTCTCTGTAATTATGATACTTTGGAAAATGAGACCGGGCGGTTTTAACTACAAAGTTTTTGTTCTATTAAATGGTAGTATCATATTGACGTAAAGTTTCATGGTTTAGGAGGAGTTTGTCGGCGTTTTGCATTTTATATATAAGATTACAGCAACGGACAACTCTGGTGCCAGTGCATGAATTTACAGGCTTGAACTTGTCAATGTGCTTTTCATTCAAACGCATGGTGAGACTTCGACTAATTGTGTAAGCCTTTAACTTATCGTCCTTTCCACCTTTTAGCATAGCGCTGTTTATCTGTATTTATCATCTTGTTCATCATTTTTCACATAAGATGTCTTCCATTAACAGGCTACAGCAAGTGAAAACCATGGACCAAAAGTGGTTCTCGCTCGTGATTTGCCACCAGATGAAAGGACGATATTCTGCGAAAAATACAAACAAAAAGGATGGGCACCTGTGAAGTTGGAGTATATCATCGCGCGACATGAACGTGATGAGGCGAATGGTAAAGAAACTGAAGGTATGTCCTGATGCTGTTGATCATGAAATGTGTTTATCACTAAGGAGCACAATGATTAAGTCACTTTTCTTGAGCATCAGATTAACACAATAGGTATTGTCGAGAAACAGAATATATTTTATAGTGGATATTTCTCGTAGTGTCTGCTTGATGAGTCCATACTGAGTGGTAAATAATAATCTGCATCTGCATAGACTGATACACGAAGAAGAATTATTACATGCAGGAGTGACATTGGTGGCAAAGAATCTACAAGATAAAAAATAAAAGGAAATAAAATGAATATTTACGTGTACTCAGTGCACACGTTAATCGTATGCCACTGCATGTTTATGAATTTCCTAAACATCGTGATAGTCTACATTTACTTTGTAGGTCATCAATAACATTCAATGTGATTCTACCTCGACAGTGAAAAAAATGACTATAATAGTCATGAAGCTCACATTTCGTTTCTAATTTCAGACTGTGGCTTCTGTTTGTCTGACAGCATGCAAGCTGGTAGAAATAGTTGAAGTTGACATTAATGTAGCCATTAATATATCTAAACCGGAAAATCATACCGCAGAAGTAGTAATAAAACGGCGAACACCCGACCGGCGCCCCCCCTCTGGAACGACAGAGGTTGTGGTCTGTCGTGGTGTGCCGGCCAGGTTGGTCCACGTTAACAAAATGTTCGCTGACGTCCCCCCCCCTCGATGAAACGACAGTGTCGTGGTGGACTTGGGCGACCGCCAGGTTTTGACTTGAGGCTATAATGTGTTATGATTTTCGTGAAATCTGATGAATGTTGGGTTGAAAATGGGATGTTTCGAGTGGAAGCAGTGCTCGGATGGGAAAACGGAGGCCAGATTCGGATTCAGCGTGAAATTCTGCATCTGTATGGTGAATTTGAAAGCAATCGGAGAAAAATTTTCGCTGACGTCCCCCCCCCTCGGCACCGACCTTCCAACTTTGCTTCTAGTGGACGGATTTTGTCGTGCAATAGCTCGTTTGAAAGCTAAGAGTGAGACAAATTCACTGAAAGAAACGGCTTGTTCATATCTGCCTTCGTTTAGATGTGAGACGCCATTTAAGATTTTGGGAGATTGGCGAAAAACGAGAGTTAGAATTTTGGACGTTTTGGGCTCTAGCGTCAAAACGAAGCATCGGAGAGCAAAACGGATTTCAGATTTGGAATCAGCGTCAAATTCTACATGGAAATGGAGTATTTCCAGCTCAATCGGAGCACTAGAACCGGAGATAGACGGATTTAAAGATTTGGATGATGGGTATTACGTCATCAGCTGATCGCCACACACTATATAAGCTGGGAACCGACAGACTTGTCATTAAGACGAGAGATTGTCAAAGGTAGGTCGTCTCTCTGAGCTCCGATGATAGCTTCGGACATTCCAAATCCCGAGTTTCTGCAAGAAACCGACTTAGAAAATTTCATTGCTGATATCAGCTAAGCCGTCAGACTTAGAGGTTAGCCAGGAGATGGCCTTCGTCTCCAGGCCATAAAAGACTCCAAAACTTTAAAGACTTGTAACTTTGCTTCTACAAGTCCGTTTGAATTGATTCAAAAAAGGTTCGGTCGCTATTGACCTGCCCTAAGTGATAGACTACTTATAAAATTTCATAAGTAGTGCTAAAAAGTTGAAAAATTTAAATTCACTAGTTTTGGAGGTTTTCTGGGGTTTTCGACCCTGCTGAAGTCAATGAAAGCATTTTTAATGATGTCTGAGCCAGTCTTCTCATGGTATAAGCGGCTTGTCACTGAAAGCGAGCAAGACACGGAGAGTTTTGCTGTAATATTCCACCGTGTTCCTTCGGGACGGCGGACGATGCCGTAGTGATAAGTGTGGCAAGGGAGTGTGTCATATTTTAGACCGAAACCGCTGGGGCAACTCATGTCTCATGTTGGGCATTTGACACAGTTCTCAACGTAGCACTTTGAACGCCAATCGGTTGAGTCTTAGCTATCTTGTCATGGGTGGCCTCTAAACATCTCCATTGCAAAACGCTGGTGAATCAAGCTCTCTACGGCTTGCTATCAAGCTGATCAAAGCAATGACTTGGGATGTTTCCTCAAGGTTTTCAAGTATGCTGAGTTCAAATCTGCTATCAGATTTGAAATTTAACTAAGTCCAAGGCAGCTTTGAGGGGCTAGATCCCAGCTACTGTTCACTACCTTTGACTCGGCGTTGCTGTTACCACTTCGGGGCAGTGACAATGATGCCTTAAGCTGTAAATAGCGGGTATCGGGGAAGATCTTTCACTTCCCTAGTGATCAGTACAAGGCCTTCGGGCTGTCGACGGGATCGAGTGTCACTCACTATACTCAAATCTATCATTCCTGACTAAGTGTAAAAATCATTGTTTTCCGTTTTTCGCTTCAGAAATGCCGAAATACAAGAATGTGAAGACCAGTTTCAAACTGTGTCAATGCCGGAAGGTATTCCGAGCTGACGCCTTCAAGAAACACGCTTGCACTAGCAAGAAACAGATAGGGGTCGATCGCTACTATTGCGGAGCCCACAAAGTCAGTCGCTTAAGTGAGCGGCTGGAGGATTGGCACTCACAACACAGCGAGTGTCAAACAGGCGAAGAAGAACGGAGTTCACTCTTCGCCACTGAGGCCACTGGGCTACAATCCGCCATTGAAGCGATTGCCGCTGTATCCTCACTTAGTAGCGAGAGCTCGCTGTCCAGCAGCGATAGTGAGGAGGAGGAGGAGGGAGAGCTACAGTCGCAACCTATCGAGGACGTCGACCTCGATCGCGAGACCCCTGCAGCCGTGACTGCGAGCGGAATTGCAACGCAATGTCGCAATTTTGTCAAGCGCCCGCCGGTGATCGCCGAACGGGAGAAACTAAAGAAAGAGGTGGAGAAGTTGAAGGAGGAGGCCTTCTCATACAAGGCAAAGTATGAGGACCTAAAGAACGTGGCCGGAGAGATGAAGAAGGTGAAGGAGAGATTAAGCGAGCGGGATGGCGAGTTGGAGCAGGAGAGGCTCAAGACTCTCGAGGGGAAAGCCAGGGAAGAGGCTTTGCTAGCAGAGAGGGAAAGTAGGGAGAAGGAGATACGAAGGTTGAAGGAGGAAGTGGAGAGACTCCGTGTGCAGATGGCTAAGGTTGTCGAGACGAACCACGAGCTGCACCGTTCGGCGCAGCTGGTGGATCGCGATCGAAGGGTGCGTTCCAGTCGTCTGCACATCCCTATTAGAAAGGGGAGAGTAGCAGAAACTCCTCTCTTGTACGAGCGTGGAAGAGGGGAGAAATGCTACTCTCGGGTGAAGAAAGGGGTGGAGTGTCTACACTTCACCTTCGATCATCGTGATCCGATCTCGAATTTCCTTTATGAGGAAGCGTCCGAGAAGATCTGTAAGTAAAAATGACTAAATTAAAATGTAAGATGATAACTCACTACTTCTTTCTTTACAGACATCCAAGAGAAGCGACCACCCGCCCCGTTGCCGGAGCCGCAGTCGAAACAGCAAGCCTGAGTCCCTATCACACACCCCGAGAACGCCACAAACGGTCCTTATGGGGCCACCATGGGGCAAGACATGATAGAACCTCCTCGCGGTTTGCCCTGGGCAGTCTTCGGACTGGCGAATACTATCATTAAGTTGAATCTGCTATCAGTCAACTTGAACGTTGCAAATGAAGTTCGGTGTAATACTTCCTTTCGACGGGCGTTCCTGTAAAGGGCGGCGGTGAAACCCGTAGCTATGTATACCGCAAGGGAGATTCGGCAATGGTCAATCTTGTTAAACCTCTCTGCGTCATGTTTGCAAGTGATTGCCTCTGTCTCAACGTAGTATGCATTCGCGCCAGGGCGACATTTAGCCAGCTGTCGAAGGTTGCCTTATAAACTATCCATTGCATACGTTATGAGAACCATGAGTTCTACCTGTCTCTATCAATGAGATGAATTGATGAATGGAATGAAATGGGAGGACACTCACGCGCCACACGCAACATAACACACTTCTCTCTTCCGTAGTCTAACAAGCTCTTTACACATGGATCGCAGTCGATTGCTATCCCAGAATCATGCAAGCTATCTTAATTTTATTTGACACTATTTCATCTACCATTATCATCCATATGAAATGTTATAAGAATTGCAAGTTAAACTAAGTGTGCTACTATTTCCAAATGAAAAAGTATACATGGTTAAATCATCCACTGAAGCCCCATTCAAGTAAGTCAGTATGAAAGCAAAGATAATACGAAATAAAAATTTATTATGGCATGTATTTCAAAAGGTCTTCATCGTCAATATCGTCCCAGAGTCTGGCTTCACATAGATCACAAAAACAGTTCACTTGCTTCAATCGTTCTTCTACCGCGAGCCTCACTTTGTCGATGTACTCCCACTCCGCCATAGTTCGTGGCTGGGAGTTAGGGGTGTACCACTCCCATAATTGGTGGAGGAATTTGGTGCTGGTGATCTCCATCACATCGTCAGTATCGTACTGCAGATACTTCCACCTCACGCCTGTTAAGTCGGGATACTCCTTCTCACATACTCTCCTCTTCGTCATCCGCTGCTAATGACAACTTTCTGATATTGTCGAGTCGGTACACCTTCTCTACCTTCCCCTTCGTTGGAGCGTTTGGTGCAACGAGCGCCCTTGGTGATGAGCATGGAGAAGAGAATTTTGTGTTCGGTGTTTTTGGAGGGCTTGTCATGTTGACTGTGAATAATAACTTTGAAATGTTTTCTAATTCTTAAGTATAAACAAGCAACCAATCAAAATCAACAGCCAATGAATGATGAATATGAAAGTATATATGTAAAGTGACATTCGTGTCATTTCACTCTGTCTTTGTGACATATAAGTGAAGTGTTCTCTGGCGAATTCTATATTTGAGGCGTACAAGTGAACTGCTCTCTCGTGAATTCCAAATTTGAGTGAAGTCTCTATCTTGTTGAAGTATCAACCTTAAACATAATTTCGTTGAAATGGTAAGTTGAAAATTTCTTCACTCATCTCCCTCAAACGCGTGGCTAATAGCATCTTCCTCAATTTCAGGCATCAACTTCATCACCAACGCCCTCCCTTCTCGAGGAAATTTTAGAGTTGTTGAGTCAAGGTAGGTTGTAGCAATACACTGAGACTTTAACAGAGATGAAAGAATGATTTCTCTTTCAGGTGATACCAATCCCATCTCGAGCGAGTCGGATAACAACAGCGACTCCATGTCAACATTGTCGCGGGAATGCAACGATCGGGAATGTGCTGACTGTGGACACATCTTCACGAGGAAGCGTGATCTCGCCCGACACATCAAGCGAGGTGTTTGTAGACCTAAGTCAGTATCAATCTCCGAAGGTGGGGATGATTCTGTTAACGATGTCTCCTTTTCTTGCGATTTATGCATTCACTCTTTTGAGTCACATTTTGAACTATCTTCACATAGACTTCGACATACACACAGTGACGATAGTTATACTAACAGCACTTCCTCTATCCGACTCTCTGAAATGTCGATAAATAATTTAGTGAGGAACTACCAGATGGAATCCTCAGAAACCATTACTGACTTTGAAGAATGGTTTCATCAAAATTCATCTTTGATTGGTGCGCTCTTCAACAATATAGTCAATTTTAGAATGAAGGCGCTCATCTATCTCAAAATAAAATATGTAAAAATCGACCACCATACTGGTCAAATAGTAGAGAGGTTGGAGTTTCACATACCCTCCTCTCCTGCAACCGAAGTTGTAGACTCCGAGTCTTGGATAAATTTTCATATCCAAGGGTTAAAATTAAACATAGATAAATTTAACGAGCGTGATAGTGGTCTCGTTTTTGATGGTATTGAGACCGCCATGATTAAAATCACTTTATTAGAGAACTACTCTGGACGAGGCTCCTTTAAACTTCCGAAAAATTTAAAAAATAAAGCAGCAGTCATTTCTGTAGATTGAGAATCGCAATGTTTTAAGTATGCCGTCCTCTCCATTCTCCACTATAATGATGTACAGTATAGCCGATACCGTAAGAGTAAGTATCAACAGTGGGAGAATGAATTAAAGTTTGATGACTGCAATAGTGAAGATATGAAAATTAAATATATAGAAAAATTTGAAAAGTTGAACAACATCAAAATAGTTCTACATGTTTGGGAAAAGGGATTGGAGGGTGTCCGCTACAACTCGCGTTCGAGTTGTTATGACCACGTTGTCAACCTTTTATTAGTAAGACAGGATGATAGTGAGGAATGGCACTACTGCGGTATTCCCAAAATTTCTCGCTTATACCACCACTTAAGAAATTCTAGCTCATCAGAGATTTATTACTGTGACAGATGCATTCGCAACTTTAGGAGTAAAAATAGATTTGAAACTCATTACGAATGGTGTAAGCGAGGTAAACTACAAATGCAGCGCATGCCCAAAGATAAGGAGTTTTCATATAGAGAGAATGGCGATGAGCTAAGTCCTCTTCGTGTCATCTATGCTGACATCGAATGCTATATCGATGATAACACCCATCGAGCAGCAGCCATTTCCTGCTATGAAGTATGGCATGACCATTTCCAAAATAGAAAAAATAAAATGCACGTCTGGCAAGGTGAGGAATGTATTTACCAATTCCTACAATTCCTCGAACAGGCTGTAAAATTTCAACAAAAGTATGATGGTGAACTCTATCGCAGATCATTGCATATGACAGCAGATGATCAAGCAAAATTTGATAGTTGCAACGTTTGCCTCAAATGTAGGAAAACATTTGATGATAATAAGATTAAGAAAGTGCGCGACCATGATCACATCACTGGTAAATTTAGAAACGCACTATGTTCAAAATGCAATTTTTCGCTTAGGATGAAACGGCGTACATTACCCGTCATTTTCCATAATTTCAAGGGCTACGACAGCCATATGATAATAAAAGGAGGTTTAGGTCAAATGAAAGAGTGGAAGCTTGATGTAATAGCACAAACGAGAAAGAAGTTTATGGCCATGACAGCAAAAGTGCCTGTTGATAAAACTAAAGAAAATAAGACGGCCTATTTTGATATAAAATTTTTAGATTCCTACCAATTCATGACTGCATCACTGGCCTCTCTCGTACAAAATCTAAAGTCTCTTCCACTAACACAAAATCTTAAGAAACAATATCCAAATCTAACCGATGAAGTCATCACACGGAAAGGAGTCTTTCCATATGCATATTTTGATGCGATTAGTAAACTCGGCGAGACTTCTCTTCCGCCCATAGATAAATTTAAAAATGATTTGACCGGCGCAGAATGTAAGATTGAAGATTATGATCATGCACAAGATGCATGGATAAAATTTGACTGCCATACATTCGGCGAATATATGATTGCCTATCTTAAGTTAGATGTATTTTTGCTGGCTGATGTATTTCAGGAGTTTCGACGAGTGGCATTAGAAGAAGATAAGTTAGATCCCGTCCACTTTGTCAGTCTGCCAGCCATGTCATTTAAGTCTGCTTTTAAAATGACTGGTGAGACCATTCATCTCTTACAAGATCCAGAGATGTATAATTTATTTGAGCGAGGAATTCGCGGTGGTCTCACATTTGTAAATAAACATAGGTTAAAATCAAAATTAGTAGGCAATGATCAGACTCATCTTAAGTATTATGACCAAAATAATTTATATGGTAGTTCACTATCCAAACCACCCACTCACTCTGAGTTTAGCTGGTTAGATGATAGTGAAATTCAGCATCTCTCCAACCCTTCTAACATATTAGCAATTCCAGATGAAGGTGATTGGGGATATTATTTTGAGATAGATCTAATCTATCCAAATAATATTAAACATAAAACCGTAAATTTTCCACTCGCACCCGAATCAGGTGAAGTGACCAAAGATATGTTTTCCGACTTTATGAAACAATTTCATAAAGATTTAGAATCATGCGGTCAACCCGACTATAAGCCTTGCCGCAAACTTTTACTCACCCAATATGATAAGGAAAACTATCTAGTTCACTTTAGCATCTTAAAATTTTATTTAGAAATGGGTATGATTTTAAAAAGAGTTCACCGCATTATTAAATTTAGACAGAAAGCCTTCTCAAACCATATATTGATAGCAACAGCCAGAAACGTGCACTAGCCCAAAATAATTTTGAAAAGGATTTTTATAAGTATAAGAATAATAGTCTATTTGGTAAGACGATGGAGGATGTTAGAAAACGTGTAATCTATAAACTAGTCAATGATGTTACAACATTTAAGAAATTGGTCTCATCACCTCTATTCATCGATAGAGATATTATCGATGAGGACCTTGTAGGTGTTAAAATGATAAAATCTGAAGTTGAGTTGTGCAAGCCCATCTATATTGGCCAAGCTGTACTAGATTACTCTAAGCTTGAAATGTACCAACTCTTTTATAAAATACTAAAACCATGTCCTCTCGTAAAAGAGGTTCGTTTGTTGGGTGGTGACACAGATAGTTTCTTCTTAGGCATTACCACTCAAAAAGATTTAAATTTCAATGAAGTAGGAAAATCTTTAGAAAGATATTTTGATACATCAAATTATCCTACTGATCACCCACTCTACTCCATCAAAAATAAGGCAAAACTTGGCTGCTTTAAGGATGAGACAGCAGGGAAGGAAATAGATGAAATGATTCTCCTCCGCCCAAAAATGTACAGTATGAAATCAAAGGATAGAGACGATAGCATTAAGCGCGCTAAAGGCATATCAAGATCATTGATCTCTAACATGAAACATAAAAATTTCAGGGAAGCCTATAGAAATAAAAATATAACGTTTGTCAATATGACAATCTTAAAATCTAAGTCGCATGAGATCAAAACTCATACTTTTAGGAAACGAGCGCTTTCAGCATGGGAGGATAAGAGTTGCTGGTTAGAACATAACATATCTCTTCCACATGGACATCCTGACACAAACATACCACCACCCAAAAGAATTAAACTCACACTACCACATTCAGGAGACGTCTTAGCATAATCATCCTTAACTTAGTATTTTCATGTTGATTTCTGTAGATAAACATTGCTGTTTTATGTATCGCATTAGATCGTTTCTTCCTTGTGAATATATGCCTACAGTCAGCTCATTCCCCCTATATCTGTGAAAAGACTTTTTCATACACATATTTTTATTTCAATAAACATATCACAATGACTTCACTTTGTTTTCCGAAACACTAAAGTTACGAGGGATTTGGTATCTTTCACATGGATGCACTCTTGTAAACCATTGGTAATTTCGATAGCAATAGAGGGTATAGTTTGTTTGACGACGGGATGATAGAAAATAGATTCAAACATCTTCTCGACTATTCCATATGAAGCGTCTTTATCATGAATGAAATCACGTAAAATGTATTCTTTTTTCTCACCAACAGAAATAGGTAGAATCAAATCACTTTGAATGTAAAGGTGCTGTTCATGTTTATCAAGTGTCATTGGTGTTTCTATACCAATCGTATGCGCAGCAGTAAACACAGTTTGTAGCATTGAAAAACCAGAGTTTTTTCAAATTTTTACTCAATTGACATTGAATGTCATCACCCAGTTTCAGAACGACGCGTTGATTTTCAATTGAAAACGAAATGTGGTGTGTCTTTACATCATATTTACTTTTCATCACATGCTTCAACTTCTGTTGTATATAAGGATTTACTACATGAATGAAGCTTTCAACTGTATGATATAGACGCGGCATTATATTGATAGCAACTTTAGATTCTTGATAAGACTGGTAAATTTTCTTGATGCGATCACCATAGATGTCCACCCACCATTCATCATTAACTGAATCAGCTTTAGTGTGATATTCATGAGAAGCATACACCAGACCGCTTCCAATAATAGGTGTATAATGTCTTACAAAATGACGCAAGGTTGGAGAGAAATAAACTGTAAGTTTGTCATTATATTTCTGAATAACCAACTTATTTTTGTCCGCCATAATTTTCTCTCCATACTTCTTACCCACAGTCTCATTCCATCGTTTTACTAACTCAATAAGTGATGAAGGCTGAACACCACGCTTTTTCAAAATGATGCGTTCTTCGCATTCTATAACATCTTCATCAAATATTTTAAATTTATAATGAAATTTGTTGATTCGATTTGAATAAACTTTTTTAACATTTGCAGTAGCAATTGACGTTAGATGTAGTCCATGACCAAAACCGAGATGTGGATAGAATTCATTATCCAACCTCAGTGTAAGACCTTTAGTAAAAGAATGAAAGCGAAGGAACTGTCTCCCACTCCAATGATAGATAGTAAACTCATAAACTTTCTGATTTTTATTCTTCATGATGGAAGAATCACCACTGTTGAATGCCTTAATAATTTTCTCATTCCCAAATGGACCATAATAATCTGATTTTATCTGAATCCATTCATAGTTCCACTTTCCATCTGACGTTAAATTGTATGGGAACTGGAATGCATTATTCATCGTTATTCCATCATGGGTGCGAGGAGTCAATATCATTTCTTCCAAATCATTCACATTCTGAATATTGCTATCATGGCAAACACTAGAAACGCCAACCTCCCATTCACCTTCTAAATGTAGTGGGCGATTTAATTCTACTCGATAGTCTGATGGTTTATTTTTGGGAAATTTATTCATAGAAGCATTACTGGGCAAGTAAATTTGAAACGAGTCCCTATTTTCACTTTCCATATTATTCACATTGGAAAAATATATTAGCATACTTTTGCATTAACATTTCATTCGGAAATGGAGTGTGATACTTGTCACAGCATCTTTATGAAAAGGAATCAACGCACCAGCATCGTCATAAATTGCAATATCAATTTGTGGGATGTAGTTTGATTTCAGCTTTGTATAATGCACTTTCTTGAAAGTATGCTCAGATAAAATACTGCAGCTTTTTGGCTGGTATGGTATCATTGCTAGCAATGGAGCTTCAACATCTCCCACACGTACATCTTCACCAATATTGGAATATATCTGAAAATAGTTAATACGACGCGATAGTGACATGTCTGCGCTAGCTTTGGTCACAGTACCACTTTTAAAGATATTTTGATCAAAACCCAAAATGTCCATTAGAGTTTTATCCATAATTAGTTCAATACCTTTTCCACTTATAGTGAGAGACAAAACACCTTCTTTTTCAGAAAATGAAATATGTTGCTCATTAATCACTTCATTTAAATAATCTACAACCAATTTAACTGAAGTAATGATGCGAGGCATCAACACTCTTGTTTCATGTAAGATGCCACCTAAAGGCTCTACACACTTTCTGTATAAAGATACGGTCCATTCTGTATCAAAATGATTTGACCTTTCACATGGTAAATGTTGCATATCAAATTTTCCATGAACAGCTGCAGAACGATGTCGCAAGAACTGATGAAAATCTTTTGAACAAAGTAATACTAGATCATCATCATTTAATTTACTTATTGCAATATGATTAGATGATTTGATATAAGTCAATGTTGCCACTTGTTTACCATCAACTCGAAGGAGATAATTAAATTTCTTCAATAATGTTTCAGGAGTCATGTTTGTCTTTCTTGGCTTAATCACAATCTTCTTCACCAACGTCTTCTCATTTTTTGGAATAAGATCTACATAATAAGCTTCCTCTCGATATATTAACTGTTTATGACCACATGGGTGGTAATTAACGTTATAATTATCATAGCTTGTTAAGGCGCTAGCGAGGTAGCCTAAATCATTTCCTAAACTTGGACTTAAACCAACAATCCAATCTTTCTCAACTACATGATGTACATAATTATGATCATCATTGTGCGGAGTAAATTGGACAATATGTTTACACGCTTTATTCAAGAAATCATATATAAACTTTTTACATGATAAGAGATCTTTCTTTGGCCACTGTGGAATGTATACTCGGCAGCCCTTTTGACATTGGTAAGCAGCTGTACGTCTCATATTAATAGTCATCACCTCATGATCAAAAGTATAGACACAGTTGCTATAAACAAGTTGAGTGACACCCACTTCCCACTTTCCATTTAGCTGTTGTGTATGATCAATGGGAGTAGAAAAGAGTGCGGCTCGATTACTAGCAAATCTATTTGCGGCCGCATTGCTAAGCAAAATATGATAAAACGACATTTTTATATTGCTAATCTGCAACTTTGCATAACATCATGAAGACTTGGATTTTGGACTCTCTACAATATATCAGAGTTGATCGTAATGGAAACGTACATTTCAAAAATTCTCATGGTCATACATCAAGAGGCATTACATTAACATGGCGACAATTTGTCAACCTCAATGATATCATGAGGGATTTGGAATATTTTGAAACATTAAGATTCATCTCCTTGGGTGATCAAGTTTGGCTTCAACATTACAGAAATGAAATTCAAATCTGCCATTCTCATTCCGCAAACTGTTTCTCATTTCGCAAATACAATTGGGAGAAGTATAGAAGATACATACACCGCTCCATCATGACATTTATTTGTCGTGAGTTCATCGCCCTACTATGCAAATCTTAATCAGACATGACTACCACGCACCATGAGTTGGAAATTAGATTCCCTACAACGTATTGAAACGGATCATGATCGAAACGTCTATTTCAAAGATTCAACTGGAAATGTGAGAAGAGAGTTTGCTTTATCTTATCGTCATTTTCAATCTTTTCATCATATCATGAAGGATTTGAAATACTTCTATATGAAAAGACATTCACGTATTGGAAATCGCATCTGGTTGCGCGTCAACAAACGGCGAATTCAACTCTATCATTCCCAACTCCATACTAACTTCACATTTCATCAAGGTAGTTGGGAAAAGTATAAAAGGAAGGTACATCGCTCAATTTAATCATTTTTTCATCATGAATCGCCATCGCTACACCATCGTCAACATTCTCCGTCGCTTCAGACTCTACACCAAAATCGATCTCACAACATAACACCAACACCTTCCAAACAGCAAGTATTACCCGGGCCGTCCTCAAATGTTAGTGGTGAAGATGAACAATTCACGGAATCTTCAACTCTTCCCAAATGGGACTGTACAGATTCTCGGCGCCCTTTCTCATTCATCGGCGCAGTCAATGCGCTTAGAGCTACAGAGACTACTACGTCGGATATGGAAGAGGGAGAGGTGTGTGATGTCGAATCTGACTGTGGACAATATGGTGATCTCTACTCAATTGAGTGAAAGTGTATCATTTTTGAAGATTCGTACCAGCAGTTACAATTTGTGTTATGAACCCGAACTTTTTCCTGCAGCTCTCATTAGTTGTTGGTTACCTGTGCATGTTGCAATCTTTCATAATAGTAAAGTGATCATTACTGGACTAAAATCTCATGTACAAGCAAATGTGATCCTAGACTATCTCATCGAGTATGTACGTACCCAGCGGATTGTAAAATAAAAAACAATTTTTCCAACATGATGTTTTTATTTCAAATCATGATAGAACTTACAAATCATTTTTTCATTAGAGGATGGATTACATGAAAAGTTTTGAATAACAGATACAAATCGAGATACATGTAAACGTTTTAAGATGAAGTACAGTACAAAAGCACCACACGTTGATGAAAGTGGATGTTGTAGTATGCGTTCATTTCGCTGATATTGACGCGTATGTTTTCTCAACCACTGCTGTGTTGGTATATTTGGAGGTTGAGCAAGAGAGTCAAATAGTTCACCACGTCGGTCTTCTCCAATAAAGATCGCTTTCCAATGCTCACCGCCTAAATTCTGCGAATGAGTGTTTAGCACAATAAAGATGGGATAGTGATTTACTGCAGGTGGTAAGGTATCGAGCGAATAGACATTATCGAAAGCTTTCAACGTCGCTTCGTCTGCATTACGCTGTACTTTAGTTTTAATATCGTCAGCAGTCAACCAACTCATTAACGATTATACTGAAGAATCACGTCACGATACTTTGTAATTTCAATTTTGAATCGAAGACTGCATAAATTAATACATTGATCGTCTCAGGTAGTGTTCTTTTGAACGTCAAATCCAAACGAATATTATGAGGCACGTTCGCTTGACGATAGGGGGCACTAATATCGCTGTCAGCAGTCAAATCAAATGCATAAATAGTATATCCACTCTTAAACTCTTTCATAGTCAGTCCGTTGGTGTCATCCGTATTGTAAAAGCCAAAGACATCCATAAAATCAACATAACTGCGCATAAATTGATCCGAAGCAAAATCTGGTTTGTAGGGTGGACCAGGATGACTCACACCATTTACACGTAAAGCAATTTCACTTAACTGATTGTGTTTAAAATTGAAAGGATTCTTCTTTATATTACCATTAAATGCATCATTTTCAACCATTGCCACCATGAGGAGCTTCGGTGCTTCCGATGGAAAGAGGCCATCTTTCATGAAACTCTTTTGATCTTTCGGAATTATAAAGGTGAGAAGCTTTGTATGCTGAACGGGGTAAATGGCATTTTGGCGGTTAAGACCTTCAGCATGTCCTCTAATGACACTTGTATTCGGTACTACTCGACGAATGTAAAGTGCAATATCTTCCACATGAATTCTAAAATTGTCAACTTTAGCAAATGCATTCAGCGCAAATTCAGGCTTATTCAATGTCAGCTTGAGTCGCATGCTGGTATTACAGAGTAAAAACTTTGACTGTCTAAAGAAGTCTAAATTCAGCGGACCATATAGCTGACATACTTTACTATCTTTAATCATGGCAGATCGCTTTACAAAGCCACTGTTTGTTTCAGCATCAAATTTTCCTGCTTCATCTCTGTACCATCCCATGGCTTCCATATGACTTTTTTGTGCTGCTGGATGAAACTGTGATACATGATTGAAATATGATTTATAGGGATAATCGCTTTGACCACCTTCCACCTGCTGCTCTCCAATCGTTAGAGAAACATCGCGAAGTAATGTAGTCAATGGTAAATTGTTCAGTCCAACTTTATGTGTATCGTCAATAGCAGTTCCATCTGCTTGCTGAATTCTAAACCTCAAATCAACCATCGCATAACTCAAATCTATGTAGTCATCACTACCACCAGGAATAACAAATTCAAGGGGGCCAGCATTCTCAGCTGTTCGAGGATGATAATCTACAATACTTGAACTAAGAATATCTGTCTGTATGGCTTGTTGATCAAACAAACAAAACCCGGAAGTTTTACACTCCATGATTAGAAGTTATAGCAGCGTCGTCGTTTGGCGCCTGATGAATTATTAGAGCCTCTGCGACGTTTGCGTGAATGCCGACGTTTGCGTCTTTCCCTTCTTTAGTTTTTAAAGGTTGAGCCCACGCATAACGCGAGAAAATATCAATGACGGTTAAAATAAAATTATTGCCCGAGTTATGTTTTGAAATGGAGGCAACATCACACAAATCTGCTTGCCACTGTTCATCGATGTCATGAACAATATAATGGCGGGTGTGGTACTTCTTTTTCGCTTGTTTGTGGAGTGTATAGGTAGCCTGACCCTTTAACCATCGTTTCACTTGTGATTGTGGAAGACCACTCGCTTTTGATAATTTCTTGATCGATGCAAATCCTGCCGGATGTTTTACATCATAATAGATTGACTTCAAACGCTCAGTCGATGACGACTGACTCTTTTTCCTCCTTCTCATCTTTTTGCTTTCTTGCCTTTCTACATTTACAACAACTGCAGCATTTAGCTTTAGCGGTTTTGCGATCGTGTTCACATTGCTTAGGAGTTTCATTGTGAGAGCTGGCACAGCAAGTGCAAGTGACAACGACACTCACCTCTGGCGGCTCATTACATGGTAGGCAACACATCTGCTTCATATTAATAGTCTGAGAACATGTATTTCTTGGGAGGAGCTGTTTTACGTTTTCCTTTTACTAGTTTTAGTGGTGGTGTAGATCTACGTCGAGTTCTTCCTCTTGTTTGCTTAGTGAGTGTGGGAGGGGATGTAGCAGGTGACGTCTTAAACCAATTTGTTAGCATTTTCATCGTCTGAAGCATTGGAGCAGTAGCCACTGTTGAATCAAGTTCTTTCAATGTCTCATTATTCAAAGCAAATTTTGGCACATTATGCTTTTTCAATAGTTTAAGAAAGTATGTCCAACCAGGTGGAACATAGCCCTGACGGCGCTTTCTACGTGTCGCATACTGAATCAAGTCTTCATAACGTGAAGCATCAATCACTTTATTTTCATCTGTAATGATTTCTCCTCTATCATTTACATTGAGATGGGGTTCAATACTATTGAAAAGAGATATGGCATGTGCGCGAGATGCTAAAGGTGTAGCAGTCGATACAGAGTCACGCATCTTATTCTTCAAGTTTTTCAATTGCTCAACAGTTTCCGATTGTAATAATACAGCACGATGTGGATCTTTGATGTGAACATTTTGCTGATAATCTATTTCTTTCCTATACATTTGATTTGAAAGAGGTTGCTTTACTTGCTGCATGGCAGTCAATTGTACATATTCATCCTGAGGAATAACAATCATGCGAGAATAAGAACTCATAGTTTGTAGATAATCATAGGAGTTTTGAAAATATCACTTCGAAATCTAAATTCTTCCGGACACTCTTGCGTAAAGTCAATGAATAAGTAACCGTATGGTTTTTCAGTAGCTGCTTGAAAAATTTCAATTAAGGCTTTTGATCCTCTTGGTGCAACTTGTCGCGCTAAAATTTCAAATTGACTTATCTCGCGGATTCTTGAAAATAGCATAATAGTGTGTATTCAGGTTTCGTGTTCGAGCTTCTTTTCCATCAGGAAACAAATTTTGTGTGATATAGATGATAAAGCACCTTTTATGATGTGCTGCGCGAGTGAACATATCTGTAACATCTTTTGAATTCTTACTTTCTTTTAATAAATCATCCAATACAACAACATCAGTAGACTGAAGTTTATCCACTGGAATAACTCCTTCATGTCGAATAAAGTTGCGACTTTGCAATTCCTGAAACAGCGACGGTTGATAAATACCATGACACCAAATCACTCGATTGATAGGTTCCTTAAACAACTCCCTTCTTTTATCCAATAAATTCAGCGTGAAAACAGTTTTACCTGCATGAGATGGACCTGATACAGTCAGAACTTTATCACATTGAAGTCTGAAATCCATTATAATACTTTGAGATTCAACATTTGCATAATTAACGTCTAGAGCCAAAGATATTTCCCAATACGTGCCCACGATAGGAGCTAGCATCGGTAGTAACGCTGGAAGGAGACCACCCTTTTGTGTTAGAGTTTCCCTCTTTCTTTGAAGGGTGACTTTAGGATTGGAGATGAAACGCAATTTCGTAGCATATCGCTTAAGTAACTTTCGTTGTTTTGGTGCTAATTGCTTCGTCCTCAACTTTCTCACATGAGAAATAATTTCACGAATGAATTTATCGTTAGCATGTCGTATAGCATTGTATCGCTGATTTGCTTTCATTCGTCGGAGAGCTTGAATGGCTGAAGAAAACTTTGAAGACTTTTCACTTTTACGTTTCGCCATTTTCCGTGTTAGTCTTTGCTAAAACCTGTCTTTACCACATTTGCATAGGTACTAACTATTGCGACATAAGTGACACTCGAAATGAGCAATATCACAGTGGTTACATTTGCAAAGTTGAATGCAATTACGTATGAAACAGCGTTGACAAAAAGCATGCTTACATCTCTTGAAGATGCGCTTTTCATTTCCATCCTTTCGCTTACATACATCGCAACACATGGTTTCACCGTTACTGATGTCAATAGCAAGTCTTTTTGAAGATATGAATTTGCTAGCCTTTTCTAAATAATAGACGCATGTACAGAAGGAATATACTTCGAGAGTGAGCAGACATGGCTCGAAAACCAGTTGTGCTACAATCAAGTACCACTGCATTTTCAATTTTTCTTTATAGAAAGTTGAATGTGAATATCTGAAATCGCTTCAATCACTAGACTGCTGCCATGATGGTTAAATGCGTTAAGACGTTCAGCAATTTTATCATATGTCTTTTAAAAAATTCTTCGGAGTGATCTACCACTTCCATTGAATAAGACGCAAAATGGAAAGAGCGACTTTCCACCTCTTCCTTTCCAAAATGACTAAACTTAATTTTCGCAACTAATCGCGCCATGATAATGCTATCAGAGAATGTATTCATTAACTCTAGAAATAGAGTGCTAGCATCATCGACCACTGCTTCGATGTCGGTCTCATCTTTATGAAAATTTATCACATAATCTTGAACAGCTCCTTTTAAACTTTGCCTATGAAAATGTAATGTTCCGCAGTCGTTTGAGAAAGACATGATCGCCCTTTATCTAACCCATCCATTGCATGAAAACAACAACTCTTCTCATAGTAACATTTATTGAATAACGGTAACAAGCATGCATTATAAATCAATGGTTTGAAAGAGATAAAATAGATACAGCTGGTAACTATCATACAGCGAACAATGATAACCATACAGGACTTTGGCAGTGTTGAGGTAAGGAGGAAAGAAGCATTGGTTATGAACGTAGCTACTACAACGAACAGACAAAATAGGAACACACAAATCCTTAAAACGTTTCGTGACTTCATGATAATGTTGATTCACTCTACTATCCCAAGGTGGGAGCAAAATATCATCAATGATTAGATTGGGAAATACTTTCCTCTCCTTACCAGGATTATTACAAAAGATGCGTATAACATTGAAAGCAGCTAACCATCGTTTCAAGTCAATAAGAAGAGCACTCTCACAAGAAAAGCCATAGTCTTGCAAATATTTCAGATTAAGTCCATGAATGTGTTTTCTCGCCCATTGATCAACATTGGGATCGCAGTTGGCATGTTGATGATAGACACTAACAATCTGATATGTCCAATTGTTCATAGCAATAGCACTGAGCTCCTGTACAGGTTCACCCTCACAATCCATAAAAATGATGATAGAAGCCTAAAACGGAAATTTACACATCTAAGGAAACGTTCTATAACATATTACAAAATGAAGAATTACATCGATGCTTTTCACGACAAAATACACAAATGATATGATGGCAACGAAGAAGTAAAATGTATCTAATAACACCACGTCTACGACACTCAAAGCACATAAGCGAATTGTCATAGGGTAGAGTTAGGAAAGGACTAGTAATTCTCCTTCTTTGATTTGCGTTTTGATGCAGCATTCTTCTCCGACTTGCGCTTCGTACCACTGCTGTTAAGGATTTGATCAATTATGTCGTCCACGTTGGGTGGTTTTGGAATATATAGGATGGATTCCATATGCATGGAGAGAGAGGCTATTTTATTATCCTTGTGTCGACCATAATATAGCCCATTCACTTTGAAAAGGATATCCCAAGTACCTTCTCCGAGCTCATCACATCTGATGGGCATTGATTGATCTCCCTCCTTCTTAGAGTAAGTACACCAATGTGATACCGGTAGGCAAATGTGATTACCATCCCAAATCTTTCTATAGGGAGTATCCTTGTCATCTCTCGCCTTCCACTCTTGAGCAAGAGGAGTAGGAATGTCCATATTTAATGTCACGTACTCCTCAATAATATCAAGTTGGTGGCGAATGTACGGACTCACGGGGATCAGTATGTAGTCCCCATACTGATTGCGCATTATCTTGACATCCGTGGAAGGGAGCATTCCCGTTTGGAGTACTACGCTATGATCGTCATAACGCAAGACTTGTTTAAATTTACGCTGTAGCGGTGTAGGATTATGTACCTTGGTTGTTTCTTCCACTGGCCTCAGTTGTAGATGATCTGATCGTAGCGAACCTTGTAACGTTTGACCGCCATTTTGTCCTACTAGTGCAGCAGATGGAGTAGATGCCTGAAAATGAAAAAGATTGTATTAAGTTTACGTTCAAGGGAGGAGAGGGAGGGAAGTAGCGACTTACCATTTTAGTTGGATAATAGAATAGGGAAGTAGAGAGAGAAAATGTGCGTCCGTCACTCGTGTGATTCAACGATGGAATGATTCTCACTGTGGAAGGCTCGCTATTTATATAGAAATGCTTGATTCTCATTGGATGATGATCCTCATTGGACAATAACATCAAGCTGATTCCAAATCTGGCCTCCGTTTACCAATCCGAGCCTTCGTTCGCCCGCTGGAGCTGTTTCTTGGGAAATTCTAACTCTGTCGTTTTTCGACAATCTCCCAAAATCTTAAATGGCGTCTCACATCTAAACGAAGACAGATATGAACAAGCCGTTTCTTTCAATGAATTTGTCTCACTCTTAGCTTTCAAACGAGCTATGGCACGACAAAATCCGTCCACTGGAAGCAAAGTTGGAAGGTCGGTGCTGGGGGGGGACGTCAGCGAAACTTTTTCTCTCCGATTGACTTGAAACTCACCATACCGATGCAGAATTTCACGCTGAATCCGAATCTGGCGTCCGTTTTCCCATCCGATGCTTCGTTTTGGCGCTACAGCCCAAAACGTCCAAAATTCTAACTCTGTCGTTTTTTCGAAAAATGTTGAAAATTTTTTCTCTCCGATTGACTTGAAACTCACCATGTTGATAGAGAATTTCATGCTGATTCCAAATCTGAAATCCGTTTTGCTCTCCGATGCTTCGTTTTGACGCTAGAGCCCAAAACGTCCAAAATTCTAACTCTCGTTTTTCGCCAATCTCCCAAAATCTTAAATGGCGTCTCACATCTAAACGAAGACAGATATGAACAAGCCGATTCTTTCAGTGAATTTGTCTCACTCTTAGCTTTCAACCGAGCTATTGCACGACAAAATCCGTCCACTAGAAGCAAAGTTGGAAGGTCGGTGCCGAGGGGGGGGGACGTCAGCGAAAATTTTTCTCTCCGATTGCTTTCAAATTCACCATGCAGATGCAGAATTTCACGCTGAATCCGAATCTGGCCTCCGTTTTCCCATCCGAGCACTGCTTCCACTCGAAACATCCCATTTTCAACCCAACATTCATCAGATTTCACGAAAATCATAACACACTATAGCCTCAAGTCAAAACCTGGCGGTCGCCCAAGTCCACCACGACACTATGTCGTTTTATCGAGGGGGGGGGACGTCAGCGAACATTTTGTTAACGTGGACCAACCTGGCCGGCACACCACGACAGACCACAACCTCTGTCGTTCCAGAGGGGGGGCGCCGGTCGGGTGTTCGCCGTTTTATTACTACTCGCAGACGACGAGCTTTCAAGAGGAGGCTGAGAAAGTTCAGTTCTTTTAGACCGGATCTGTAGAAAAGATATACAAGTCAAGGAAATAGCTAAGGGAATCTTCTCTGCATTGATTCGATCGAGTCTGATCTGGTGCATGTGAATATTGCTGATGCTGCACTAGCTACAGATCCAAGATCCAAATTCAACGATGGATCTGACTTTACTTTTGCACAAAGTGGTATATTCCTGCATACATCACTAGTTGTGAAAGAAGTTTTGATGAATTTGAATTAAAACGCCACACGGCTTATCAAACATCCTGAGGTCAAGTTTGTGTGACATTGACATGCTCTTATGTCTTCTTGATTCCCTCAAAAGACAACTATCAAGTAATAAAGAGATTATCTGTTTGGAAGCTCCCCATGTCAGATATTTGACACATTAATGCACAGCAAAACTAGCTGGTCTCGCGCGAGCGCTTTCGACGACCGTCGGCCACCATAATCATGCGCAAGATTATGGTGGCCGACGGTCGTCGAAAGCGCTCGCGCGAGACCAGCTAGTTTTGCTGTGCATTAATGTGTCAAATATCTGACATGGGGAGCTTCCAAACAGATAATGAGACGAACTCCCCAATATTCTCATCAATAAAGAGATTCTAAAACCATTGATGAATACAATTCAAAGGAAAATCCGGTTGATCTAGCTTCACGCTATGTTTATCCGGACAAATTGAACAAGCTAGAACATTGGGCTGCGGGCCCTGATTTCTTGCAAAGTGCAAATTCAGAAATCCCAATCCAACCAATTCTTCTCTCAACATCAGGTGATGATCATGTCGAAGAAGTCAAAAGCACCTCAACCCTTACTGGATGTAATGATCTTGTCAGTCGATTGTTCAACTGCGTATTTTCCGTATAAACATTTCAACAGAGCGTGGCATAAATCCTTCGATACTACTCTTACTGCATGAACAGGTATCTTCGTAGAGTTGAAAATATTCGCATTTCAAATTTGGCGCCTTCTGATATGGATCAGTCATTGAAAAAAAATTGATAGATGTTCAACACGATTTCAACACTAGTGACGAATATAGGAGTTTTTTGAAGAATGTAAGTATATCAGTAACAAGTAATTTCACATCCATTTGTCCGGTTTTAATTGACGGATTAATATACGTCGGAGGTAGCCTGCAAAACACGAAATTATCTTACGAGATGATGCATCCAGGCATGTGAGAGGGACTTTTCACTACAAACTGCAAATCACTTCCTTTAATCAAGCTTAAATCACTTGGTAATCTCTTCAACCTGGTGAGCCTCTTGTGAATTATTAATTTGCATGTTTTAAATGAATTATTCGAAAAATTAATTTCATGCTACCTTTGTGTTAGACGTAGGCGAGTGGACTTCGTGTTGAAGGGGTTCAGTCGTTTTCGTTTCGTGTTCGTACTTAGACTAAAGGTTATTTTCCAACGACTTCACACCTCTCATTTGAGCCAAAAGAAACTAGTATCAAAAGTTTAACAAGGGAACTTTGTTGGCGAGAATTTTGCATTTCTTGGTTTACTCACAGATAAATTTTAATGTGAACAAAATCCTTTCATACAACCATTGTCTGAGATCTGCCTTTGCTAACGATGTTATTCAAGTTGGAATCGGTTCGTTACTTAAATGAAGGAAGTGATTTTTTTCGGTAAATTGTTTTCGGTAATAATCATGCAGCATACTTTGGTGGATGAAACTTCATGATTTCTTATCTTGCTGTTTTGGTTGATTTCCAGTAAAGTTACGGACATTTGTCTGGAAAAATAAGAATAACGTGAAAGATCATGAGTGGTACAAGAAATTTTTATCGTGTGGGCGAATTGTGCGTAAATATTTTTCGTCAAAAAGGTTGGACACCCTTGACCATATCTCTTTCACTGAACAAAGGTGTGAACATTTTTCTTCAATTGATGACGTGTAAAAATTATCGGAAAGGAAAAGCCAAATGATAACTTAGGAAATGCACAGTTAGTCTTGGTAAGCTATTTGAAACGTCCCTTGTTTGGCATAGGCTTCAATCCCTAATTTTTCTCGCACTGTTCCATTACTCAGTGAAGTTAAACTTAAAGTGTATTTAATTATGTTCATGGACGATAAATACTTGAAGAACAAAACATTAACCATTCACATTCAAGTAACGCAGATGAGGCTTGGCTGTTGCGATGTGTCAATATCCACGTAGTCAACACTATTGTATGCATAATCATGATATTCTTGCTTTATGCGGCATCCACACACTGATGTTGATGTGATAAAACTGAGGAAACAGAAATAGGCTATATGTCATAAGTACATTACATAATATAGTGTACACGAATGTGCACTTGTAGATCGAGAGGGTTGGTTATCTTGTGATTATCTGATGCAATGGCGTTAATTAGCCAAATTAAGTAACCTGTTGGATTTGAAAATGACTTACTTAACTTCCTTAACATCATTTTTTATTTTACGTCCATTATCGATTCTTCGAAGCGAAGGATGGGTTTTCCCACTGGATTTTCGCCACATTCGTGGTTGGCAGCATCTCTTGCAGTCCAAGCTTCTTGGAATCAGCAAGCACTGTTTCTTTTAGATTATTGGAAATAAGTTCCTTACTTTTCCGAGATTTACAGGTATTTGCGCAAATGTCATTTTTATTGTAGCAATATGTGTTGTATTGATATTCGGGTTTACATGTATCAAGTTTTCCTAAGCATTCCACGAACCTACCTGTGGATGCACTGATCAAACTTCTGATTTTGACAGAATGTGAGAATTCGGCAATTGACAAGTGTGTTTCTTTATCTTCTTCCACAGCTCCTAGCGATGCTATTAAGTCAGAAACTGATGAGCCGCCTACCAAGAGAAGTAAACTTAAAGGTCGCAATAAAAATCGTCCAGGTCCGATCCGGCCAATCAATCCTGACCTGCCGGTATTGTGCTCACATATAATTTCATCATCCGATTCGACTTGTCCTTTTGGACCATCTTGTCGCTATTCGCACGATTTAAAAGCCTACAAATCTGCCCGACCTGCTGACCTTGGAGAGGAATGTCCAATCTTCAAGTCGTGCGGACGATGTCCAATGGGAGTTACCTGCAGATTTGGCTCTGATCATATTACTGAAGAAGGACACAATATTATTGACGAAGAGCGATGGTCACAGCACAAAACAACCAAAAACAGACTAACTAATGATCTACAGGTAAGAATAACGTCTCTGGTGTCGTGATACTGAGTGGGTTGCGGTTGACATGTGAAGGATCAGTCTGGATCAATCACTGCAGTTTTAGTTTAACGCTCATAAATTTGTGAATCCAATGTGCAAAATCTAATCATCAAGGAAAACGTGTGCCTAAAATGTCAACTATGATCAAAAATGAGAAGTTCAGCACAGTTAGATGCGGAAATGAAATTTACATCTTGTCCTGGGAAGTTCGTGAAGTTCTCGGCCCTTACTACACATTAGTGTTGAAATGCATGTACTGCATTGCCAAAAAGCGGATAATTGATTTAAATGTCCTCGATCAATTGGTCATCGTGGCGAAGTGGTTAAGTGCTTGGACTAGCGATCATTCGGTCCAGAGGTCTGTCTAGCCGTTGAAGTGTCATGGGAAGTTGGCAGGAAGGGCATCCGGGCTAAAAAGATTTCAATGCTCTAGTTATATGATTGTAGTTGGAAAGAGCCAATATAGAATAATGGTGGTTTTATTTTCTTATTTCTTACAATTAATTTCAGTTAACATCCGTTAACTATCTTCAGGTAAAAAGGAAGGAAATATGGTCTAGTAAAAAATTTAAAATTCACACCGACGTCTATGTCATAATAACATAATATTGAATACAAAAGGGGGAAGGGCTATGGAACAGGTAGTATTGGGTTACATAGTACCAATAGCATCTTAACTATGACCTGACTAGATATGAAAACAAAGGACATGGAAATGGACTAGCAATACAAAGGCTTGAGTTATAAGTACTATATATATAGTACATGCACATATCATACAAGTATAAAAAATACAAAGCTATAAAACGATTGGAAGAAGGTAAGAGGTGTGAATTAGAAATTTGATACTGTTATAATGTAATACATTGTCATGTTTTATTATTTTTACATAATAGAAAATATTTTTAATCAAAAAGAAAATCTGCATAATTGTTGAGTTCAATTTTGCTGTTAATTGTTGGCTTCATTTTTCTAATATAATATGCTTCATGAAGTCTTAGGTTTGATGAATCACTATCGTGGGAAAGAATGGTTGTGGAAAAGTTGTAACTGTGACATTTCTGAAGATGGTTATACAGTTATGGCCAATGATTTCCGACCACCCATATATTTCTAAGATAAAACGAGTTCAGAGTATTAGTTAACAAGTAGTATTTAAGTTATAAACAAAAACATGTGTAATTAACACATGGGAACAATTGAACTTACATTTAAATGTCTTTGGTCAATTAAATTGCAAAATCTCAATGTTTCATAAAACAATTAATATTTAGTAGCAGTACCATGAGCCGCCAGAACAGCGTTGATTCGACGTGGCATTGAATCTACAAGAGATTGGCAATACTCAGGAGTTATTTCATGGGTCCAGGCATGAAGAATAGCACCTTTGAGTTCTATCAGTGAGGATGAATTGGATTTCGACACTTCTAACTTCAGCTTTTCCCAACAATTTTCTATCGGGTTTAAGTCTGGTGACGATCCTGGCCACGGGCTGAGTACTTCAATATTATTACAATGAAGCCAAGATTTTACGGCACGGGACTGGTGGCATGGTGCACCGTCATGTTGGAACACATCGCAACTATGAAGTTCCATCCACAGTGGCACCTTTTCTGCAATGATTTTCAAATATTCAGCCGAATTGACCGTCTTCCCTTGCTGTACAAAGTAAATACCTCCGCGACCAAATCCAGATATCGAACCCCATATCATGATTGACGGGCATTTTTCACCGCTGGTACAGTAAACCTTGGATTGAAACGCTGATTTGAAGGACGTCGAACCAAGGCCCTGTGTGGTTGAAACTGCTTTATTTGTGTTTCGTCGCTGAAGAGTACTCTCCGCCATTGGTCAACTGTCCAGTCTTTGTGAGTTCTGCAGAAGATAAGGCGATCTTTGATATTCTTTCGAGATAGTCGAGGTTTTACAGCTGGACGGTAAGAGCGAAGACCTGCATCGATAAGGAGGCGCCGTCTGATGGTTCGAGTGCTGACTACCACATTTTCAGGTAATTGCGCTCTGATTTCAGAACTGGATATAGATGGATTCCTCACAGCAGCACGGCGAATCATGTTATCAGTTTGACGGCTGGTGATTCTTGTTTTGCCTGGTTGTTTTCTGGGAACTGTGGATCCAGTCTGCTTGATAACTTGGATAATATCATGGACTGTTGTCTTTGACAAATTTAATCTTACTGCGATCTGACGTTCACTCCATCCATCATCAAATAAAAGTTTGATATTAGCGCGAGCAGCAGGACTTGTAGGCATAATTACAATGAGACGCACAAATTAACTTTGGCAAACAATTCTTGGAATTCGTGTAATTCTGAGAATTCCACCGATTTATACATACTCAATGGTGGTTGGCTGGTGCCTGATAGGTAAATCAACCAATTATAACTAATATAACGTATTGAAAATCGAAAAGAATTGAAAGCAATCCGTGTTCAAGCGCACGACATGTTTCAGCTTTACAAAGCCATCCTCAGGTGAACAAAGATATGTACAGGATAAAATTCTCTTAAATATAAAATTCGTGGTTACATCGGATGGTATGATCACATTGTATACCATGTATATAAGACTGATATCTTTGATAATGCCCAGAAATTCATTAACGGCCCGGAAAATTCATGGCCTGGAAATGAAACCATAGAAATATTTCGCAACATGGCATACAATGATTATGACATCTACATTTTTCGGGCTGTCAATGGCAAATTGTCGGGCCGCTAACGCGGCCCTCTAATTTGCCATTGACGCCCTCAAAACATAGCTGTCATCATATCATTTCAACGCTAAAATCAAGGTCATTCACAGCAGTCAAAGATGCAATGAATAATGAAATAAAATCAATTCTATTTACAGTTCTACAAATTTAGGCATAGATTCATAGAGCTTTCCCGTTCATTCATCAGGCTATTGTTCGATTTCTTTAATAGAATAGATTCCAGATGTCTAGGGTACCTCGTCTGAGAAACGACCTTGAAATTATCTTTGTGAGGAGGATGAACATGCAAGCTAATTTCAGAAGGCGTTGGGTAGCCTTTCAAGTGTTCATTCATCCTAGTAATGAAATGCCTGACCGAGCTGCCGATGTAGCACTTGTCACAGTGCTCACAAGAATACTTGTAGACAATGTTTGACTTGAGCTCGGCAGGCACTTTGTCTTTGTTAGCAAAGAACATACTGGTCTTGAGAGTCTGGAATACTTCTGAAATTAGCTTGCATGTTCATCCTCCTCACAAAGATAATTTCAAGGTCGTTTCTCAGACGAGGTACCCTAGACATCTGGAATCTATTCTATTAAAGAAATCGAACAATAGCCTGATGAATGAACGGGAAAGCTCTATGAATCTATGCCTAAATTTGTAGAACTGTAAATAGAATTGATTTTATTTCATTATTCATTGCATCTTTGACTGCTGTGAATGACCTTGATTTTAGCGTTGAAATGTGATCATACCATCCGATGTAACCACGAATTTTATATTTAAGAGAATTTTATCCTGTACATATCTTTGTTCACCTGAGGATGGCTTTGTAAAGCTGAAACATGTCGTGCGCTTGAACACGGATTGCTTTCAATTCTTTTCGATTTTCAATACTATGGGCACTATTTCTTTAATATAACGTATGTTTGTAGAAATAAAATAAGGTTGTCAGAATGAAAATAATAGTGGTCGGAAATCAATGGCCGTATCACTAGTGGTCGGAAATCATTGGCCATAACTGTACATGGAAGACTTGCTGTTTGTTTTATGCTCACGGCAATGGATATGTAATGGTCTTATGGTGCTTCCAATGTAGAAGTTATCACACTTATCACACTTTTGTTGATAAATTACACATTTCTGATTACAGATGTTGTTGTTGTTAATTGGGAAATTTCTTAAATGACAAACTTGGTTTGATTTAGGCTGCTTCAATACACTTCTAAGAGTTCTTGATCTTGTTAATCTTACGTTCAAGTTTTCTCGACGAAAAACATTTTGTAGCTGTTTATCCACTTTCTCAAATAAATGGAAAATTGAAGTAAAAATAGTGTCTTTCTTTCTCCTTTCTGTTATTTGGTTTATGTGTTTTACGATAATTGTTGGTGTTGCGAATGATATTTTCGGGATACATGTTTAGTCGTAGAATATCATTGAAATTGTCTATGGGTTTGTTTTGAGTTAGATTATTGGAACATCGTTCTGCGATTCTTGTTTTTTCGTTTCTAATGAAGTTAATTTTGTTAGTGTATGGTACATGTGAGTGATAATTCACAAACAGATCTTTTCTAGCAGATTTGCGGTAAAATTCAAATTGTGGTTCATTTGGCGCGTTCAGTGTTACTCGGAAATCAAGTAGGCTTAATGTTTTGTTGTCGTCTGGTAATTCAATTTCGAAATTGATGCTGGAATGCTGTGCATTGAGATAATGGAGAAGTTTCAAGGCTTGTTCTTTGTTTTCAATTATTGCGAAACAGTCATCTACATATCTCATAAAAAGTGGGACATTATACATCACTATCATTTGTCGGAGGGCTACTGTTTCGATGCTGTCCATGAATATAATTGCAAGCACACCAGAAAGAGACGAACCCATGGGTAAACCTTTAACTTGTAAGAAGATGTTATCATCAAATTGGAAATATGTGTTTCTTAAGATTACATGCAATAACTGTTCAATTTGGTCGTGAAGCATATTATACAAACCTAAGACTTCGTGAAGCATATTATATTAGAAAAATGAAGCCAACAATTAACAGCAAAATTGAACTCAACAATTATGCAGATTTTCTTTTTGATTAAAAATATTTTCTATTATGTAAAAATAATGAAACATGACAATGTATTACATTATAGCAGTATCAAATTTATAATTCACACCTCTTACCTTCTTCCAATCGTTTTATAGCTTTGTATTTTTTATACTTGTATGATATGTGCATGTACTATATATATAGTACTTATAACTCAAGCCTTTGTATTGCTAGTCCATTTCCATGTCCTTTGTTTTCATATCTAGTCAGGTCATAGTTAAGATGCTATTGGTACTATGTAACCCAATACTACCTGTTCCATAGCCCTTCCCCCTTTTGTATTCAATATTATGTTATTATGACATAGACGTCGGTGTGAATTTTAAATTTTATACTAGACCATGTTTCCTTCCTTTTTACCTGAAGATAGTTAACGGATGTTAACTGAAATTAATTATAAGAAATAAGAAAAAGAAAAGTAAACCACCATCATTCTATATTGGCTCTTTCCAACTACAATCAAATAATGAAAAATAGCCAAGACAATATATTCAAAGCTCTAGTTACGAGTATAAGTCTGATTATGTGGCTTTTGTTCTTTAAACAGATAATAGAGTACTAGCTCGCCTGTACATGTGCTGCAACAACCGTCCAAGCTTCAGCAATTTAAGAAAATTGAACTTCTATGGTTGCCAAAAGATATATTTAGTGCTTGACATTTTTCATATCCACAATTCCCAGTTTCTGAACTATTGATCTTGTTGATGTGTCTTAATTATAAGAAACACTATCATACAAATTGATGCTTTTTTATTGCAGAGCTTCATTCATAAAATTGTTCATATCATTTATCGTTATTTAGAGATTCACGGACAAGTGATATGTATAATTATATTTACGATGTTGTATTTATACACATCCAATCAGCGACAGCGGTTGGAATTGTTTTGATAATATTCTCAGCTATTTCAGATTATTGCCAATACTCAGCAGTTCATGGCTTCATGGATCATAAGCAAGTGCACTTCGAGCATGGCATAATCTAACTTTGCCTTTCGTTTTCTTTTCTTCTTTTTCTATTTGTACATAAATTGTGTTATGTTCATTGATGTATGAGATTAAATTTTCCTGTATCAACTTTAAATCAAACTAAGTCATTGTAATAGTGTAGCAGCATTTCATGCAGCGAGCAGCTTTGGTCAATTAAATTGAATTTTTTATTTCACAGTTTCAATTTGTTCACAAAATGCATGAAATATCGCGCTTCATGAAACTGCAAGACGTCTTTTGAGTGAGGTGTGAGGCTACAATGTTACCAAAACTTTATTTCAAGAAGTGATTTTATGGATGCCTGCTTATGGGTTGTCCAGTTTCGTGGTCCTGTCTTAACGCTTCCGCCCCTAATCTGAATTGCTTAGGGAGCATCGGAATAATTAATCATAGTTGTTGAGGCTCGTGGGCCGACCTAGTATGCACTCAGCTATATTTCAGCATCAAAGGACATTATGCTGCCAATTGAAATCAGTTAACACTGATACATGTCTGAAACAGTGCGTCAGGTGCTGTGATTCTATCCATCCGATTCACTCACATGCACATTCTAATATTGAACGCTGAATTCCTTTATCCCTCCGTATTTACTTGCTTGTGATTTGACTCGGAATTTGGTTTTGAAATGGAATGACTGATCAATAAAATGTTTGATATCAACCAAGAGTGTCAAAATATTTGTCAAAAATAAATAGCGAAAATGCTTATTAAGAGAAATTCACTTATGTGCCTACGTTTCTTTGCAGGCGAGACTGCGAAAGCGTCAGTTCGACTTCCAAAAAAGTTTCGATGTTTTAAATAAGCTTGGAATTACTATCAGCGATGCACAGCGTTCTGGAAACCCAAGCCATAATTCAAAGAACATATCGAATGATAAGCAGAAAAATGGACAGGATGTGCAAAAGGAGAAACAAGTTTGCTCATCTGGAGAAGCAGAGGAGAAGCTCCTATTCGAAGATGAAGAAATGACAGGTACACATTTCATTGTACTTACATTCGGTTACACCTTATGTTCGGCTTAACTGACTGTTTGATTTGGACAATAATCACAGATTACTTGTTTCCAATGCTGTTACGTTACTAAGAATGCCAGTTAAATGTGCATATACGCATACTATCTGTACGATATTTCGTATGCTTCTTAATTCATGTGATGTTTTGATCCTGTCGTATGTATATGCTTCTTTCATGATTGTTTTCGTCTTGTGGTCATATTGAGCACGTATAAAGCAGATTCGGTTGGTTTTTATGACCCTGAAAGCCAAAAAACATTTACTGCTTCTCGACCGCAAGGCATTGCTTATATCGGGAGTCGACTGCAAAAATCATTTCTTCATTTCAGATACAAAAAAGGATTTGAATAAATCAGATAATGCTTCAGAGTGTCTTAAAATAGAATCGGAAGAGATTATTGGAATGCCGTCTTCTAATTCACCTGCTATTGGGAAAATGATTTCTGAGCAACCTGGAGATACTGTGTCTGCAAGTAATGATGGGAAGGAAACAGATGCTCTGATGGACCATGGAGCAGATGATATCAAAGTAAAGCTGCGACCAGTTGAAAAGAAGCGAGTGAGTTATTATTCAAAAGAGCGCTCATTTATGTCTATTTTCCTCATGAATTTTCTTTTGATTTTCGGCAAAATTTATTGAGGGCGGCAAAAAGGACGTAGTAGAAATTTATTAATCGGTTTTGGGATGTGTATGATAGCTGTTTTGGGGATTTACTATTATGTGCATGACCATTTGCAGAATTTCTTGCTGATCGTGAATCTATATTTTTTTAGTGATTTTCGCAAACAAAAACATTCCATTTAAGTGATCGTGTAGGTTATTGGTATTTGTAGATTGTCATCACACATTAATGAAAAAACGATATCTGATCAAACTTTTGTAAAATAAAACAGTTGAAGATATTTTCATGGAGCATCATGAGTCCATAATGATAATAGGGAGAATAATTGGCATTGGCTCCTCGAATTACGAAATCTTCAGTCGTTGCAAATAATTAAGCCCCAAATAACTGATTATAGTTTCGATTTTATCAAAGCTCTGACACCCATTGAGCACTCTACGCAACTATAGATTGCATATCAAAAAACTACATATACGTGTATGCGCGTAAATGAAGATGTTTGGGTTGGCTTTTTCCACATTACGTTATGCATGTCTTTTAACACCTGACGAAGTCTGTGACGAAAATTTGTGTCAATGCATGAATATTTGAGCCTTTGTTGTTTTTTTGGATTTTTCAATATAGTTTTATGCAATCATGTTGCATGGTTTTCCATTTGAAAGTTACATTGCGTCTCGCCAAGATATGTGTAACCAACAAAAAGCTAAATTATTCAATCAATTCAAAAATGAAGAAAGATGCCACGCTGACATATTTTTCCAGTGAACATTTGCAACTTGTGACTAGAGAATAGCTATTGAAACACTATGATAATGAGTTACTTATGTTCATGATGAAGGGACTGCTTCATGTCGGTAAAGAAGTCGTAGACTTACATGTACAAAGCTGTCTTTTTAAAAAATCATATGTTGGCAGAAATGATTAAAAAATCAAGCTTGTTTGAGGTCGAGGTCATCGACGTCTTCTATATTAGGTGCTCGGTTTTATATGTGCATGTAGAAGACATTAGAGACAGCTGTAAACAGGCCTATGAGTAGGTGGAATAATTAGATTAATGTTAGTAATTATAATAATATAGTATAATAATCAAGATGCAATATGGAAAGTTGCTGTTCAGTCTATCTGAAGCGTTCAAGAAGTTTAAAAAGTGTTGAAGACTGTTAGGAACAGTTTAAAAAACCGTGAAATAGTGATTCTGACATGTTCCATTCTAGGTTGTGACATGCATTGTTCGTTTTCAGAAATTGATGAGTAATTAACTCACTTATTTGCCAAAGTGATTCACTTGATATTATTTGTTCATGAATCACATCTTATTTTCAGATTGATTTCACCAACTTGTCGTATCTGGCTCCTCTTACTACGGTAAGTATTTGTTAGAATTGTACAATTAACATTATCAGAAATCTCGCCATCATGGTATGAGGAAAATAACTCACTTCCGTCGAAGTTTGTTGCAACATGCAGTGTTTTATGATTGTATTTTCTAAGTGTATGATGAGGTAGAGTTTGTGCCCATTCAGGGTGTGCAAAGTCACAAACGTGTTCACAGATAATGAATTTACGATGTTTTGTTTCTTTCATTTTATAGTTATTATCGAAAGATTGACATGAAATGTGTACCGTAATCAGAATGTTGATTATCATTAATTCTTTCTCATTATATCCTGTAGGTTGGAAATTTACCCTTTCGTCGTATTTGTAAAGAATTGGGAGCAGATGTCACATGTGGAGAAATGGCAATGGCTTCTAATTTGCTTCAAGGAAAGAAAACTGAATGGGCTCTACTGATGAGACATCCAAGTGAAACTTTATTCGGAGTTCAAGTAGGTGCTACTAATTATTTGAAAGTGCCCGAAAGAATTATTTTTACATGATACGCATGTGTGAATTTTTTCTTGAGATGGGGTGGACACCCTGTTTAATTGTCCTAGCAATGAATAAAATATGCTACGCCTGCAGTTGACTTGAAATGAGAAGTGGCATATGAACAGCTTACCGTGACACCGAAGGGGAGATTCACTTAATCTTCTTGTAATTATTTGAAATTTCATCATAAGATAGCTCACGTCATTCCAAATATTTTCTCCCGATGTAAATCTTAGTGGTGTAGATCGTTGTGAAGAAGTATAAATTGTTGTGTGATACTTATGTGTACATTTTCTTTCTATAAAGTTCGAAATCTTTACTCTACTTGCTACTGACTAACTTGTTTAAGAAGTAACAGCAACTTTTCGCTATTTTTTTTTATAGAGTTCTGCGTTGGGAGCTGCACAAATAATTCAGTACATTCGAACGAGGAAATTTTTCAGCTCTCTTAGCTCCTCGTTCATTTGGCGCTCTCTTCGTTCACTTAGTACGCCGTTCATCTAGTGTGTCTGAACAAGCTGGCACTCTGCATTATTTTATGATTATCTGCCGCGCGGCAAAGCCGGAATGAATAAACGCAGAACACCCTGTTGAGCAGTCTATCAACTTGTTCAGCCACTCTATATGTCACAAGCTAGTTTAGGTAATTCTGAGCCGCACTGATAAGTACCTAATGGATGAAACGCAGCGTCAGCTGCCGAGAACATTTTTCTAAACTGCAGGAACCCTTAATGATCAATATCATCAAGCGGAAAATCTTGCAATTAATTTGTTTCCAGCACAGCTTAGTAATTAGATTAGCAATTAGAACGCGAGAAGATGATGTAAAATGTATTTCATTGGCGGACATACTCCTGTACTCAACAATAGTTGGTAGTTGAAAATAGGACAGGAAGGGTTCATAACAAAATAATACCTTGCGTATTCAAATTTTTTTAGTTTATCAGATGAAAATCATTACATTGAATATGAAATTCAGAAATTATCAGCAACTTGCCAATAGTCGGGAGACCATTTCTGCTACCATAGAAAATGCAGGATGCCAAATGACCCTCTAACTTGTGTGTTTTTTATTTTGATTTCAACCAAACTTGGGAGAGATTTCCTGAACTTAAACCAGTTTGTCTTTTTCTTTCACTTACTCACCGCTGTTTTGCGTTCGTTGAGCCTGTTCGACAGTATTAGACTTTCATATCGGTTTAATTGCTCTTAGTATTTACCTTTCGGTTTTTCATATGTTGTACGTATGTGATTTTAAAGTCTCTACTTCTCAAAGTGCATTCCCACGTGATTATAGTTCAATAGTATAGGAACGTAGTTAATTATATCCATTTATAAATGCCTTTGTGAAGTATCTATGACCTTAGATTTCTATTTGATAGAAATGTGATGTCTAAAAGATAAGTCGCTCCTCCCTTTGTTTTACAGATTTGCGGAAGTTATCCTGACATGATGACGAAATGCGCTCAAATGATATCCGAGCACTGTGAAGTAGATTTTATTGACATTAACTGCGGCTGCCCCATTGACTTGGTATACAGACGGGTACGTTGCTGACTCTCCAGGGATTTAGTTAGTCAACAAGTGAAGAGTCTACTGATGTTGAACTAAATTATCTGTTTTTGTTTGCATTTTCTTAATTCTGCTCGGTAGACGTGCGCGTGATGCGAGTACTGTCTGTATTTCTGCATATGGGAGCTCGATGTGAAACACAAGAAACTATTGGCGTGGCATTGCTCTGTGACAGACGTATCAGCAAGATTGATAGACAAACTGTGCAACACAATGGTCATTGGTCAGTCTCTTGCTGATAAAGGGTCGGGACCCGAAACGTCCGAGAATAACGCCTGTACATATATTTGTTTATCTTTGCAAAACTAAAGGGAGAGCTCATGTTTAACTGTATACTATGAAAACCTGTCTGAAGCAATTTCGTCCGAATTTCAAGAAGATATAAATTGCCAGTTAGTGTCCAATTTTTTTGGAATAACATAAGTATTATTTAGTAATTAATCTAACACATGCTAATTTTAATCTTTTAACATGAAGAATTTGCAAATCTCATTTAAGCGGTGCAAGTTTTTTGTCAATAATGAGACATTTCCTTGGACAATAGATTATCCACAGATTATGTTCATAGTAAAATATATTCTAGATGAAATGTTCGTGTAATTCCACATAATTATTTCATTGTTAATTGCCTAAACAGCCTGTGTTGAGAAAATGTTTCTAAAAGGCTGCACATTAATAAAAATTCAAAATTTTAAACAACTGCCATTTCTTCAAATGATTGTGTGTGAGTGTATTTACCACAATTTATCATTAAAAACGTCAAAACAGACAGATATTTAGGATTTTACAACCAGGATTAATGCAGCTGTACCCATCTGTCATCGATCGTGGTAGTTTCTGAAAAAAGTAATTCGACAGATTTTGTTATTTGCTATATGCTTGATATCATTACCCGCTTAGATATACCAGCTTGTCACTAATTGCTCATTTTGCTTACATTTACATTTGAATAATCGTATTATGCCAATTACTTGCCGTACAATGGTGTCTGTGGCAATTTTCTGCCAACCGTATGCTATTGCTTTTTTATTCTACCAAAGAACACCTAATGTCAAGGTCTTACTCGGAATTTTTTACTTGTCTTATTATTCATTTATTCGCTTATTTGGATTGTGGAGAAGTATTTAGCTAAGCAAACTGCTGACAATTAACAGATTCAAAATAATTTATTTTGCAACATGAAGCATTTGATTTATGAATTCTCGCTAGAGAAATCTTTTGAACCTGCAAGACTAACCGCACTCACTGTATCATTGTCCACTTTTCAACTATCAGTTGCAAATCACCTTTCGGAAACTTTCCAAGCAGTTTAAATGGCATGAAACTTTGATGATGTCAAAGAAGTGATTGATCTTTTTTAATATTGTTGGTAGTTAGGGTCAAAATGACCTTAATTCGAACCATTTTCTTATACAATTCACAAGAGTAATTTAGAGCGCATGCTGCTTAATAAATTGAACATAAATGGATCCTTTCACAGAGGGCTGCAAGATCGGGCGGTAAAATTCCTCGACAGAGCCGGGCTGATATTATTTAGCAGAAGCGGACCCGAATCGGCCAGATCTGAAAGTAGATTTTCTTGCGAAGATGTGAAAATCATGTGAGGCGAGTTTAACATGCATGCATTCAAGTTGGGCTTTTACACACACGTGCGCAGGAACCACGCAGATCAAAAATCAGCTGTCGTCGTGATCTGAAAATAATTGCCATCCATAAGCGCGAACTATGGCATTCGAATGTTTTTCTCATTAGAATAAATCTATAAATAGACATTGTTCACAAAAGGTTATACAGAGGTGAGCCGATGTGATTTGACAACATGTGACATATTTTCAGATCAAAACAAAATGTGACAAAATATGAGTTTTTCATAGCTGGTGTAACAAAGTGTGAGAAATTCGTATAACCAAAAAATAATCTGATAGAAGAACATTTGAGTGAAAAAGCGAAGAAGTAAGTACAGTGCGTTCATAAAGTCACTGTGCACCTAATAAATCAATGCATGCGCAATACTTTGTCGCTTAGAATTTACCACGGCACTATAAAAAGTGGAGTTTATCTTGTAGAAACTTCGACTTCTGTGTGATTACAAAATCTATTTACATACTACAAAAACATTTGAAAATGTCCACCCTGTTCACGAATACAAATGTCAATTCAACGTCTCATATTCTCAAACATTCGGTGAATTTCCTCGTGCCTGATAGCGTCAATTTGCTGTCGGCTGTTTTCTCTAGACTCCTGTAGATTTCGTGACCTGCTTCCGTAAACCTCCTGCTTCACCGCTAACCACCAGTAAAAGTCCAAGACATTCAAATCCGGGATCTAGGATGCCAAACTCCTTCAGAGATAACTCTTGTTTGAAATATTCCACTAAAATATCGAATTGAGGAATTGGCGGTATGCGCAGTTGCTCCATCTTGCTAGAAATAAGTAGTCAAACTTTCATCGTCATGCACCTTAATTCGTCAACGAGTGAAGCAATAATTTTGTCAAATAATAATTTTTGCAATAGTAGTTGAATATCGGCCCAAGCATTTGTAGTCTTGACATCAGAGAATGTAATGGCTTCTCAACAAATTCGTGTGGGTTTTCACTAGACCATATGCGGGAACTCTGACTACTGAAATGCCTTGATAGATGAAACCAAGCTTCATCAGAAAAGAAAGTCTTATCGAGAACATTATTTACATTTAGATTTTCCTTGAACCAAACACAGTACTTGAATTACAAACGCTTGTCTTGATCGGCATCATTCAATTCATGTTGGCCAGAGATGCGGTACGGATATAGGCCTATGTTCTTTCTTACAGCAGGATGAGCCGCCCCGAGAGATAGACCCACTTCTTGGGATAAGTGACGCATCGACTTGTTTGGGCAATGAGTCATAACTTCAGAAATAACATTTTTAGGAATAACTTTTTTTATCACTTAAGATTAGGGCCTAATGGTCGATCTGAGCGTGATGGATCGTGCACCGAGTCAGCTTTTCTGAACTCACTGATTGGACTCCAATCAACATTTTGATGAGGCAAATCAGATGTAGGAAGTCTTTCTAAAAACCCCTTCTTCACCTCATTATTATATTCCCCATTGGCGCGAAAAACATTTTCGACCAAGAAGTTCTTCTCTCGCATTGACAGCATACCATGCTTAGCTTCGAAATGCAACGTACTGATCTTCACCGAGTTAGTAGCTGACAAATGTGAAGTTAAATTCAAATTCTAGATCATGTTGAATGTCGCAAGCTACTCAATTGCGCTTCCCAAACGAGCCAGTGACTCTGTGCATGTGATAGATATCTACAATTGTAAGATTACGACTGTTTTCTTTGGCAAAACAAAGTTAGAAGAGGTGCACAGTGACTTTATGAACGCACTGTACATATTATTATTCGAAGAAAGAAGCCATTATTCAAATGTTCTTCAATTTTTTGAAATACAATTTGTACTAGGGATATGTAAGATTCTTTTTCCAAATGGTGACTTGAACATCCACCAGGTTACTCGTGCTGGCGTCCAATATCAATGTTCATTATGTGTGGCCATACGAGCGTCGATAGAGAAATAATAATAGCAATTGTAATAAAACTGAGTGGCATATTTCTTGACGAAAACAAACATCAAAAATGTTCCTATTTTCTGAGAAGCAATATGGTTCGTGAATTCACAATTAAAATTCATATCGAATGCATATTTATTGTGTATTCATATTTACCATACAATTGAATTCAAGACAATTTAAATAATTATAATAATTGTAATAAACTGCACTTCAACGTTTGAATGCAATTTTCTCACCTTAAATCAAAATTAGAATAATCCCGATTTTGCCCATGACGTGTTTCGCTATTGCATTGAATCTCGGGCCAATTGTTGAAAACCTTTAATGACAATTTTCTATGAAAATATATAGACAGTAAAAAGTAATGTGTAATTAATAACTTAAAAGGCTTCTCGATTTTGTCCCGTTATAACCCCGGTGAATAGTACGCCAAATGCTCAACTCCTTTCTGAAAATTCAACATAGAAAACTGCCAATTTTCTGCACATTGGCATGGGTCGAAATTTGGCCAAATACTTCCCTTAAATATGACATTTGCGCCCATCGGCATGTGGGGCCCACCGCCTGCTACATTTAGAAAGATGCATCAATAGTATTGACCATGAGTTTTTGGTGTTGGTATTCTCATAAATTGAAATAATTCGACTCCGTTTTTGCTTTTAGAATGCGAGGTGTGTCAGAAAAGTTCCAGGACTGCGGTCACAAATAATTTTTTCAATAAACAATACAGAAATTATATGTTGTCCCCTTCAAAGTAGTCCCCCGAGAGTCTGACGCACTTCTCCATCCTTCGGCGCCAAGCATCGACGCACTGATGGAAGGTTTCTTCCGGGATATGGCGCAGCTCCGTCGTCACGGCCTTCTTGATGGCTCCCTCGTCCGAAAATCGGGTTCCTTTGAGGACACCTTTCAGCTTAGGGAACAGGAAAAGATCGCAAGTGGCGAGATCTGGCGAGTAAAGAGGTTGCTCCAACACAACGATGTTCTTCTTTGCGAGGAACTCCCAGATCCTGGTAGCGTTGTGAGCAGGAGCATTGTCGTGGTGAATCAACCACGAATTGCTCTGCCACAAATCCCTCCTCTGCTCTCGCACTGAACGAAGCAGACGATGCAGGATCTCTCTGTAGACGTGTTGGTTGATCGTCTGACCCCGTGGCAAGAACTCCAAGTGGACGATACCTCTAATGTCGAAGAACAAGATCAACATGAGCTTCATCTTCGACTTTGTCTGCCTTGCCTTCTTCGGTCTCGGTGATCCAGGAGTCTTCCACTGAATGCTCTGGCGCTTGGTCTCCGGGTCGTACTCGAAGATCTAGGATTCATCGCCTGTGATGACTTTCGACAGCAAGCCTGGATCTGTTTCGAGACGCTCGAGGATGTCTCGACACACTTGCATGCTCCACTTTTGTTCCTCGTTCAGCACCTTCGACACCAACTTTGCACAGACCTTCTGCATGCCCAGGTCTTCAGTAATCACCCTCCAGACGCAATCGCGATTGATACCAAGCTCACTTGCTATCATCCGAAAGGTCAGACGACGATCGCCTCGCACCACCTGCCTCACGAGCTTAATATTCTCCTCAGTCCTGCTGTCGAAAGGCTTCCGCCTCCTTTCGTCCCTCTCTGAACCTCCTGTGCCAGTCGAAAACACATGAGCGGGACTTCGTCTCATCTCCATAAACCTTTTGGAGCATTTCGAGTGCTTCAGATGGAGATTTTCCGAGGCGTACCAGAAACTTCAGGTTTGTTCTCTGTTGCCTTCCTTCGAACTAAAGGCGACATTGTTAGCCGCGGATCTATTATTTAAGAACGAGAACGATTTGTTGAACTGTATTCAAATGGTTGTGAAGAATCGTATAATGGCTACAGAGAGCTGAAATGAAAGTTACATGCACACAAGACATCATGTCAGATGGTGACGTAATCAGATTTTCGATCAAACAATCATGGCTAGCACAGCAGGCTCAGTCCTAGAACTTTTCTGACACACTTCGTATATGCCTACCCTTGCTTACATGACCAAAAGTTATATTTTATTGGCTACTCTTAGTTTATGACAAAAATGTGACACAAACTCATCACGTTTGCCGAATCAAATTATAGATGAAAGCATTTGCCGATAGAGATGATTTATTCGCAATCAAATATGATTTCAGTAAAGAAAGACCATGAATAGATAAATCTATAGATGGGAATATCATATCACATCGCAAAAGTATCAATTACAAGGCGAGCGGTCCGAAATGAGCGGAGTGGGGGCCTTGCGCTGAATATACCAGTTAAAAAGAGCCGACCGACTGTAAATGCGAAAGGGGCCTAGATCTGGCTGGAAAATTCAAGCCCATTTATAAAGTTAAAAGTCAAATGGATGTCTGACTTGTAAGAGTTAATGGTAATTATGCTTTCCAGGTCCTTGTGCGGCAGTTTTGTGATTTAATTAACTCGACTTCATTCAACAATGATGTCAAACGATAATCTTCAAAAATGATTCTCCATTAGTAAGTGTAAATATATTAGCCACCAAATTCACTTTGAGAAAATCAAAAGTAAGGGGTAGCCATTAGCCAACCCTAGAAAATGTCCACAACAATTCCAGCTAACAGCATTACAAGACAATTGCAAGTCTTCAATGATGAAAGACAATCTGCTGTGAACTATTTCAGTGTAAAGTACAACTTCAATAAATGACAAACAATGGGAATTGCAGTCTTTCGTTCTTTATAACCCCTTTATACTTTCATATCTCGATCTGTACTCGCAAAAGATGCTATGTCAACCTTTACCTACTTTGGTAGTTTGAGTCTTCCGATTTACTTCTTCCAATATCTAGGTTAATTACTCAACTGTTGTGAGTTGATATCTGTTAGACTGATTGGCGATTTACCTGCATGCTCTGCAATTCAAGTATATGATTTCAGAATTTCTATTGTAGTTTGAGCACTCGAATATGAGTGGACGAATTGCACTGTCCCCGATAATAGTTTTGATTTTCTCATTGAAGGAATTGTGTGTCTTTATTTATTTATAATGATGTTATATTTATCGGCACATTCTCCATTGTAGTTGAGAAGCGAATAATCATTGTAGACATGAAAGACGCACATCTGCTATCTTAGTAAACAAAGATAGCTAAGATAGAAAGCGTGTTGGATGTGTACCACAATTCGCCAGATCACAAAACTGCAGTTGAATATTTTAAAATTGTGCTGAATGGACGACTCCGTGGGCGAATGCGGGATCCCGATTAGTCCGACGATATGGAACACATTGTAATGGATCTACAGTTATCAAAATAAGCAAATATGAAGTATAAAAATTAAAATTATGAGCATGAAAATAATAAGGATTGTATGTTTTGATAATTTATAGTGTCTTTCATAAAATGTTAACTTTATGCTTCATTAAATTTAACTTTACTCAATTTGTTATATTTTGTTCTAGCTTTGAACAAAGTCAAGCAGCAGCGTTTGTTTCCGTGTACTGATGAAAGTTATTTCATATTGCAGTACTTGAAATTAGGGAGGAATAAGCATATAAAATATTATTTCTCAACTATATCATAGAATAGCATTATCATTGGTTTAAAAGTAAGGCAAATATGGATCAGTTTTGCTCTTGAGTAATGATCTATGAGAACTAATTAACCTAATAAGCATAAATAGGGTAAATAATTCTTCTTACTATTGTATTCCAAATTATGACAATGCCAAATCCATTCGATTATTGTCGAAAAATGTCAGCCAAATCCCAAAAACGCAATATGAAATTTTGTGCCTATGCAGATATTATGTTGAAACTGTGGTGCACTTACCATCATGCACCCTAAATTTAGCCAGGCGCTCTGAAAGTTTAGTCACAAGTTGGGCATCACTCACGTGAGATTTCTGTCAAATTTTGAATGGCAGATATTACTTAATGAATTTAGGTACAAAAGTCCATGAAGAGTTATATGAAACATTCATTAAAATCAGTGCTAACTCATAATATCGATTTATGTTGTTGCTAGTGAAATACAGTGTGGCACTCTGCTTTATAAGGCGTCCAACCACCAGCAAATTGCATACCAGTGACCCAAGACTTATCATTTCCGTTTGAAGATAAACAGGTAAGCTTACGGTAGATAGTTATTTCAAGCGAGTGATGCTACAAAATGTGTTCTGACTCTGATGAGTTGTCTGTTCCCTTACCTTCTAAAATGTCCTCTGAATACCTGTTCCAATTTTACAAAACCGAAATATTTGTCTACATCGTTTATGTAGTTAAATCTCACTCGAATTATTTCTCTCATTTCGCTTTCAGGGTGAAGGATCTGGAGTAATGCGCAACCAAAGGCGCTTAGAGGCGTGCGTGAAGAGCATGTCCTCCATACTTGACTTTCCATTGACAGTGAAGATGCGAGCGGGCATTTACAAGGATAAAAACATTGCGCATACCATCTTGCCTGGGTTACGCGATAGTGGCGCCGCTTTGGCGACTGTGAGTATCTTGGATGTAGAAGGATTTGTATGTGAATAAAGTTGGCTAAGTTGTTTTCGGAACTCCCTTTGATGTTTAATGGAATTGCGCTGGTATTAACAGATCAACATAAAAGTTGAGTTAGCTAGGCGGTTTTTCTGCTCATGTATGGCGACAAGTCGAATGCTCAATTCCCTATTTTTTAAATTCCTTCAATAACTGAAAATTCTCGTATTTGACTTCCGACGATAAGTGTGGCAACAACAACGTCTGTGTAATTCAATTTACTATTCGCTTTGGCGGAGACCCAAAATGCTCGAAATCATTTCATTTTAATGTCTTGTATCAATATTAGTTAGCTAAATAACAATTTCTTACGAAGTTGATTTATCTTGTTGTCGAACTGATCGACTTGCAGCTTTGTTAGACTCGATGCAAATGTCTGTTTACATTCATTTAATTATGAGTAAAACATGCTCATATCGATATTCATCATCACATGCACAGAGATACGCTTAATATTCAGAATAAAATGATATATTTGAAAAAGTAGCACATAATGACAACAGGTTAAAGAAGATGCATGCACAAAGCAGCTTCGTAATTCAGAGGTATTACGGGACATGTACTGTATAGTTCCTTGATACTAGCGTGGTTGCCGATCTGTATCGTAGCCGCTGCCTAAAGTAGAGCGAAATTGAGTTGTTACCAGTTTCAATGAAATAAAACTGCCAAATCTGTGTCGTGTTTAATCTCCAACATGTCATCGAATGTTTCGGATGATACAGGGTGGAAGGAAAAGTCCCTTTCCAAATCCTGATACTCCTTTGCTTCCCTGGATTTAATCTCATACGTTCACGGGTGAGAAACCGTTCGCAGATACGGCATTTCGTCAATGGATGAGCAAAATTCATGTCCCACGCGAGCTGTTTGAAAGTCCATACCTAAACAGTGACACCATTGGGTTTGAGTTTGCCGTAGAAGTTGGTGGGTTCCAAGACATTCAACGTTTGTATGGAATGGAGCGCTCTGTCAATGACGTCGTTCATCAGCTGATGGCAGCCAATCTCGATGCACAGGGGCGTGCTTCCAGGGGCCCTCTTCCAAACAGCCTCAAAGAACGCAGTCGTGTTCAGGGAAATCGGGGGCTCCTAGGCGTTTGGCTGCAACAGAACGGAGTTGGTAGTCAGTCATGTGGATGGGTCGGTCCATGTTCTTTGTCTAGTGAAGTTGGTAATTGGTTTCACCAACGAGGGAGATTCAGATTCCCATTGGGATAGAGCGGAGGAAAAGAGTGCACTAGACTGCAAGTTCCACACATTTGGAATAAGTCCACAAGCGGAGCAACAGTGTGTAGTTAAGGTAATGATGCAAATGCAGCAGTATTAACAGCTGATGCCAAAGCCACATAGTTTCGTTGAAAGAGAGATTTGAATTTCTTGTTTCAGGTTCAGAATGGGTGAGAGAGTGTTATTGATGTTTATGTCTATTGTGTACTTGAAGCTTGGCGACGCTCGCACTGTGAAAAGCGTTATTGAACAAAACTGGGCATTAAGGAGCAATTTCTTAAGAGGAAAGGATCATTGTGACTTTCAATGGGCGTTCGTGGGAGGGTCGAAGGAGACCAAGAAACTCGAATGCGTGGATTTTAAAGTCATACCCTAACGAGGCGCCCAAAACACTGACTTTGCAAAGCTGCACTAACTAAAAGTTGTGCAACAGGCGCTGAATAGGCTTACAATGGAAGTTGATCATCTTAGAGAAACAAAAAAGCTAGCATTTTTGCTGCCTAGCTCAAGTACAATTTCATTACAGGCAGGAATGAAAGACTACAGATCGTCTTCAATAGTAGGCATATCGCCAAATAAAACAACTTCATATATCGTCGATGTATGCAGATAGACAAGGAGACTGTAAGCTTTTAAGGATGTCAAAAATAGCTACACAAAAATGTGAAGGCGCCAAGGGATCTCCTTGTTGGATTCTTCTCTTTAGAGTAATAGTCCGGCAGCCAGAGCGAGTTTCTGCAGGGAACGAGGCCGAAAGTGAGACTTTCACAGAATGATGTGCACCCTATGCCTACTACGAATCGACACGTCTGCCGAGTTCTAGTGAGTTCCTGTTCTTGTCAGACAAGATCAAAGAAAAACACATGTAAATCCAATGGGATGCAGATTGCAGTTTTTCACTAAAACGAAATTTTGTATGTTTTCTCTGATTAAACGAAAAGTACCAAGCCCAGAGTCATAATTTTTGGCAGGAAATGTATTCAGGTCATTTCTTTTCAGTTTCATGCTCCCCTGTCTATAAAGCTAATCACATTTAGATTTGGCGAGCCTCTTACTGTCGGCAAACATAGACGTTTTGAGTAACTTTATCCACATTCAACCAAATTCTCACATACATTGCCGATCAGATGCATGATAATAGCACATGCACATCATAGGAAATGACCTGAATACATTTCCTGCCAAAAATTATGACCCTGGGCTTGGTACTTTTCGTTTAATCAGAGAAAACATACACAATTTCGTTTTAGTGAAAAACTGCAATCTGCATCCCATTGGATTTACATGTGTTTTTCTTTGATTCTGTCTGACAAGAAGAGGAACTCACTAGAACTCGGCAGACGTGTCGATTCGTAGTAGGCATAGGGTGCACATCATTCTGTGAAAGTCTCACTTTCGGCCTCGTTCCCTGCAGAAACTCGCTCTGGCTGCCGGACTATAAGGGATAGCGTCTCCGAAGTCTTGAAAGGTTGGCTGTGGATATCGTGCGGTAGAAATGTTCAGGATTTGTGGGACTTGTGGATGTAAATTAGAATGCTCACAAGAACAAGTCCATCGAACATTAGCCCCCGCCGATGGTGCCTACCTGATTATATACCAGAGCCCCAACCATTTGTAAATAGCCAATCAGCGGACGGCAAAACTTCAATGTGATGAGAGGCAGACGGGAGTCCGTGAGGTGTTCAGTGTTGCCAACAGCTGCGTAAAATACGCAGTGCGTATTTTGTTACGATTTGCGTAAAAATGGTGCGTATTTCTGACGACAAACACTTCAAAAATGAAATTGTAGTATTATTACAAATTGATTGTATTTTAATCTGGAAATTGGGGCCTTGGCAACTGTTTTTGTTTAATGCCAACTATGTCGAAGTTTTTGCTTTTCTAACTGTATTTCACGTGGAATGAAATGCAAAGAAGCTTTACTTTAATTGGGTTTTCGAGAAATTGGCAGCGCATCATTATCAGTGTTGGACTAGGTACTATAGGGTACAAGCGAATTATTGCAACAGTGCGGTGTATTCAATAAAATCCGAAAAGGAAGAAAATACTTGTAGAGAAAGAACTCGAGAACAGGAAACGAATTCATGAACAAATTGATAGTGAAATCAAGGCCAGTAAAAGACTAAGGAAATTACAGGAAAAGGAAGATCGTCTGATAGCTGAGAAAGATGCAGCTGAGCAACTGTTTGAATAGTATAAGAAGAAAATGTCAGCCATGAACGAAAAAGAAAAAAATGCTTGAACGAGAAACCGAAAACTGGCAAACAAAGGAAAAAAGTATCATGTAATAGGCAATATGTAATCCTTGATTATATACTTTATTATACTTCTTCAAACTGTCACCATCATGAGCAAAATCTCTACCTCGAAATTCATTGTTTCACAATGCTATGTAAGATGTTTAGTCCCACCTGTACTAACACATGTATATTTGTTCATGTAGTTTACTCTAGCACACGAGGCGTTTGATGTTATATCAAATAAATGCAATGACAACCTACCTATTTCCAATACACGTGTGACAATGAAAGTTGCAATTTTGTTGCATTTCATTCAAAAAGTTTTGATGTTTCCTTACATTTAGTCTGGTCATTCTATGTTCCAGTACTAATCTTCTTGTTATTAGCTCCTTATGATTCAATTGAAACTAAGAGTATATATTTTGCATAAAGATTAATATTAGATATATAATATAGATAAATAAATAATATAATAAAGATATATTTAGCATAAAGATTTTGCGCTTTCATAATGAGGTTTTATTAACCATGAGCAACTGAAATTTTTGTTTTGTTTTATAGCTGCACATACATTTATAGTTAGTTCACCAAAAAGTGCTCTGGATCTGGTGTAATATGTGCTCGCGAGGGAGATAAAAGAATTTAAAACAGCTCTGTCATTGTTTTATTTTTCGATTTGCACGTGTAATGTAACCTATCAATAGAGACAGCTCTAAATTCCACAAATATTGAATACCTGTAATGTGAATACATGTAACTTAAGTTTACGCCTGCCACTCGGATCAATTTGCTCTCAGTTTTCATTGAATGAATTTTTATGTTCATAATTGTATTCAAGTTATGTTTAGGAACAGTCGATCTTTTTTGGTGTTACTGCAAAATCATAAAAGCCCGACTTATATCAGACAAATTGAAATGAAATGCGTAAATAAGTCTGATATGATATATTTACCGTTATGATTTGTTTGAATATCGATTGATTCTCGATGTCAAGTAAACTTCGTAAAAATTATTGGCCTGCGTATTTATTTTGCTTTTGAGCCGTTGGCAACACTGGAGGTGCTGACAAATAAAAGAATACCATCAGGAGAAAAGCGAGGTGCGAAATTTCGTACGACATGCATGAGATAAATTGGCATAGCAATGTAGAGAGTAACGCATTTTGTGTAGAGAAATCAAAAATTCCAAGTGGGACGATCCTTCCACTTGATTACACTGAGAACACGTAATGTATTTAGCGATTAAGTTGGCCATCTGACCGGGCCGACTTTTGCCAACGTTCAGCACACGGGGGATGGACGAAAAATCGTGGAGTGGGTGGTAAGTACGCTCAAAAAAAGCTTATGTTGTTAAAGGCACGACAATTTTATCTATCTATTCTAATTAGAGCATCAAGTGTATTCTTTATTCCATTAACATATCTAATGAATATGTGTGCTTCAGTTGACAGTTGTCTTCAGTTGACTGACTTCTGTATATACCTAGAAAGTGAATGAAAGGAAACTTGAAGTTTGATGATAGGATATTAAATTGTCGCCTTTTGCATTAATCAAGCTGAAATGTTTCTGAAATCAAATTTTGCATTTTAAGGTTCATGGACGTAGTCGGGAACAACGTTACACGAGGTCCGCGGATTGGGATTATATTCGAGAATGTGTGAATGCGGCAGATCCCATGCCCATTTTCGGTACGCTCATCTTCAGATCTCATGCATTATGCATCACCACTCCCATTCGTAGTTCAGTTTGATTTAAGTATTGCGGAGATTTCAATCGATTCAAAATTCGATTTTTCGAATGTGTACCCCCTTGCATGATTGGCATGCACCGATTGAGAGTAATTTTGTTGAAAGTAGTCGCTAGGTAGTGATGATTAACAAATGTTACTTTAATAACTATGATTGTAGATATTTGAAAGAAGGAATTGCATCCCTATTCAAAAACTAGGAGCAGATTTGAATAATCACATGTGCAGTACTGTTCAAAAGTTTCGAAACACTTCTTATTTTTGTCGAAATCGTGAAAAGCGTTGATTATGACTCATCAAAATCCTTTAATACTTCATTACAAACTCTGTAATAGACAGTTTAACTTAAGTAACAATGGATAATGCAAAATAACATTATGTCTCCTATGCTTTCACTATCTTGGTCTAGTAATCGGCAAAACTGCCCTTATTTTTATAACACTACGAAGGTTGCATTGGCATGGATTTAACAAGTTTCCTACATCAATCAGCTGAATTTTCTTGAATCCGCGCGCTGAATAACAGATCATTTCTATGTAGGAAGAGCAGCAGTGCCTGCTTACACTGTTTTCTTCGACCAGAAATTCTCATCGGTATTTAGGCCTGAGGATCTACCAGGCCAACCCTCAAGAAGTTACCTACCATCTTATAAATTGATCTATTCTTTTTGCAGGATTATGGTATTTCGCATGACCATCAATTGAGAGACATTTTCTTCAGGAACTTTTAAGCGGTCTCATGATCCATGGGAGCCAAGCGAAGTCCATAATGTCCATTGACAGATATGGCACCCCATATCTTCACTGAACTAAGTTTTATTACTGCAGTGAGGATTGAATTGCTTGGTCTTCGCACCGTCTTGGAATAGAGATATCTTAGTTTCATCAGAAAACATCACAGTTTACTGGGTACAGTACTACATTCGTCGAGTGATAAAAATGCTGGTAACGTTGACAGGAACGCAACTCTCTCGCGAATGTCTTTCTGAGATTAAAACGGTTTCTAAGCCGGTTTGCAAGGTTGGAAACTGAATGTATTTGGTCAAACGGTGACATACTGAGACACTGCTACAAAGATTCCCTTAATGTGAGAGCAAATTAACATGAATTTCCGTAGATGCTGCAAATGGATTGGTCACATAAAGAAAGGATAGCAGCACTGGATGGTAGGCAACTTTTTGAGGGTTGGCCCCATAGAGAGTTACTGGGTCAAAGAAAACAGTGTAAACAGGCACTGCTGCTCTTCCTACATAGGAATGATCGATGTTGTGCGGCGCGGCGCGTATGGACTCAAGAAATTTCGGATGATTGCTGTAGGAAACTTATTGAATCCATGCCGATGCAACCTTCGTAGAGCTAGAAAAATAAGATAAATTTTACCACTTACTAGAATTCAAGATAGTGAAAGCATAAGAGACATAATGTTATTTTGCATTATCCATTGTTAATTAAAGAGCGATTCCATAAATTACCATACCTTTTTGCGATTTCATAGAATTCGATTTGGTGGCAACTTGTGCCCTTCTGCTGCTTCCTAATGCACCACAGTAACTTAATTTAGCAATGACAAAGTCTTCCCTTGTCTTATATGGTGCTAGTTAGTGTTTTAATTAGAGGCTCTTAAGACCTCTATTTTTTTCATTGAAAGTAGGTAACTTCATGACGCTGTAAAATTAAGACGGATATTCGTTTCAATAAATGCTTGACTGCAAAACATTGCGTCTTTCCAAGCTGTGCAATACCACATCATTAGAAACCTGTTGTCCATTGTGTTAGATAGTGTTGTCCTTATTTATGGATATGGGAGATGTTTCGTAACGCACGAACACACAAATATTTTTTTATGTTTTCTTGAAAAGTAAGCTATGTATAGGCACGCAACCTCTGTGCAAAGCAAGTTTTTAGTAATTATATATGTTGAAGGGTATATATTCGGCCCATAAGGACCGAATGCGTGATAGATTCAGCCGTAACGCACGGACAGCATCCGTGCGTTACGATTCTATAAAGCTGCTTTTTTAGCATTTTGACATAAAAATTAAAAGGTGGGCTACAACCAAGTGACAAGATTCTTTGCCTGAACAAGTTCAGTACTGTTCATGCTACGCATACTGTCGGAAAACTGGAACAGATTAGCTCATTTTGTTTTTGCTTAAATTCAGTTAAAATAGCTCCTAAATGAGAAGCGCTTGATAAAATCTTGAGAATATGAAATGTTCTGCATTTTGCAGAGTTGATAGAATATGTATATCAAGTTGTTTGGAACAACAGACTTGACGTAGGTGTTATGGGCCACCTAACTGAAACCATACTTTCCAACTTGAAAATCAATTTTCGAGCATATGTGAACCAAAAAATATTGTTAATAAGAACGCATGGTGTTTCTGACTACACAAACAATCTTTTGCCGCAGAATAGGTTTTTACGAATATTTGAGCACTATTTTTTAAAAAAATGTGTTTCTTTTCTCCTGAGTAAGTCATGCTTCAGCACCAATTGAGATTTTGGCATGGTTGATCATTCTTGAAAAGACAAAAACGGTTGGCTGAAATATATTCCACATTTTTTAGTAACAGTTGATTTTGTAACTGCACTTATGGTTGGGAATATGAGGTGTTATGAGTCACCCCACAATTCACCGTAATGCCTTAAAAGTCACCAGAAAAACTGCTTTCAGTCTGCTCAAACGCAAGCATGGCTAACAGAAAAATACGTTTCAGTACGTTGTGAAAGGTCACCGAAAGTTGAAGCTATGCAAGCAGCAAGAAGCCTAACAAGTCGAGCCATTGTTAAAAGAGTGAGGAGTCATTGGCCTAATTCGTATGGGTAAAGAGCAGCGCCTAAAGTATGTTAGTGCAGCCACGCAATCAAGCTGTAATATTGTCAATCAATAAATTGTTTCATATCAGTGTTTTCATAGCACATCTACATCTAGTGAGGTTGCAAGCTAGTGTTCAGAAATTGGGGTAGATAACCAGCTAGAACGATTGTGATTGGGTTTCAAGCAGTTAGCTGACTACGTTTGAAACTAATAAATCTCTAAATAAATCGGTTGACCGGTCAATCAGATAAGTTAATCGCTCTTATGTGTAGAAAGCATCTCAAATTTGAATGTTGTGGAACATTATTTAATCTATGTCACGTTTTTGAAAATATTGATGGGTGGTCCATAACACCCCCAGCAGGTGGCCCATTAATCACCCGAAATTTTGAAAATGGCAAATTTGCCTCTATTCCGGATGTTTCCTCTACAAACCACGTGAAACGGGTATTATGGGAAAATATCATATGGTACCCTTGGTATGTGTCCATAGCTGGTGATTGGGCAAAAACTTTGTTCATAGGGCGGAATTAGTGGTCTCTATAACCCCTTAAGCTTATGTGGCCCATGACATCCCGTTCTCCTCCACTTTTTGCTACATGAAGGGGGAAAGTCCATAATTGTTGATATTACCAAATAGATTTTTAATGAAAAACTAGACAAGTTGTTATGTCTGAGATGTTTTGTATCACCACCGGTGGACATCATCACGCGAATGAAACACAATTGTAATCAAGTCACCGATCACTACAGTTCAAACCAGGAATGCGGAGTCGGAGTCGGCGTCCTATCAAATGATAGGACTCCGGACTCCGGCCTATAGCTAGACTCGAAGTATAATACAAACAAATTATCTATCCTCGTGCATAGCTGTCTCTGTCTTGATGTCAACTTTCCTTGTCAAACAAAAGTACAGAGACACTGTTGCATGCAAAGCTTGCAATAGTTGAGGGAATGAACCGTGATAGTGAGAAAAGGATTGTCTTTTTAGTCGGTGATTTAATAGAGAAGACAAGCCTTCCTAGCCTCGATCACACCTACGCACCAAAGGTCACATCAGAGACAAAAATGAAATACTAGTTTGTTTGAGAACATTGCCTCTTACCCTCACGTTAATCGTGTGTGATGTCTCCTCCAAAGCGCATATTAAAATCGAAAGTGTACTCATATTTTTTGAAAAAGTGGAGGATTTTCCTGCCTAGTAGAGACTGGAGAAAAACCGTGTGAAGCACACATCAACAAGATGGGAGAAACCGAGTTGCATGCATTCAACTTAAAGCGACATCTGATAAACTTTCATCGAAAATGATTGATAATTGATACAGCAATGATCACTAAATATAGGTTCAGGTAAGCCTACAATGATCTATGATGTAGGTTACCAGTTTTTTCAAAAACCTAGGCTTTATATATTGAAATTAATTTGTATTATCATGATTGATTGATGTCATCATCACTTCTGTTTCTCGAACAGACGTCATAGAATTTCACATATTTTACTCGATCCTCTCTGATAGACATATATTTAATTTAAATTTCATTAAAATGTCATTCGCATCTGACATTCGCAATTGTTTGAGAAGACACACAAGTTTAACTAATTACACTGTCCTTCGAATTCGAATAAATTGATCTATTGTATTGTCTCCCAGACGCGCTTCAAACGATCCCAATGTTTTCACTGCCGCGAATAGCTCTACACCATCTGCCATTCAAGCCAATGATAGTTTGTTTCATTAATTATGTCAATGAGTACACTAGCCACTCGGAGTCGGAGTCCTATCAAAATGATAGGACTCCGCATCCCTGGTTCAAACATGCACGAAGAGCAGTGTCGACAGAGATTGTCAAACTGACATGAATACCAAAGATGTCGGAAATACGACAAGTAGATTGGAAGACATATATGGTAAATTAAGACATAATCACATATGGTAAAGAAACGTAATCAAGATAGCACTGGACGGAATATCAGAGAATAAAATACACAAAAAATAGAAATATAATGCGAAACCTAAAACTCCCAACTGTCACCAACTGATAACTTAACTTAGTTGTGCGAAGAAAATTCCGTTGTCCACAAAGCTTCTTCAATCACACGTCGCTTCCATCTGGACTCCCTATCAATCACAGTGGTGTGTGAAATGTCAACATTGTCTCTACCATTTATGCCTTGATTTGCCACTTCAGACTTTTCGGACATCTTTCTTCATAATGGCGTTTTGGTGCTCCTTCATCCTTGTTATTATAGGTCTGGCTGCTTCTCCCACATAAGACTATGAACACGTTGACTCATTAGAAGGATTGCGATATACGGAACCGATGTAAACTGCAGGAGCAGGTCTGTTTTACACTGTAAGTAAGGAGCGAAGTGTAACGGCAGGTTTCATAGAAACATAAAAAGACCAGACACTCGGAAACTCCACGACAATGCGGCAATGGATGTCGTGCAGAGACATCCTTATCATCTGAGGAATTGAACCTCTACCTCCCAGACAACGCAAATCAACTTCAGTGTTAATTAAGATTGAGCTCATACTAATTTTTAGTGGCTAATTACGAGAGAGACATCAAGTTACATTGCTATTTAGAGTGGTTTATTTTTCAGATAATGACCATAAGAACTTTCCATGGTGTTGATTGGTTTTGTGACTTTAATAATTCGCAGAGTTTTAACGAAGACGAAAATAATAAAAATACACGCTTTTGTCAGCGTCCGTGCGTTACGGTGACCTTTTGACCTCCAACATCAAAAGAAGGGCTACTACTAAATATTTGAAAAGTGATAAATATTTCAGACTACTCTGGCATGATATGGTGCAATTTTCATAGATATATTCGCATTGCTTCATGGTGAGAAATGACGACTTAATGTTAGATCGTCCATCCGTTATTTATGGAATTGCCCTAAACTAAACTGTAGGTAACAGAGCTTGTAATGACATGATAAAGCATTTTGATTAAGCGTAATCAACGCTTTTCACGATTTCGACAAAAATGAGAAGTGTTTCTAACTTTTGAACAGTACTGTGTATTCTACAATGTCGGGAATCATCAGCAAGCTGAGTTAACATCGGTTGATGCCAATTCAGAAATTCCTATTTAATGCGATCTTGTCGTATGCATTAGAAGTAATTCTCACCACAAATTCATTCAGTAAGTCAAGCTTCATTTCTACGAGAACATTCTATAAATACGTCCAGTAGCCATAAGTCTGCCTATCGTCCATAAGTCGGCATGAGCACATTGTTCACTAATGCAAGACTTTATGAATATTTTTCATCAATGTTACCTGCAAGGTTGGCGTTTCCATGCCTACACGCTCTTCCTCATTTGATATTCACTTGATCTCTATATATTGCCACCTGCAGCACATATATCAACTTGGTTGATTGTCCCTAACCCTCTTCTCACTCCGTCGGATGAACGTATGTTTCCGGTCGTTCCCGCTCAATGCCAAGAACTTCTTGCATCAGGAAATATGGAATACTATCAGCTTTGAATTTTGGAAAAGCGCTATTTCTACAAATCCGTTGAGTTTATGCAAGAATTTTTTTGAAATACGAGTATACCACTTTCATTTCGCTTGTGATTATCTGATGTTCATGCACCTTCACCTTGTAAAATTCGTTTTCATTTCATGTTTAGAGTATCACTTGCCTAAAAACATCTGAAGCTGGTAGCGCTTACCGGACTCAAATTTCCTCTTCTATTTATTCATACCCGAGCAGTTTGGATAAAAGCTCGTTCACATGATGTTGAAATACAAGTACATTAAATAATTGACTCAACAGAGATATTCTGTGTCAGATCATTCTCATCATCCATTTTGTCGTCCATTCAGCATTGATTCTAGAAGTATTTATCTAGCGGTCATCTCAGAATTCTGGTAAATATTGACTTAAGGAAATGGACTATTCTCAATTCCGTCTTGTCACGCATGTTCAGATGGTCACATCAGGATGAAATGACGGAAATTATTCAGCAATGAGAGTATCCTAAACAAGTGAACGGTTTTCGATTCAATGAATATTTGATGATGTGGGGAATGGTGCACCGTCAGGTGTATTAATTGCGCTCAACACGTTCAAATTTCATCGCATGTTCCCCCACAAGGAAGATGCTGAGAGTCCACTGACTTTTCTTGTGTAGCATATTTGTGGAGATCAGGGCGTCATGAGTCGGAAGAATTTCTGTGCTAATTTTGTCACTGTTGTGAGGGTCTTCAATCGCTTGGAACACTTATACCGAACTCGCATTTCAATTTGTACTAATTGATAGTGAAAGGCAAGAATTGAACTTGATAAGATGAAATATGTACGATAACGCCCCAATTCATTTCTTCAAGCTGTGTGAACTGTACACAAATTTATCTGTATGTAGTTAGTAGCGTTAAAAGCTACTTCACACATGAAGATTAGGGTTTATTGAAATTACATGCATTTCTCAACTTTATATAGGATATTCTTGATGAATGACTCATCTTTAAGTTACCAGCACATACATATATACATATCGACTTAAGATCAATGACTGAAGCACATTATTTTCTATAATTAATGATTATTTTCTACATAGCACTTGGGGATCGTTCACAATTTACGTCAACCATAACCGGGGGAGTGGATGGGAGTCTAATGAAAAGTTGAAGTCAATTTTTCTGCTAAAAATGCATAAATGCTCACCATTACATGCACATTGACTTCTGTATAATGTTCCCTGTCGATAGTTTTATACACGTCTACCTACAATGTGCGTGTAAGTAAAATTCTCGAAATTTTACAGCAATGCCCGGTCAATCAGGTAGTGATTTTGTCCAATCGTAATTCTCAATGAATCTTCATACAACGGCTGAAAAATGCTACAATTTGTGTGGCATAGCCTAGGTACCAGCTCAGATGCACACTAAATAAATTGGATGGTCGATGCTGAATCATGTAACTCGTTATTTAATTTCTGACTATACTGTCCCCATCGACATTGTTTCAGGAAATAGTCCCATAATAAAAATTTGAATGCAAAATCGTAACTGCCTGAGAAAATCTCAATATGTGTGACGTTTCCATTCAAAGACAATGAATCTCTCTATCAATGTCCTTGTTTCCATGCTTAGCGAGAGAACAAGAAGGGAGTCTCACGCCGAATGCGTCAGATTTGGCTATGGATCACATATTTAAGGATGCAGAATGCATGCCTAAGTGATTACAGATTTCTCGGTGCTACTTTAGCTTGCAGTCTTCCTCAAAATTAGTTTCGCAAATTGCTACCAAGGAATGTTTATATTCACATCCCAGTAGGACTAATGGAACAGTGATATATCTTAATCCAAATTTAGAGCCTATTTGTGTAACATATAAACTAACCCTAAAGCCTGTGGCTGATCTATAAATCAATGTCCTTTTTTAGGTCAACCGCTCACTGAAGTAACACAGCTTTCTCTTGATATTGTTGATCGAACGATTGTATAAATAAAAATTACAAACTTTTCGGAAGAATGTAGGTTGATTCAACGTAATTTGTTTTAGAGATAGATTTTATGAATAGTTTGACAATCCATTTCAGTTTTCCAAGAAGCTTTCTGTTTGATTGTGTGAATCAATACTGTTAGATTTTTGATGTCGTCCAGTTTTCGTCAGGTTTCATTTTAAGTTTCGATTTTGTTGTTATGTTTCAATTTGTCGATTTTAATTGTAAATTGGGAATGTACTCGTACCATTGTTTTTTATAGAAAGTGGTTTTTGTTATAAAGCAATCTTCTGTTATAAATGTAGGCCTACTTTTCATGTCTGTTTATCTTGATTCCCTATCAGTTGCACCTTTTGACATTAGATTTCATCGATCCGTTTTGATAGTACATAGGTACAGTTCTACATGTATATTTGTCGAGTCAAATTATGCCATATGATACTTGTTTAGTCTTGAAAAGTACTGATAAGACTTCTTCCTAATTGCAGATTTTTGAGAATTCCTTGGTGAAAGTTAGATCAAGTAATTCTTATGCTTTAGAACTTCTTGAATTCTTCCTAAGTCATTCCAGTTGTAATAGGCCTGCAAATAATGCAGAAGTAAACAATAAAATGAATGAAATTTCAAAGATTTCCTGCACATTAATTGAATTGATACATCTGCAAGGCACATTCTACAAAAGGTTGTATATATTATCAATTTGTAGTAGTATACCCAATATGTTAGTAGTATTTGTTAATTGGGACTATTAACAGTACCAATTAACAAAACATTGCTAAAGGATAGGTATTCCGAAATCAAATAATAAAAGAATCAAAGTTGCTAATACAAATAAGCAGACGTATTCCGAAAATATAGAAAATAGTGGCAATGAATCATGCACAATAGACAAGCTAGGGCATGGCTAGGGTTGACGTCAGCGGGGGGGTGGAGAAGGGGTGGTCCAAGTTGACAACCGAGGGGCGTCAAAAACATCGAAAAAATTGGTTGACGTCAATTGTGAGCGATCCCTTATCTTATATTTATACTTTATGTATAGTACTCGTACTTGAGAACTTGAAAACTTGAGACTTTTCTCGTCATTCTTTGGTATTAATGTTTTCCTACTATCTATAAACACATGTAGATCTAGCTTGTCCATGTAAAAGGGTGAACAATCACGCAATTTCACAAGATTTATCAAAGGACTATTACTATGCTAAATTATTAACCATTTGCGTGAGGAAGTGCTGGAGGAATATTCTTGTAAGTCAAAGCAGTGCGTCCAATGTCCCATAAATAGTCCATAAATTACATTGGGTCTCCCAAATTCATACCAAATTCCGATAATGCAAGAAAGAAGATCGGAGTAGGGATGCAGAATGTTTTATTTTTAAGTTCGCTATTTTGCAAGTGCTTATTCAATTCATTGTACCGATCAGAGTTATTAACAAATCGACTAAATTTTGTATTCTCAAAGTAGCATAGATGAGGATTCAAATAAATTTGAAGAATTTACTCAATGGACAGTATGTCTGATATTAGGCATCGTTGAAAGTGTGCATTATGATATGGAAGAGATTATGGGAGGGGATCATAATGGTTGATCACTGATGAGTCTCGGAAAAGATTATTTTAAATTTGTTGGGATCCCCTTTTTTGATTATGGTTATGGAGTGAATTATTGATAGAATGTGAAGTGGATGATTAATGACATGTGATTCTGATAGAATGGAATTAGTGAAGCCTGTGGATGAGCGATGAAATTTGTACTAAAGGATGTTTCAATAACACTTTTGTTCATTTTTCCGATGACATGCGGCAGTGATAGCCCATGAAAGTTGAAAATCGACAAAGAATGCAGAATGATCCGTTGCATGATGGGCGCATCTTTGAAGGACAGGTTCGCTTCTTCCATGCTTCTCCAGCATCTTGGAATAGAAGACATCAAGGCCGTCTTGAAAAGGAGCCGTCGTAGATGGTTCGGGTATGTTCTCCGGAAGTCAGAAGATCACTTTGTCAAGAAGGCGTATTGCATGGCCTTACCGTGGCCAACGCCGAGAGGCCGCCTTAAGAAGACGTGGCGCGAAGCGGTAGTTGCTGATTGTAAGGGGCTTGGCTTGATGGAGACAGATGCTACCAACTGCGATTGGGAAAACCCGTCCTTCCCTACGATGAATGGATAATGGACGTAAATCGAAAAAATAAGGCAAGAAGAACGGTATTAGTTGGATCATGTGAATGTCGGATCGGATTTTGAAAACATACTGTCGGATCGAATTCGTTCGGATTCATCTTCTCTTCGGATTTTGTTCTCGAGCCGTCGGATAGGATTCAATCCCCAGACCCTTCTCTGCATCACTGACCACGTAGCTTCATAATTCGCATTGTGAGAATTATGTTGACTTGATATTGACGGCTTATTTTCCGATATTTCTCAGAAAATTCAAATCAAAATGACAAAGCCATTTTGTTTAGCAGCATAAGTGAAATGTAGGCTTGGCTTTACGTTTCACTTATTTAAGACAAAACCATTATTCAAAAGCACTTTTGCTATCTGGACTTTTCAATGGTGACCTTAGTTTCTAGTTGAAGCTTTGACCTTCATACTATAAATAGTATGAAGAATTTGAATTAAAATTGTCCAGATGCACATGAATGGATTTGATATTTATATTTTAATCTACTAAAAAGCAACATTTTCGAAGTATTCCTAGTCAGACTTTGCGTCGAAAAGCCTGCGTTAAAGTTATATGTATTACATGACTTGCGTTATATAATTCTGATTAATAGCTTCGGAGCAAGGGGAGCCAACCTGGGCTTCTAGGCTCTGGTCTTTTATATCCACGGGCTCGAACATGAGAACGTATTCAATTGAATCATGGGATTCCCTTTATGACCGCACAGGTATACCTGACTGTTAAATTAGTTTCAGTATCCCCACAAGCTGATCGTTATTATATGGTGACCTTGTGGACTGTAGCTATACATGATTTGCAACTTTTTCGAGTTGTATTGAATGTCTGTTTTCTCTCACCAGGAAATGGGGATGTTCTCTCTTGGGAGGATGCAGTTCGCTGGCAGGAAGCGAGCGGGGCGGCAGGGATCATGTTAGGGCGGGGTGCGCTGATCAAGCCTTGGTTGTTCACTGAAATACGAGAACGACGACATTGGGATATATCTGCTTCAGAACGATTTGACATGTTGCGTCGTTTCTCCAACTACGGCCTTGGACATTGGGGCAGTGATGATCGAGGAGTAGAAAAAACTCGCCGCTTTATGTTGGAGTGGATGTCTTTCCTTCACAGGTGAGTTATTCGGTTGATGCTGGATTATGAATAAAAATGGCATTACTTTGCAGTGTGTCAGCTCTCCTGCCGATTTACTTCGTTGTTACTCTCACTTTCTCTTCCTTCAGTTCAGCTATGCTTTTAGTGTCGCGATGCAACTGAATTTGCTTACATTTAGTGTGCAACTTTTCCTGTGGTAGCATTCATTTCCTCTAACTCGTTCATACTCGTACTTCATGTAACAATTTAACATTTAAAATCATCAATTTTGAGATTTTTGAAAATTTGAAAATTGTGGATATAAATCTCTTTAATGATTGTTATTTACTACGCCTCACGAGTTGAATGTACCAAGAAGTTACTTACGAGTACGAAAAGAGATTCATGCAGATTGATTTGTCCATGGAATACAACTGAAATTAACGGGCCGCATCTCTTCGAATAGTCACCGCGGCTGCTGTCAAAAACTGGCATTATTGTATGCCGCTGCTAATTAGGGGTGGCTACTATTAAAAAGTCCCATATCCGATACATGACGACTTTTATAAAAGCAATTTTTCATGTTTTCGCATTGTTATCTTCGATATGATGATATTAGCCGCTGCTTAGCAACGTTAAATAGATCTATAAAAAATGTTGATTCGAATCGCATTAAATAAAAACGGTTTGTAAACAGCGGGTTCTGGTGCAGCCCATTGACATTTCTGACAACTATGGTGATACAAATAATACTATTTGGACCTATTCGGTGCATGCCTTCTTATTCAAAAATCAAGTTGATGATCAAAACTGATGATAACTTAATTTACAATATCAAAAGGAATGTGGTATATGAAATGTGGAAGATTTTCCTTCAAAAATAAAGATTTCAATATATCTGTGAGGGGATGTTCCACACAGTTCCACAGTTGTAAGCAACTTCAACTACGAATATAAAGAAGAACGACTTGCAAATACCCAAGGAATTTAAATGTCTAGTAGAAGACATAAAAATGAACACTCAAATGTGCTATTTCTATTGTCGTCAGTTGTATTTACACAGCATTTGAAATTCCAATGCTCATATTTTGTGTCTGCTTAATAATTTAATCGCTGACCAAATCCAACGATTACTGATGAAAAGTTGGAAGAAAATTGACAAAAGCGTCACAAATGTGACAGGGGACGGTGTTGATGGGGTTACAGAAAATCGATGAAAGCGTGATAATGCACCATGTTCCACCTCTCATTTCAACTTGCATTCATCTTTATAATTGTGTCTACCTATGAGAATTCCGCACTTCAATTTTAAAGCGCAATTGATCGAATGGAGTGAAGACAACTGCCATAAATGTTACAACCCTGTTGACACAAAATTCGAAGACAACATTGCTTTGAATGATGAAAGACATTTAAAGTCGTTTCGATATTATAACTCAGTCCAGTCATTGAGTCAACATGGACGAATATTCTCAACGCATAACAGTCTCTTCACTGAGAAAATGATCAATGTAAAGATTTGGCATTACTTCTATACACCAGTCTTAGGAGCGAAGTGTAGACTCAGTCTACACAACTGTCTACTTCAAAAGTCAATTCCCGAAGTTCTCCTTCCAACTCAATTATGTTCGCATAGATCTGCCTTTTGTCTAGATTCTACACAAGACGAATATTTTTCAATTTCCAATTAGCAAGTCACTGAAATTTCGACGGGTATTCATTAAATATCACTTTAAACACATTACTGGCGAATCGCCCAAGTTAGTGCGCCTGCAATAATTAATAAATGCTGCTTTTTGCAAACATAATGTAAATAGAATAATAAAATATTGAGTTGCATCCTCAGTTGAAAAATGGGAACAGACCTGAATAGCTGCCATTTCAACTTAGACTAACCTAGGCGATTTGCCAGTAGTGAGTTTAAGGTGATATCTAATGAATGCGCGTCAAAATTTCACAACTTGATAATTGCAAATCTCAAATTCACCCGAGCATGGCTAGAACTTTAAATAAGGAGTTGTGCTGATGTTGCGAGATATGAACTAAGCCTGCTGATGATTCCCGATATTGGATGAAATGGGGTTATTCAGGTCTGTTCCCATTTTTCAACTGAAGATGCAACTCAATATTTGATTATTATATTTAGAATATTTTCCGCATAACGAAAATAAGTTAAACGTCCTTATGAAATACCTATTTACTTAATTCCTTTGTGAAGCAGAACAAGCTGGTCCCGGCAAGGATGTTCGATATTTCTTCCACTTTTGACGATCTATCGCACGATGTATTGCATCAACTATCGAATATCTGACTATTCGCATCACTGAGCTGATGTCACCATGTAATGCTGAGGCGATCTCGTTCGGTTTCCCTGTATCCTCCTAAGATGCATCCTGGGTCAACGGTTATTCCTCTCCAGCTGTCTGCCATGTTTCTTATCAGTATTCACGACAACGGATATTGACACTTCTTGGGAAGTGTATCTCGAAAGTGCGAATATTTTTTTTTATCTGCCTATTTTATAGCCCGGTTCTCCGAACCACGTATGACGATGTTGTTAACTTGAGTTGCAGTGTGATGCATCGGTCTTTCCATAGAAGATGTTCCCTGGTTTTGGGAAGTATGACTAATTTGTGACACGATTTATCGGTGATTGGCCGATTTTCCGTTGTTTTTTTGGATTTTAAATGTTATCACGTAAAAATCCGGATGATGGTTTTTAATAATGTAAAATAGATGGAAATTCAATCATTGGAAATTTCAGGAGAATTGATCGTGATAGGCCTGTTTGTAGGTTTCTGCTTAATTATATCATCAATCATCTTACAGGGCCTCCGTGACATTGAATAACCTAGACTTACCTTGATTATAAGTAAAAACCTTGAATTTTAGCATCAGATTCAGAAAACCGACAAACTTGGTTTTTTCGATGAATGGAACTCAAGAAACTCCAGCTCCATTTACAGCTTTTAATCATTAATGCAATTTGATCTTACATCTTGCAGTGTGGTGCATGTATCCACTATAATCTGGGATGGGGAGTCGTGCCGGCGCCCGTGCCCGCACCGTTGCCCGCATTGCTCGCAGTTCAGCTATGCCCCGGAGCTCACCATTACAAGTTTCTAGCTAACATTGTTTTGTTCCGAGAAACGTGGAAGCTGGCAATGCAGGATGCTCTCATATCTGACATCGCGAAATAATGAAAGCCGCACTATCGGAAAATTCGCTGTCGGTATTGTCCCGCAACATAAACCGACGTCAAACATTACACGTCAAATACGCCATTTGTATCAAACCCAATCAAACTAGAGAATATCCTTCTGTCGTGATGATTAACCTACAACACGCCTTAGCAGCATCACGCTGCGCGAAGTTGCGAGGTCACGATGGGTCGATGTTCACCCATTTGACGTTTCGCTTATACCAAGCTTGGAAGTTGCCAGCCATAACTGACTAAAGAATACGATGTGACTGAATTCAGTCATGTAATAAGCCTAGCCTACATTAGGCATATGTCATGTATGCCGCCATGAATCCATACCTGCATGTCCACTGATTGGGTATGAATTCGCAGATTAAGTCATTATTGTACATGCCCGTGCCCGCGCCCGCAGGCGAATGCCCGCAGCGGGCCCCACCCCAGGCTATAATCAAATCATACATGAAATCAGATTTTCATGGTAACTATAACTATTGTTTATTTAATACAGTAGTGGTAGAACATTTTCTTGCTGTCTTATTTAGTGAATTAGAGTACAAACGTTGCATAACTGGCAATTGAATATTTATGATACGAGAATGGTGAGCGATACTCTGACAATCACAGCTACTGGTTCATAGTTAAATGCTAGAAGGTTGACATTTATTGGAGGACTTTTATTATTGTAATGAGTCATGTATTTTGCAACTGTGCAGCAATTTTAAAGTAGGCCCTATTTTAAAGAAATTAAAGTGTGAAAGCAGGAATTCCATCGCAAAATGACAGAAAACCGGATGTCTCTAGAAATTGCATCTTGTTACGGTGAATTTCACAATGGCCTCAGAACCTTAGAAATTTGAAGAAGTTTGTTCTTGAAAACCTTTGAATGTCATGGTTCAACTTTCGCGGACATCGTGATCTAATTAGAAGTGAACCTTGCTCTCTGATCCATTTTGCATTAGCCTGCTCAGTCCTCTCTCCTTTCTACATGTTGGTCACTTCGCTGTGGCTTCGGGTGTGAACGGAATGAGTGAATGTTTCTCATTCTATGATCAGAATTTTCAGACAAATCTACATCTTTCTGAACTACTAGAGTTGCACAAAAAATGGAATACTAATCACCTTCGGCCAACAACAGCAAGAATATACATGCATACACTGCATCGTCTGAATCATTGAAAGATCTCAGATATTTGATGCTTAAATCGTCTCTGTTTTTTTATCATTTCAAATTCTAGTGCGATCTGACAAGGAAGCTGCATTACTTTTCATTTTTATACTGTTGCAGCGGTGATTTTATCTGATGCATAAGAGATGATTCGCTTCTTCTTTAAATCACTGCATTTATGACACTTGAATCATGAAACTGCACAATTTTATGTATCCAGTAATTTGTTCGCTGGATTTATCTAGTTGGTTTATTTTCAACTTATATTTCAATTATTTTATCAAGATCTTTCACTGAATTGTTTCACTGATCTATTGATTTTTCACATAAAACAACGAAATGCAGTGTTAAGTGGTTTTGACTACTGCGAAGTGAATATGATTCATAACTAAAATCTTAATAGTCTGAATTTCACTTATGTGCTTATTTCTTTGCGGACTGTGTTAGTGCCGCAATAAACAATTGTAGTACATGACTGGCAAAGGGTGTACATCTCGTTTAACATTTTCTTCTTGCCCTACGTTAATGTTTCGAATTTTTCTTACCTTCAGTCGATAATAGATGATTATGCTAGTTCACTTGAACATGTGTCATGCAAATATTAGGTCTCGTAATTTTAGTTGCCTAACCGAGCTGTCTAAGTTGCACCTCAAATACACGAGTATTTTTTTCAAATTTAGACTCCTTCATCAATGAATTTTTAGAATACGAGTTATTCACGTGAGAACTTACGGCTTTCGGCGTTGACGTAATTATCTCGCGTAAATTAATGCATTTTTCAAAATTCATGGATATCGCTGTGCTGTTCCTAATAACCTCTGTTAACACGAAAATGAGAAAGGAATTACCTCTATGGGAATTACTAAGTGCAGTACATAATCGTTCATTGAGCTAAAAAGACAGTGATATATGCATACTTATCAAGCGTTACTGGAATACTTTATGGTAGTCTGTTTGTAGTCTATATTATGATAAAAGAAGTCATACTCAACCTCACACTCGAATCAATGCATCTAATATTGTTTCGTCATCAACATCAGATTCTGAATTAGAATCACTTTCAGTAACTTATAGGACTTCCTGCACCGTCGAGCATTGAGTCATGTAATGTCTACTATTATCACACTCGAAGTTTGTGTGACTGTGAGCCCCGCCTTCAAGTGGGCCATGGGAAAGAAACACCAAATGCAACCACTGAAACGATAATTCCTAGAAATTAGTCACACACATTCAGTGCCGAAACCAACACACCTTGTGGCCAATACAGTAGGAGGAATGCTAGGCTGGTTTTCAGCTCTTATATTGATACTTTTCAGTGAAGGGCTCTTATTCAATTTTAGAATATTTAGCAAATGGAAAATCATGCATTTCAATAAACGTCGCACTGAAAAGTAAGTGCACTTAAAAAAGAAACGGCTTATTAGAGGAAATCCGGTATTTAATTAGGGCCATCCCCAGTTAGATCCTTGTCTTGATTTCTTCTTTTCTGTCTGAGATTTTATTTTCTTCAGGATGACGTAAAATCTGGAATCGCACGTTCATTTAGAAGTTCAAATTTAAATGTCTCCGAGGTTCTCTTGTGAAAGTGACTAGCTTTTCAAGTCTACTTATTTGTGCTCTGTGCCTGACCTAGCGATCAAAAATAGATTTTGGTCTAATCAACCGTTTGATCCCACTGCAACACTTGGTGGTGCTCGTAGCTGCATGCGTCGTCCGTAGCGCTTCACGTATTGAAAAAGTTTTTGAAAGCATCATCGCGGTTCTCTTATCATACCTGATGCTCTGTATCGAAACGGAAATATAAAAAATGTTGCTGGTTGGAAATGACGACGACGTTTGTAGCACAAGTTAGGAAGAGGTTAGAAATTCAAGATTTACAACATGAGTCAATGAAACGACGGTAAATTGATTACATCTGACATCGGCGCCGTGCGGCTGCATTTAATGATGTGATCGCGGTTGCCGTTCAAATTATCTAACTTAGAATGAAAGGGAAACCTATTTGTGTCCAGACATGTTACAAGTGATTCGCACTCGTCGACATGTTATCTTTTTTCGTTATACGTCACAGACTGAGAGAAGATTGACGACGATGAGTTTAATGTCACAGTAATGGCTCATCTGCGTTCTGTCGATAATCTATCTCATTCTTACACGATGAAAATGCTGAGACGTTACTTCACGTATCTGATTTTGCACACATCAATAAAGCAAAAACCAAGATTTTTCGGATTCTAATATTGCATGAATACGATGTTTCTCCTCTAAGGCTAGGTCAGGCATGAAAGTAGGGAGAAACATAAATGAGATCTGAAGCAATGATGATATTAGTCAGAATATCTATGCAATGAAGACAATAAAAGTCTTATTTTTTACAGTAAAAATAAGTATTCCTTAACTGTATACAAAATCCTGAATATCTCTAATAGATCTATCAGAAATAAAAACAGCATGAAGAAATCAAATATTGAAGCAAAAGAAGAAATTAGAGGAACATAGACCTTCACAATTGCCATTGTTTATGTTCCTCTATTTTCCTCTTTTCGTGACTACATTTGCTTTGATAGAAAATGTTTCTGTCAATTATGCAACTTTACCTTAAGCTACTCAGAGGTTTTCATATTTTGTCATTGATTGGATGAATTTGAGAGAAAATAATCATTGGTGTTATCATTCCATCATCGAAGTAAGTAAGCCCTAGGCTTCTCAAAATGACATTTATGCAATGTTGATATCAATGACTTAACCTAGCCTATCATAAATGGAAAATGTTCTTATCTGAGTAACGGAATTACTGTTATGTACATGGAATGATCTAAGTACAGCAAATTTCATGTGGCTGCAATCGTATAGCATAATTTAATCAATATCTTATTATAGATATCGTCGAAGAACAATCTATAACAAACTGTCGTCTTAGATGGCCAAAGTCTTCCATCAAAGTAATCAATGCAGGAGTTCCTCATGGTTCAATTATGGGACCCACTCTTTTTCTGCTGTACATCAACGACCTCCCAGACTGCCTAGTGAGTAAATTGGTGATGTATGCAGATGACACGACACTCTTCAATTGCAATGAGCGACTAGCTAAGAACACTCAGCAATGTCAGCGGTTATGCGGTCCTTGATGATGACTTACGCAGGGTGTCAGAATGAGGCGCCAAATGCCTTGTTTCTTTCAATCCTTCATAAAATCAGAGTATTCTACACTCACGACTTAAAGGGGATGATGATCATCATCATAGCATCAAGATGTCAGATAAGAGGATCAGAGAACAAGATTCCATCTCTTTCCTTGGATTGGTGGTTACGAAAGACTTGTCACGGAAACCGTACATCCAGTCCATCAAGCAAGCAGGCAGCTCAATGCATTGGTAGTCTCTATCGTGTCAGCAGCTATCTTCCACCACAGAGTGTCTGCTATCTTTGCAAGTCCACTATTCATCCTCTGATGGAGTATTGCTATCGTCTGTGGTCCGGCCCCCACAAGCACATCTTAACCTCCTTGAACCGGTTGAGAAACGTGTCAAGAATCGTAAGTGTGAAAAACTTGCTTGCAAGTTGCAGCTGCTCTCCGTCAGACGGGATGTTGCTTCACTCAGTCTCTTCTACCGATACTATTTCGGTTGAAGCACCTCTGCAGTGCATGAGTGCGTACCCAAACCTAAGATCTTCTCTAGAAGCACACGCAGAGCTAATGCACACACATGCTATCATATAAGCTTAGAACGCGCACGTACTGTGCGTCGCTTTTTTGTTCGCACAGCAGAGCTTTGGATCAGCTTCCCCAGACCACTTTGTGCGAACATGTTTCTTTTGGGGGCAGCTTGATCAGATTAGAAGGTCTGTTTTTTTCTTTTATTTATTTATAATAACACAATTTACTACTTTTTCATTGAGTGACCCCTAGCTTCGTTCATGACTCATAGCTGTGCTAGGGGCGAAAATTCTGAAAAAAATTGCCGCATGAGAACTGTTCATTTATAGTGATCATCTTGATCTTCGCTTCGTTTACAGACAATTGGATCTATGAGCTTTAGTCTACCATAGAAATGCTAAAAGGGAAGCTATCGATATATCGTTAAATTTTATTCCAACGCATGGTTTTCCTAACTTTCGTTCCTACTGGTTTCAATATATCATTTATAAATGCTGGATAATTACCAGATCGGATACTGATCACGATGTTAATTTATCGATTTTGTGTCTACTGTCTATTAATCTGTGATGAGGTTTCAAAACACCCACCAAAAATGTGAGGCAATCAATAAAACGCATTCTTTATTGATTCACGTGATATTCTTGAAGTGATTATTAATAGACGTAAACAGCTACAAAAGTGGGATTTTTTGTGCAATCTGATTTTCGGTAATTTCCTCACGTAGATTGACTTATTTCTTTCTATGATAACTCGTCATTAGAGAACCTGCGAAGCTTCGAGATTCGATTCGAGAAAACTTCAGATCGGTTGGCTTCGGCTGGCTAAAACTTTCTCCAATTGTTTTCTTTTGATTTATGGCCACTTCTCTTTCGATGTGACTTCAACGTGAAGTTTTAATAAATTTGTGATTTACACTGAAAGCGGTTGGAGACGTCAGTTGCTAATTAAGAGTTAGTCGAAGCAGCTGCATGCTACACATTAAGTGCTACATGTTGTTCAGATGACCTGCGGTTGCAAGATCCGGTTCCAGAAATTTTTTAGCTCAAGCATTTATGTGAACCCGACCTTCTTTGACTTACAGTTTCCAAGCTCGGGCTAGTTCAACCTTATACAAGAATAAGTATACTTCATAGTGCTCAAAGTCTTTTATAATCCTTTACATTTGTACAAGCATGACTTTGAGTGACGAATTTGGAAGTCGGTGATTTTTAGCCCGCTAAATGTTGTTGTGAATTCAGCCTGAACAATGAGAGCGACAGTGGACAGTGACAGCATGGAAAGTTATGGGCAAGGGTTGACAATCTGCATCCGCGCGGATGTGCGGATACCAGGCTGTCTAGTGCGTCATTTTCTTCATTTTTTGGTAACATATCATTTTATTTCATTTTTTGCTGCTGTCATTTTTTTCATTTTTTCTTCGAAATCATGCATTCTCAAATAGATTTTCATAAATTGCCGACTACTAGCCTAGTTCAAAATTTATCCTTAGAGATATCAGCTCTCCACTTTTTGGATTTTATGATTTTGTTGAAAAAATGCACTGAACTCCAGATGTCGTATAACTTGATGGAGAATCATTAAACTTCCGCAACACTCTGTTTTTTGGGCTATTCATTATCTTATGGGTGATTTTAATAAATCAACGAATCACAGGAAACATCCTGTAACAATTAACAATAAATGTAGAGTGTAGATATATTTCATTGTATTTCCTTTCGATGATTTTCCTTCTTGTCATTTCAGTCAGTTAAAAAATAACTGAGGTCAGTATTTTGTTTTTGTTATAAATGCTGCTCGGATGATTCCACTTGAATTAACTCAACATTGACTTCGGACCTATGTTCTATGCAACCAAGTCCGTGTATGCAACACATAAAACAAGAAATGAGAGGACAATTTTGCTTTATTCGTGTGACTTTGTTATCATCGTTCAACAACTGTGACTTTGTTTGTTATCATCGTTAAATTAGTGTGACTTTAAATACAAAATAGTGTTAGAATTAAATACAAAACAATCCATAAAAAGAGCAGAGATTGGATCGAAGCGAAAGTGTGCATTCGAGAAACTTATGAACAATGTTAAAAATCGAAAGAAGATGTGAAGCCATGAACTATATTTGCAATTATTCATGAATTGATTGGTTTTGTTATTCTATCACCAATGTTTTTATTTTGACTGGATGTTGAGCATGTACAACTTACGTAGTTAATGTTAAGTGAGACATCGATATCTAAAGACGGTATACAGTGATGGATAATTAATGATGCATTCATTGTATTTATTATATCTCTACATACGGGTACACGATTTTGATATGTACGATTTTTTAACCTTAAGATTTGCAGCGTATAATCTTTTGAATGATGACTGTCGGACATGTTGTTTGGATGGAAATGCTACAGGAGTCAATTAAAAATTTCATTATACTACTGCAATGATGAAAGTGATACGCTATATTGTTCGATTCTTAGTGGATGCTTTATCATTTCTTTCATTTTTCCGCCCCCAAAATTCATTTTTTCTTGAAAAATTCGTCATTTTTTCTCATTTTTTGACTTTCTATTCGGTAGACAGCCTGGGATACGAAATTTTGGTATTTTGCGGATGCGGATCGAACATTTTGAACTTTGCAGATGAGGAAATTGAACAAGACTTCATGGACAAGTTGAACCATGAACGTTTTGTTTCCACACACTAGAAGCTCTACAAATCTATTTTGCCAACACAGTGCCGGTAGGTTTGAGTAAGGCCTCAGCCACACTGAAAGCAAAACAAGCACGAGCGTCCCGAGCAAACACGAGCAAGTACATGTCCACAAGCTATCAATCGCTCTCGTTTGCTTTGCTCGCAGTGTGGCAGTCTACAACTGCTGCAATGATGACTTTATATTTGCTGCAAAACGCTTGGAAAAGCTCGCAGTGTGGCTGAGGCCTTAAACTTGATTTTTAAGAAATTTCCATATCATTGCGGTGCTTGCTGAGGACCATGCTGTGACGCGGATGACTTAAAGGTTGTAGTCATCCAATATAACACTCAGACACGTTGATGCAGATAGTAATTTATTTCGGTTATAAAGATAGCACTTTATTGTACTGTCATTTCGGCGTTATAAAACTAGGCTTGGGATGAGTTTTTGGGTACACTCAACCACAATTCAGACTTCATTGAAATTGGAATAGGTTCTTTATTCTAAGAATTGCTGATTTTATCAGGTGCTGCCTACAAATTTGACAGCAGCGCTAATCCAGCGCACTGATCCATAGAATCCTTCATTCCTTAGATTGACAATGCTGTCTCTGTTCAGGACATTACCTGTGGGTGCTAGTGTTTACTATGTGTACAGCAAGCTTGTTAACATGTAAAAGTTCGATTTTAACAGATAAGTCCTGGCCTTTATGCGAGTATTAGTATTATGACTCAAATTGCTTAAATAGGCTCGCAAATCATCAGCTGAAAACCGGTCCATGAAGATAGTTGGTTAGTCTACATCGCTAGGCCCTATGCATAGCAACCATTCTAGGCTTGCTATTCGTGGTTTTGCATGGGCTGGAACTATGCAAAATTATCTGCTAGTTTATTGGCCGTTACAGCCTAAAGGATAGGCCTATAGATGCAAAATCCACAAAAGCACAATTTTTCCTTTTAAGTTAATCTGAACGAGTTACAGAATAATTTCGAAGACTTTTACTATTGCGGATTCGGTGCGGATACAGCGCGAATGTGGATAGAAAATGTATCATTGTTGTGGATGCGGATTACAGATTTCGGACTTTGCGGATGCGGATCTGAGAAATTTAGTTTTGTCCACCTTTAGTGATAGGTATATCTGGAACGACTATTTAGCGATATTTGATTTTAAAGACGCTGTAAAAACTCTATTATTGCCTTATATCATTAAGTTAGAAATGATGGAGTCTACTGATTTTCAGCTCATGAAAATTGGACTCAGAATTTAGATATAGGAACGATTGACAGAGGTCACGTTTCCAGTCACCACAGATGTGATTCAAAGGACTTCTATCAGCCTGAGGCTACAACCCAAATTTCCATCATCAAGCTTCCTTTCTGACATAACAAGGCCATTGTGAACTAACATGTCAAATTAGTATCCACTTCTCATAATCTAGCGCTAACTTGTCATTCAAAATAGTTCGAGTTATAAAGCGAAATGGACTTTAATCATCTCAGAAAAATGAAGACGCTTTAATTCGACTACTTGTTTCATTTAACGCCATAATATCTACGTATCAGCAACCATGCACGTATATCTTTCGATAGCTATCCAAAAGTGTTCTTGGTATGCCTGTATACTGCATTATTAGTTAACACTGTAGTTGACAGCTCCTTCTACCTCATGTTCCAGCGGAACGTGAGGATCATTACATGGCTAGTTTTTTGGTTAAGTGCCTGGTATAGCGATCTTTCGGTACAGAGGTCGAGCCCCGAAAGTGTCATTGGAAGTCAGCAGGAAGGACATTCGGACTAAAACTACTACAACGCTCCAAAAGTCTGACTACGTCAGCACCGTCCAAGGCCCATTTATGGGGAGTACTCGGAGTAGTGACGTTACAGCTTTATCATCATCATCAAGAAGCTAAAGCTGTCCATGCACATTTTTAATGATTCGATTTAACTCAATATTTGCCGATTCGCAGGTCCCTACTCGTCATGTCAAGATCGAAGCGCACAAGTGAAAGATAGACAAGTGTATCAGTATGCCGATTTTTTAAATTTTACTTAGGAAATATTTATGAAGCTGATTTGCGAACACATGTTATCAGGACTTAGATGAAACTGTGTCATAGTGGTAAGTTTTTCGTGCGATTGTCAGTCCATGAATATCACATTCGGTTTTATTTCAACTAGTATCCTGCGAATTCCTCACATTCAGAACTTAATAACATGGAGGAATAGTGAGTGCAATCATTTATTCAATTACAGATGGCATATCTGACACTCCATGATAATCGCACCTCACTGTTGATTGTTCTCGTTAATGACAGAGTAGTAATTGGTGCTCTGCAGTAAGTAATGAGTGCAGCTTTTGCCGTGGTGTTGTATTGACTTGGAAACGTCATCAGAATCCCTTTTTTGGTGATGACAAATGCTGCTATCAATTTTCAATAATCAGCAATATTATCTTGACATATTTCAACGGTGAAAACACTCACTGGTGTTACTTTGATTTGACTGATTTCTTTTTATCCGAGGATAGAAATCACTTGAATTTATCACTAGATTGCGGCATCATGCCAAAATGAATACTGTTCAAAACTCAGATGGTATGAAAAGAGCTGCTTTCTTTCATCAATCAATCCCATGCATAGATATCGCAAACATTTTCACCCACATTGATGCAGTGTTCCCGCCAAGTTGAAAAGCTGTCAAGGTGGATAAACACGCCTACACGTGTGTGACTTAGATGCGAGGAATGTTGCATTGACATCCATTATAAGTTCTCTTGAACTCCTGCCGACAGTTATAAGGTGCCGACACCGTGCAGAAGTCAAAATAAAATTCACCATGCCAGATTCATCAAAATGCTAGACGATGCCTGGATGATATCAACTACTTGTCCATGCAAATTATTCGCTGAACTTTGTTTGTACATTCAGAAGCATGCATGAAAATGAATTTTGAATAGGAAGAAAATGAGAACGAAATTTGAATATTTGCATTTTGAATATCATGCATGAATATTTGAATAATCAATTATATATTCTACAGAATAGATACCGTAATCGATTCCACTTAGAACTAGCAGAATCCAAAGAGTGGATCATGTTGACATCATAACTCATGGAGTCACATTTCATGAACCCCAGTATGTGAATTTACAGTCACAGAATTAAATTGTTTTTTACTAGAAGTGCAAATTAAGGCACATATGCACGGGTTCACTAAGTGACCGGACACAGACACACACGCGTCAAATTGCACATGCGCTATCGTCTCGATTCAGTGGACTCCATGAAATCAGTCAACTAAATTACTTAACCCTGATGGTAAAGTAAGTGGTCCACTAGCTAGATATCTGCAAGTTCACATTCTTTGCATGAGACTGAAATGCCCATTGTTAACCACTAGAAGCCGCCATCATTTAGGTGACGTCATGACAGCGCATGTCCAGGACGATCTTGCTTCAATGTCCATGTCTGCTCTATTCCTTTATTATAACAGATTGTTGGACTTCCATGGTCACATCGATTTGGCACCTCGAAAAGGTCCTCAGCACGGTTTAGAGGTAGCATGCACTATACTTCGGTTTTGGACAATAACAATGAATATAGGGGACTGATCATAATGGATGCTTGAGTCATAGAAATCCAACTTTTCGTGTGTCGGATTTCTGCTTTTCTGGTTGGTTCTATAGGTTTGACCGATCAAGAAGCTGATCATCCGCTTCATGCTAATTAATGTACCTTGTTTATACTCAGAAGCACATTAGGCACGGAGCCTTTCTTCTTCTAATAATAATAATAATTCTTAATCGTATATTAAGTATAGACATTTCAACTGTAGAATGACATGACCGTTCGCAGCATTAGCGCTCCGAGCTCATCGCTGACATTCTAACAGCAGATATGTGTGTATTTATAATGACACATGAGTTGTAAAAATTAATAGAGTAATTAAATATTGAGTTGCATCCTCAGTTGAAAAATGGGAACAGACCTGAATACCCGTCGAAATTTCAGTAAGTTGCTAATTGCAAAACCCGACCATTTTGCCGCGGTCACTGTTAATTTACACATGTTAGTCAGCGCTGTCTCACCTTTCTACATCTCAAAAACACAACACACAACACCAGGGTAACATTTGGGTCCGGTCTGTTCCGCGCACGAATGATAAAATTTATTAATGTTGAGATTTATCGATTTGGAATACATAATTGTTCACCAAATAATATTTTTGTTTCACTATCTTTAATGCTAACGGGATCCGCGAATCATTGAGAAATAATTCTAAGACCGTCAACTAATAATTTTTGAAAAGTAATTTAATAATTTACTCTCTTATAATTTTTGAGCACCACTGTTGTAAACGAAGAGGTAACTTATCTGACCGACACACTTTTCAAGCTAGAGGTGTGTGTGATGTAACAAGGCGCGCAAGATTTAGTGGAAGTTCACTAAGTTAACCCGTGTTTATGCGCCTTTAATGTAAAGCGATTGTCATGCAGGAATTCACTTAATGGACAGAAAGAAAATGTTGCTAGTTGGTTGTTGTGAATTCTTTCAAAATGCTCCGATCGCCGCGATGTCTTCAGATTTGAGGAATTCATCTACGAGGAATTTGAAGAATACAAGTTTTGTCGACAAAGTGATTTCTTCCGACCATCATTTCAAAAGGCAGTAGGTGCAGAAAATATCCATGACCCTTCCAGGTTTCTGTTCGCTGTGTGATAACTGTTTTTAACTGTCACTAGAAGTTCGCACATGTTCCATGTTCATTGCTGAACTAGATGCCTATTGTTTGATGGCTATGGTATTTTTTCAGTAGACTGTGCCATTTCATTAGCATCAAAAATACAAAGCATTTATCTATTGATGAAAGAAACAATTATTTTTTCAATGGTAATCACCTGGTTAATGTGTTGACAAAATGGACGTCACGAAGGATGGGCTCATATCTGCCATATAATAATTTGAAGATATATCGATACTTGAAGGAGTTGTGACCTCCACATTCATCTGACCTCGATCTTTTGCAAGGTTTCTTATTTTGGGACGATTACTTCATTGTTATTTCATAAGAAGTCAGATTATTTGCAGAAGTTGAACGGGTACCATTGATTGAATGTCACAACAAAAACGTGCTTCATTTCGTTATAACCAGGGCTGCGGTGTCGTGCTGTCGTGCCTCTTTTCCCGGTGTCGGTGTCGTGAAAATAAGAACGACACCGACACCGACTTGAAGGCATATTGACAAGCTTTTGTCTTTTGTGTACCATCACGAGTACAACTCAGTTGTACCATCGACCATTGAAGGCGCGGGACGCCGAAGTACTATCCGTGATTTTTCTTTAACATTTATAAATTTTCCGATGAGCAACTTGAGAGAGTTTTACTTTCAATTTATTGATTCTGCTGTCATCTTGAGTTACATGTAATTGTTACAAATTATTCTAATTTTTTAGAAATACAAATGTTTTTGATAATTCTATTTTTCATCGGTGTCGTGCTCAAGCCCGGTGTCGGTTGAAAAACAGCACGACACCGCAGCCCTGGTTATAACGGCTATTCTTGTGAATATTTTGTCTCGTGTAGTGAATTATTTGATGTTGACCTTTTAAGCCTTCACACATAAGCAAGAATGTTTCAAGGGTTCGATATTTGCAACTTATGTCTCGCTTTGCCTTAGTTCGAAAAATGTGTCAACTTGAAATTTCGGTATTTTTTAGTTGACTTCAGTGGAGCACATTTTGAACAATTCGATAGACATAGAGGAGAGGATGAGATAGGAAATGAGAAAGAAATTTCACTCCTGCATAACTTTCGTACAATGTTCACTTTGCATGTGGGAATTTTCATTACCATACTCAGTAAAGGATAGGAATGTCGGAGTCGCTATGAGCTGGAAGCAGATGTAAAATGGAAAACGGAAGCGAAGAATTAAAAAATTTATCGTCGACGGCTGTTTGCAGGCGATTTGCTTAAGCATGAATCGATCTCCTATTTGACACTTACTCTTTGATTTTTTGAGATTCTCGTGGCAAGTTTTTGTGTTTTTTTCTCAAATTTAAGAGACCCAAAGACTATGACTATCAGCTAGTTTATATTTTCACATTCGAATGATGAGGAAGTAACATTGAACGTGGATTAAGATAAATTATTGGATTTTGTAAGGACAAAATGACCTTCATATAGTGCGCTTCAGCGTTTGCTGTGAAACAAAGGAAGAGATTCTTCATCTTCTTTTTAGTTTTCTTTTTTAGAGGAAAAAGAAAGTTTCTTTTAGTTTTTAGTTTTCTTCGTTTTAGAGGAACACATGTGCATCGACTGTCGTCGATTCACTCCGTAGAAAGCTGATGATGTTAAGAAGCTCCCAAAGTAAAGTTCACTCACTTAAATTTTGCTTTTTTGAGCCAGCCCATCGAAGTCATGAAGTCATCCTGGTAGGTTAGCCGACCGCTTTACAATGGCGACTCTCACTAATAAAGGATTAGTAAATTGTAGTGGTACTGTGAGAGCGATGGTTCTTCTGTAGACGGAGCGAATCAAACACTGGATCTTTGGCATGACGTCTGCATATTTAGCGGTTCCTTGAAATGTATTAAATTAATATTACTATCACTCACTCAATCCCTTTAGCACACATCTTCTAGGCTCCACTTGAGCGATCTTCCACTTTTGTTGATCCGGAGCGTCTTCTGGAGTTGCTCATGCCATCCTGTATGTACGACGTTCTACCATGTTTTTCTTGGTTCTCCGACTGATCTTATCTACACCTTTATTTTAAGCACCCTCCTGATCCCCTCCGTCCGCTCCCTACGCCGTACGTACCCAAAACCATGGGAATGGGCTGGGGTGAATATTCGGTTTTTTTCATCCGAATCGGATTTTCGAATCTTTTTCATAATATTCATAATTTCTATTTTCAGTCTCATTAAAGTGAAAAGCGTTCACTTCAAAAGCATGTTGAGTCAAGTAGTTAAGTACAGATGTTATTTTCGGCATTTGACCAATTATCTGTTCTTATTTGACAATAGAATGTTATTATCAAGGCAATGATATCAGTCACAGTATATTTGGTGAAGTCCAAATCCTTTCCATTTGATAGACGCAAAGAAAATGTTCATGTATTTAAATTACTGAATTTGCGGAATGAAATCATGTCAATCTCTATATTGAGGTGAGAACTAGATAATTTAAACAAGGGCATGCAGAAGAAATGAATTAAGTGATTTTGATTAGTTCGGATTCTGCAGAATGTATAAAAAGCGGTAGCTCCAAAAAGGAAGTTAGGCTAATAGATTCATAGGGATAAGGAAGCAGTGATTCCTAAATTTACGAACTTTGACTCAGTTTAAATTCTACTTTATTAGTAAGCATGGCGGTAACTACTTAGAGATTTAAGTTCGTGAACAAATTCACGAACTTCGATTCGCTTCAAAGTCTATGGCATTGCTATTGCAGTAACTGCTTTAGGGGAGTATAAGTTCGCGAACAAATTCACGAACTTCGATTCGATTCGATTCGATTCGATTGCTCTGCTGTTGAATGAGTTAGTTTAGGGAAGATCAAAATGAGCGAATGAGTAAGTGTCGTGTCGTGTCGTGTCCAATCAGCATCGTCGTAGCACAACAGGGAATCCGGCTGATGAAAAATGATGTGATTCTTGAAACAGTAATTTGAGTTCTGATCTGGCCCAGAATCACGCTTCATTATGTCAAGAATTCCTACGAAACCAAAAAGTTTGTAATCCAATGTTTGTTTATGTTAGAGGAAATCCCTGAGGCCCGATGTAGGCAAGAAAAACAAATTCAGTTATACTGAGTTATCTAATGTTTGGGATTTTTGAAAAAGACTGATGATAGGAAACTCGTTGTCTGCTTACTATGCAGCAAAGAATATAAAATTGAAACTTACATTATAAGAGAGGCAACAGCTCCCATTTTCATCGATCCTCTGAATTGGTGGAAAGAGAGGTGTCTGCTCTACCCGCAGCAATCTCTGCCATCGGAAAGACGATTAAAAATAGTAGTGATTTGATTTCAGAAAAGCGCTCTTCACTTTTTCCAAAAACGGTTGAAAAAGTTATATTTTTGTACGAAAATAGCAACCTTGTTTAGAAGTTTCCTCCTACATGAATACATCAATATATGTTCATAATTTAATTGCCATCAATTCTCTGCTATTCGTATTCAGCGTTTTTTCTTAAAAATTGCGTAGATTATTATTTTGAATAAATTCTCGAAAGATTGATAGGATAGTTTCCTGAGAAATGTGACAATGCTTTAGAATAGAAAATTTAAAATGTGTTGATTTTACAAAATGTTCGAATCATTCGAATATTCGAATTTTTTCACACGAATAAATTCGAATCAAATTTTCTTAATTCACTCCAGCCCTACATGGCAGACGTCCATCTCTGGCGGCTTCCGAGCTCGGATGAAGTCATTTGTCGCTTGTCTAAGCTTTTCATTAGAGCTTCTGTTGGCGAGCTTTACGTCTGTCATCCACCTCACCATTCTCATCTCGGTTCTCTGCTCAAGTTATCGTGAACAGAGCACAATGCCCACGCCTCAGACCCGTTGGTCATGCCTTGCCTGACACACAGGCAGCATAGTCCTTCCCTTTCAATTTGAGTGAGTAGGCCTGAGAAGCTAGGAATCTCTAACTTTCAGCAACTCGGAATTTGCTCCAAGCATGTCGCATGCGTGCTATAATTGCGAAGTCCATAGTTACAAAGTGCTAAAATAATCATGTAACTATTACAAGGAATATTATCTAATGTGCAAAATCATTTACTCAACTAAATCATTCAGTCTTTTCGGTTAATTCACCCTCAGTGAACTATCAACAACAGCGTATTCTTCCTTTTACTTTTATTCACGTGATTCAGACCCATGGTTCCTATCATCATTTATTTTCGTCGGCATTTTTCCTCTAACGAGGGGGTTACTGACGTTTGCACCACGATGACACACCGTTCGTCTATCTCGCTCGATCACTTGCATCTTCGACTTTCAGACCAGCCTTTTTACATTCCCTCAACACAGGGCTCTTCCATGTAGTTGGTCAACCTCCTTCTCGTATTTCCTCCTTTTCGAAGTTCCAAAAGTCAAAAAGTCAAAAATGTTTATTTCCAAGAACATTGGAAAACAGGAGCATGTGCGCGCACATAATATCCACAAAAGCATAGCTTGATGACAGAAAACAAGTTCCATGCTATCTTAAGTGGGTCGGTATTATCTTTTCTCAGGATGTGATCCATCCATTTTAAGCTACTTACTTCTTTTGACCACCTCAGCAACAATCTCCGTCAACCCCAAATGCTCCATTGACTCAACAGTGTTCTTTCTATCAGCAAGTTTTACTCCGCACATTTTTCTTAACATGGATCTTTCTGTTCTTCAGAGGACACCCTCTTCTGTAGATTTCATACTCCACGTCTCTGAGTCGCAAGTCATGACTGGCCAGATAGTCTGCCAGTAAAGCGTCTTCCACATAGTAACAATGAGAGTTCATCCAAGATACCATCAGTTCTTATCTCGCATCCACCACCACTGCTAATTGTGTCACCGAGATAACAAAAGCGATCCACCTTCTTAACACCCTTCATAAACCCCTCATTCGTGTTGCTCATCACCTTCCTTTTTTTCGTCACTTCGCTGACACGACTTACAGACAAATCCATCTCCTTAGGTCTTCGTGATTCTTTTTACGCATGTACCCATTTTCGACATGAATTACATGTCGCAGAATTTCTCATTACACACCTACAACTCTGTTCTGGTGTTTTTGTAGACGGCTAAAATGCAAAATTGCATCATGTGGATTCACATCAAATCATCCAATCCTGACAATATCTCCATACGAACTCCTCACACAAGTTCGAGTTCAGCATGACACGGCTTCAGATGTGTGCACGACAGCAATGTAAAAGATAGCAATATCAAAGTTGGTTAAGATTTCTGTGATTTGACATTAGTGGTCAAACATCTATTATTTCATTAATTATGCATGTTGTGTGAATGCTAAGTGAGAGTGAAAAGCAAAAAGAAGCTATTAAAAGTGCTGGGGTTGAATTAATCAAAAGGATCCATATCATAGAAATAAGCGGAAGCTAAACTATAGTTTCATCAGGACAGAGTATCCAACTCATTTTATCATGACATTGTTTGACAGTCATTGATAAGCTAAGGTGATCACATGAAGCCAATGACAGTACTCGCTTACAACACTTTCAAGTTGATAAGGTGAAGAATTTTAAAACTCTTAACAGTGTGCTGATTGCTGACTATTTTTGTTTCATTAGTCAATAGTCAAGCAAACAATATGCTGATCCATCGTAAAGCTTGACTGTGTCAGTTTGGTATGTGAAGTATGCTGCTATTATAGTGCTTGCTCTTGTTTACACAAAGTGTTGAATGATAACCAATTTTAGCTCGGAAAAGTGTTGAAATTTGGAAATGACAATGCATGCGTATTTCAAAATAATAATCTGCGACCGCAGTGCAACGACGATGCTAGTGACTCTTGACGATGCATTAATCTTTACTTCAATGTTCTCTTTTTTCAATCGGCAGTCGTCTGTTGATCATTACTCTCCACTTTTCTCGATTTTCCTTGGTCGATGCAGCACGTGACAGCATGTAGACGCAGTCTTTATGGCTTCCAAGCATCAAGTCTAGGATGATAACTTTCAAATTTGCAGCCCGACCCACGATTTATCGGAAATATTCAGGAGCAGACCCGACCCTCTCATTTAGGTCCATTAGGTCCTTTGTTAAAATACCATCGTTGCATAGGATGTAGCGTATTGCGTGTAGAATCTACATACATTCATGATTGCCTCAAAATCTGATATTTAAATCTGTAAACGTGATGAATTCTAGCTCTTTAGTCATGTCAATGCGAACACATTCTTGATGCTTATTGACCTCGAATTAAGCTGTTTAAGCTTTTATAATGTCATTCTGCGAGGTAGCCAACTGACACTGAAAATGTGTAATTTTTGAAGAAATTCATTTCATAGATGCCGCTGAAGAAAGTAGCGGAAATTTATATTCGTGTAGGCGACATGCACTTCATATACATGTGCAATTTTACATAATTATTTCAGACAGCATGAACTGTCATTGTCGTTAAAACCATGGGCATGAAATGGATGTAAGATGTATTATAAACGAAACGCCTTTACCATCAGACATTTTTTTTGCTCTAATTTTCGAGTCCTTAATGCAGCTCTAGATACATAATTGATAAACACTGGAAATGTTTATCGCACCAGAGAAAATGACACTAAAAACGTATATCAATCATACAGAAAAAATAGAAGTTGCCGCAAGCTTAATATTCACTCTGAAAACATGAACTTTAAATCTCTGTTTGATCTAAGAATATTTTTTGCATCAATCCGATTTTTGTTTCATCAGCTTTTCACAAAGCAACTTCAGAATTCTTTAAAAATCTTTGAATCAATTTGATTAAAATTCCGAAATACATTTTTATCTGCTTGCAAACTGATTCACACACACATTACAATGTCAAAAGCAGAGCTGCTTTCCAGTACATGCTTTCAAAAGTAGCTGAAGAGAAATCCGCGTCTGAAGACTCTTCATAAGTTACTGAAAAGAGAAATGTTAATGTCATCTTTTTTACCGGCAATGGATACTAAGCTACAAATGTTATACATTTCGCCCCTTGTTTTTCATTAGGCTACATATATCGTCTACATGCCTAGGCTAGGTTTAGATGTGCAGTCTTAAACTAATAACTGAGTCAAATTTTTATCAAAAAGATATTCCCAGAGTGCACAATTTTATTTTTCTACTCAAGTATATAATACTCATGTATAAATGATCGAGATGCATATAAGTGCAATGTAATAAATGTAGTCCAACTCGCAATCACAAAAGTGAAATTTTCACTCACATTCATAGTTCTATATTTGATGTGTCGTTCTTGTAATTTGTCTTTATCAAAGTATCAAATTTCCTGAGTTCAATAGTTATTTATCTTCAGGTCTCTTATAGAATTATTTGCCGTATAGAATTCACTGTTATTTGACGCTACGGTTTTGAATATTCAACTAACGTTGTTTTGCAGATATATTCCTGTGGGAGTGCTGGAGCGGCTTCCCCAAAGGATTAATGAAAAACCTCCTCAGTTTATCGGTCGATCAGATCTGGAGACACTGCTTTCTAGCAGTAATTGCAACGACTGGGTGAAGATAAGGTAGATGCTTACATTACGTCACACTTCCATCCTAAGTTTGTCGGTTATTCTAATAACACTTATTTTCACTCGATTTCTGCACATAGCGTACTTTTATTTTCATTATCGTTTGCATTTTCGATCTATTCTTCGACACTTCTGTTGTTAAACAAGGTAATGTTTCACACGCGATTCACCGCCAGCACGCATCTGACAATATAGACTAAAGCTTGACTCAGGTATGCAGAACGAAATCATATACGAGTTCTCATCTCTCAATAGTCTGAGACTCATTTGCTAGTCATTCGCATTCCGTTTGTATGCAAGACACCTCATAGCCTCGGTACATTACTTTAACTCTTATTGTCCGCAATACGTGAATGGTGAAATTAATGAAAACATACGTGAATTTTTTCAAACGAAAACGAAAACAATTATGGTATTTTTGCAGGAGTATTCTTATGCTTCTTTATTCGCAGTTGAAAATGAAATTTTGACGTTGATTTAGTTGAATTATTTATTGTTCCTCTGCTTTTAGTTGCAGACCTCAGGAAGCGAAGTACCTCTGTTGGATACAATGTTCGCTCTAAGTGTCACTATTTTCATCATTTGCTACATAAGACAATCAGATGCTGCTATGGGTAAAGTGCAGCTCTGCATGTCAACGCTGCATCACTTGATAATCCTATCGAGCAGTTGTTTCTCTATTTTGCACAAACTGAGGTAGGAATATATACTTCGGAAGAAGAAAATGTTAACATACTTTCTCGAAAGGTATCTACAAATTCACAGGATAACATTCACAATGAGTCAGTTAAAGAATCTATGGTATTGAAACCGCAGTTATTGTTAATACAATTTCCCTCGTTCACCTTTATGAAAGCTGATTCGTATACTTCAAATTTCAATCGCAACACCAAACATAAGATAGAAACCTGAAGCTAAACAGAAGACACGTTTACAACATGCAAGCGTCGGGAACACAGTTTAAAGCGACCCACGATGAGATAAACCGCTTTAACCAAGCATCAAAATTTGTGTCTCATTAGTAAGAGGAATGTTGACGAATTGATCATGGACTACGATGTTATTTGTCAAATTAGTTAAAGAAAATCAACTTGAATCAGAAATTTTTTGAAAATATTTCTGCACAGCATCGTTTGCCGTTAAAGTTTCACTTGATAATAAGAGTCACAGACTCTTGAAATTTTCGGTGACTTGTGGTTTTTTTTAGCTTATGCATCGGAGGAAGAATACTTTTCATATCAGCTAGTCAGATTCCTGCTAATTATCGTGCCTGCAAACTGATTATTCTAATACAGTCCTAAAAGCAAAAGGTCGAAAACAAGGTTGTTAAACCCTTGACCTAAGACGTTTGTCATGGAAATTTCTTATCAGAAGTGTTTGGCATTCAGCTTTTGACATCTGAATAATTAGATATTTGTCTCTGAAAGAAATCTACGAATATCAATCATCCATAATTTGCCCTTCTGACAGAGTTTTCTACCAATGCCGACATTTTCATTCACATGATAGATCATTCTGGGCAAATTTAGATAGATCTATTTCTTTTCTGTCACTTAAGTAGTTGGTCTGTTAAACTTCAGTAGTAAAATTGCGAAGTTGTTGAAACGTTGACCTATATCGCATTGTGCATTCAAAAAGTAGCAAGAATTCAAGTTAGACTGTTCATCTGCTACCTTTTATTTGGTTATAAACTTTGCACCAAATTGTTATTCATGCATTACGGTTTGATCTCCGACCAGATCGAATTTCATTGGAATGTTTTGACTCGAATGACGCATTGAAATATAAGAAAGTCATACAATCAAGCTCAGCCGAGAAATTCGACAGTCAATACATGACAGTAAATCTTCGGAAGGTAGCAAAGGATATTGAATGAAACGCCGTGTTCGTTCAACCATTTTTTCATGCATGATTTTGTTCACTCATGTGATATAATTATAAAGATTCAATAAAGGATCATCGATTTGCCGCCTCAAATTAGTACTTTTCATATTTCCCTGCTTTTGAGAAGTAGAGTCAAATGCATGTATTTGGCATCAGCGAGGACAGCAAGGATGTTAATATTAACAGAAACGTGAGTTATGCACAAAACGTTAACTGTTAATTTCAAGGTTAATGTATTCGCTCACGGTGTGTGTAGAGAACATCAGCGCGTTTTGCATTATACACTAGAGTGGATGTAAACACCCAAGTTAGTCACTTGCCTGATAGACAGACAAGATAGTGTTATTTGTATCAGATCATTTTTCACATTTCTAACCTAGCGCAGATGTAGTTTTATAGCAAAATAAGGAAGTAGGGGTCAGCAATTCAGAGTTTTCGAATTGCATTGAAATTGTGATTTGGAAAATCCCCCACTTTACTCATTGGATTCATCGCAGTTGACAATGATCTTTGAAGGCTTTTAATAATGCTTTGAAAATTTGAAACTAATCATTATTATCAACTGCGATGAATCCAATGGGTAAAGTGAAGCATTTTTCAAATCACAATTTCAATGCAATTCGAAAAACTCTGAACTGCTGATGCCCTCACCCCTGCTTCCTTATTTTGCTAGGCTAGTGATGTGAAAAATGATCTGATGCAAATAACACTAACTTGTTTGTCTATCAGGTAAGTGAGTAACTTGGGTGTTTACATTCACGCTTGTGTAAAGACAGTTGAAAATTTTTGCATCGACGCGTCCGCTTTTCAAAATCGTCAACGTTAGGCTTCTACACATGGACTTAATTTTAGAATTTTATGATTGATTAACTATCAGCATATCTGGAAGTATCTGATTTTCGTTGCTTTTCCTCAACATCAGGAGAAGCATCGGTTATTTTCAAAAAGTTACATTTTCATGATATAGTTCCTAAATTGTATGTTTGAATTGAGCCGATAAATAGAGCTAAATAATGATCTCCTAGTTGGATCAATTTTCTGTATGCCTAAAATATTTTTCTCTACATGAAAATGAATTAATTATAATTCAAGATATACATTAAAACAGAGTTTTTCAAAGTGTGGCACGCGTACCACGGGTGTTACGCGGCGAGTTTATGATGTAGATCAGTGTTTCTCATATGATTCACAATTAGTCTTGGTTTAATCGACATGTAGATGCAGTGCAGCGGTTACGTGGCAGCTGTAAACGGCACGCAGGGTGCCTTGAAGCACATTGAAAACTTCGTAAGAACCATGACCGAGGTCAAAAAAGTTCTTACCCACGTTTTTAGCTAATCGCAGCACGTCAACCGCCTATAGTACTGTCAGGTAGAGAGAATGCATTCTCTGTTTTGTGTTCAACATTTTCTAGCATGGTTGCCGAAATAGTGGTCTCCGTGGCACAGTGGTTAAGTGCTTGGCCTAGCGATCTTTAGGTCCAGAGGTCGAGCCACAAAGGTGTCATTGGAAGTCGTCAGGAAGGGCATCGGGACTAAAAGTATATATAGTATAGCGTTCCATAAGTCTGACAATGTCAGCACCGTCCAAGCTCCAAGTATGGGGAGTAGTGACGTAAAAACTTCAAATAAAGTTGCAATTAAAACCTATTACAGGGTCAGACTGAACTTGGAGTTTGATCTCTGTCTGCATTTATCTAAAATATAGTCAGATATACCCTCTCTCACCAAAAACATACAAGCACATCCTTCACATTAATATTGCCACACGATAGTGATTTTTGCATATTACATCTCAAGTGTTCATAACTGTTTGAAAATTATCTGCCCTATTCAGATGGTTGCAACGATGTTCATTGTGAAGTGGCTGCTTTTCTGCCCGCCGTTTAATACTGTTATGTAGTTGATTAAAGCCTGATTATGCAAGGTACTTGTTCTACTTTTCTTACAACAATTACAATCTGTTTTGAAGCGAAGAATATTTTTGGTGGTACGCGAGCAAAATTTACTGAATTTAGTAAATGCGGTTTAACTAAAAGCTTGGGAACCCTTGCAATAAAATATCAATTGAATTAAAATTGATTTTTTGGTAGAATTCCCAGGACTTGAAAACCTTCGGAAATTTTCCGTCAAATTTGCGCAGACATCTACTTACTTAGTTCCCAGTTTTTCATCCTTGCTCACATTGAGCGAGGTCAGACGGTTGCTGCCTTCTGATGGCACGCCTCCACTCCTGTGCTGTTATGTGTCCACTCAACACCCTGATATGAAATCAAATTATTGAACATCTTGTCTAGGAACCTTTGTCATTTCAAATTGTCGTGCTTTAGAATTTCAGCTGTGAGCAAATTTCTTTAGCCACCTTTTAGGACACTCGCCGTTTATGTAGCACGACAGTCAGAGGGTTTGCTGACAAAATTGACTTTGATTCCTTGTTAACACATTCGGACAAATTGTCAGGAAATTCGATTCAATTTAGAGACTGCTTTTAAAGTTTTGAAGAGATTTATAGAATCATGAACCTACTCCTGACGTACTTCTTGAGTACTACAGTGTATTTCCCAACCTTCAAGCTCCCTTTCTTGGCCTTCTTCCTTCGGTAATTCAATTGAAGTTTATCATCAGCACATTTCATGTTACAAGGAGTTGGTCTTCCATATTTTTCATCATTTGTTTCGTAGCGGAAATACTGTGGAATCGTAGTAGTCTTTACGCTTTGTTTCTTTCGTCTGACATCAACCTGCATTAGCAATATATTTCCGGGATGCATCGAACATGTTTTCTTCCAGTGTTAGTGTCATTATGCCCTATCGAATGTGGAATGTAGTTTTTGTCGATCAGGATACTCTTTATGTATCACAACATATGCGTTTGTTGCCAAAATAATACAATAAATAGCTTGATGGAAATGTTACTTGAATGGCAAGTAGGCTCCATTGTTCCAATCATTCACTTTCATTTTTACTTAATTGTATTTTTCCCTCAAATTTATCGCCTTCCTTTTCAAATGATGATAATGATGAAACTCAAACATTACTACTTCCTCATATTTGTGGTTGAACGGTGCTGACATGATCAGATGTTTCTGAAGCGTTGTGGTACTTTAAGTCCGGATGCCCTTCCTGTCTACTTCCAATGACACTCTCGGAGCTCGACCTCTGGACCAAAAGATCGCTAGGCCAAGCACTTAACCATTGGACCACGTAGACCACTCGATATGACATCATATTGTTTCTGCTGCAAACATTCATGCATTGCTGTTTCAATCATTTCATTTTTTGTTTCAGTGAGATGCTGCTTGGCCCTGTCCCTTCAAATTTCCAGTTCCTACCGAAACACAAGGCGAATTCTTATCAGATTTGATGGTTGTGCTATGTGAACTGCAGACTACAGACATGTTGCGTATCAAAATAACAGTTTTTCTTTATTGTGCAACTAAAATATATTTGACGATTGATGAAAATTTCTGCTTTCATTACTTGAACATTTAATTTTTGGCGTGTTGTTGCATAGCAGTGTGCTAGGTGACACGCCAAAGGTTCCACATCAATTTGTGCCATTGACCCATTGGAATAGCCAAGCATGGTATCAGAGAAAGTTAACTACTAAGACACATTGAATCGCAGCCATGATGTAACAAATGCGTGTATAATTATGCGCAGTAATTCAGTCTTCCTGATTGCTTCAAAATCTTTACTTGCATACTCATATAATGATAATAATATTATCCAAATTGAAAGAAAAAAGTATCGCTGCAAATTTACAAGAGCATCGATACAATAGTCACAAGTTAATTCAACAGGACTCAGGGTTTTTTAATGCGCGATTGAACCCAATTTGTGCAGTTCGAAATTCAAATCTGCAATTGTTTGTGCAGTCCAAGAATGTAATGAGGAATAGAACTAAATTAAAGATGTGCAGAAAGTGGATGCTAAGATATGAATGACAATTACGCTAATTACGTTACAATAAACAAATATCAAAAGACTTGACTATTTGTTAAAAATGAAATTTTCAGAAAGTTTGAGCTTTATGATTGTCAATTTTAGGGCCTAAGCATTAGTTGCAGTGTGCGATGCATTCATGTAACTCCAGATGTACATTTGAGAGATCTGTTCGGCCGAGGTAATGCGTTGCATTGCACTGCTACCGCCTTTACAAATCAGGAATTGCAAAACTAACACATGTGCATTGTGTTCTAGTTCTAGCAGAGAAACTGTTAGCCAACCATGAAGCATATCTTGTAGGAGACGCAATCATGGACAAAATAAGTAATTTTCATAATGTACAAGCGTACCATGACTTATAACTTGGAAGCTTTGTATGTTGCATGCGAATTGTATAACTCAAAAGTGAGCAAACTTATCTAGTGGCGGGCTACAACATAGATCTGATTCGCTTTGTAGTCAGCCATTTCTGCACTGCGATAGAAATTAGAATCGTTAAAATTCGGTAATACTGTGAGGGATAGTGCTCTGCGATTTCTTGACAAAATATGAGGTTGAAAACCAAAAGAAAATTTTGAATATGTTACAAACCCGGACCTGGTTGACAAGGTACAACGTCAATTGAAACTTATCGCATACCGCTTACTTATCCGATGCTCCAAGATTCATTGCCAAGCGTTCAAGTAATAGAACCTATTGGGCATTGCGTGTGATTGCATTGAAATCCATCCATCATTCACTGAATTTCCTAAGCTTCAAGTCTTACATAAACTATCACATGTAATGAAATTATTCAAGATATGGGATGATCTTACGATAGATAGGTTGAGTAAAACACAATTCTTGCAAAATATATACATATATATATATATATACATCTTTGCTTTCACATGAAGAGCTAGCTGCATACGTGACGATTTCGATTTTCTGGCCAATTTACCTGATCACATATCTCTTGATGCAAGGCTAGTCACTTTCGACGTGGTAAGCTTGTATACAAATATCCCACACAACGTAGGATTGGCCGCAGTGAAATTTTGGCTCGAACAGTTTCCAAATAGCATTGATTCCCGTTTTAATCACGAATTTATATTAGAGTGTTCGAGGATGGTTTTAATGAACAATACATTTGGTGACAGCCACTATAAACAAATCAATGGTGCCGCCATGGGCACCAAAGTAGTCCCTACCTATGCAAATTTGACGCTAGGCTATCTTGAAATGCGATTAAAGAATCGTTTAAATCAACTTTTGGTGAAGCGAAATTACAAAGCAAATAATTAATAAGTGGAGGCGTAATTTGGATGACTGCTTTATTTTATGGGACTTGAATAATGAAAAGTTTAACCAGTTTAATACTATCCTGAACAATCTGCAAGATAACATGTCATTTACGATGGAGGTCAGTAGCGACCAAATTCCTGTTCTAAATGTTCTTGTTATCAAAAATGGCGAAAAGATGGAGACTGATATTTATTATAAGACTACAGATCACTTTGCTACAGATCGTCATCAATATTTAAACTTTTCATCTTGGCATCCCGTCATGTTAAACGTCTGGCTCGCCGAATTTGTGTTATCTGCAGCGACTATTCCACACGATTAAATCGACTAGTGGATCTGAAAATGTTCTTGTCAACGGAGGGATACCCAGCGTTACTTATCAATGATGGAATTGCCAGTGCTTTAAAAAAATGGATCGTTCATTACTTTTACTTACCAATGACACGAAGAGAAATAGCAAATCTATCATTCCATTTGTTAATACACATAACCCCCGAAATCGGAATATTTTGCCTATTATTTCACATACCAACTCAATCCTACAAAATGACGAACAGACCAAGGAGATTTTTAAGGATACTACTTTTATCAACAGCCGTAGACAATCTAAGAATCTCAAGAGACTTCCCGAGAAAAAAAACTTATCAACTTTACCAAATATTTGGTATTTACTTGGAAAATTTATAAGATTTGAATAGTTTAACAAACGTTTTGGAAATTTAACAAATTTAGGAAATGTGTAACAATTGCCTAACAAATATTTGCTACATTTCGTATGTAAGTCGATATTAACGAATTTTGCGAAATTTAGAAAATGTTTATCAAATGCCTAGGTAATATTTGTTTGGTTATCCAAACAAATGATTTTTTTGCATTTACTAAGTTTGATGAAAGAAAAATCTTGCAATAGGCAGGATCCGCTTATGAGTAACTGTCGTAAAAGGCGGTTTTAATTGCATGGTGATTTCAGTGTGCGGTAACTTCACCCGTACAATTTTTTGAACTCATGCATATCACAAGGATGATCATCAGCTCTCATAAACTCTGATTACAATCATCTCTCAATAAAATAGAAATGCAACGTCACAGGAAATACCCAATAATAAAGTCTGTACTATATCACAGTTTTGCGTCGTTGATAACTGGCTGATTTTTTTGCCATCAAACTTAATTAAATGATTGAATAATGGAATAATTGTCAGGAAACTGTTGATCTTTTTCTATGATGGCACCAACAATTTCTTTCAAATCTTAAAGAGAGTGCATTATGTCATTTCCATGGATATCGACATATGAAACATGTGGGCCTGAAATGTGCATGTCTACTATTATTTCGAGTATTTTATATGTGCCTATTTATATTTGATGAAATGGTGTGTATAAAATAAATATTCAGGTGACTTCATCACTACTCTCTCTCTCTCTTTCTCACTCACTTCCCCTTTTCTTCTTCTTCTACTCATTTTTCATCATCTTTCACATTCACTACATGTACACTGTAGCTACAATAGCAACAACATCAGTCATATATTTTCATTATTAAGGGAGCCAAGCAGTTCTATCGGCACACATTTTGCTTCTCAAATTAAAGCATTTATTGAAGTTTCTAAGTTCCATACCGTGCCCATCAGCAAGTCGACTTTGATCAGTTTGCTCGTGTGTTCGCTAAATTACTTAGCTAGTAATTTGCAAAACTTATGATATTAAATCAGTATGCAACTGAACCAAACAATTACATAAGCATCTCGCTCAGTCTGCGTAATCATATCTCGCTTCTATAACTTTCCGTCACTATATTAAGGAAATTCGCCACGCGCACGCAGCTGAGGAAGTTCGTTCACATTGTTGGCAGCCTGGTCGTGGCCGCATTCGGGAGCCATGAGTGGTCGATAATATTCTCTAGCTGCGCTGTGACTCAGCGTCCCTGCTTAATAATTATTATCCGCCCATCACGTGGAACAGAAAGCTGCGCAAGGCGCAGTAGCTTGTGCACTCTTCGCTCTCGTGGTCTATCGAACGCGTGTTTACGTTAACTGCTTAATATTACAAAAGTCAGCGCATCAAGAGGATATTTCTACTTACACACCTTTATTTATTCATCGTCGGTTTGTGATCGTCTACGTTTTTTCATCATCTTGCTTAGCTATCATGCACAAAATGGAGCACAACTCGAAAATGAACACTCGCATGTAGTCAGTGAGTTCTTCCAGTCAATGAAGCCATCAAGTTCCTTTGATTTTTGCATCAGAATTAAAAATGCACCTCTTGGATCAAACTACAGAAAAATGGTAAGCTTCTAAATGTTTCTGAATTTATTTTGTCAGTATTTCCCCCTCTGGAAGGAAGGAAGGAGTGTTCGGGTAAGGGATGGGAAGGAAGGTGATAGGAATGTGGGAGGAAGAGAGTGAGGAAAAGGCGGGTGTTGGATGTTTTGGGATGAGAAAGGCTGGAGTTCGGCATGAAGGAGGCCTCGGATGAGAAAACGGAGGCCAGATTCGGACTCTACGTGAAATTTTGGGCTAGGAAGGATGTTTCCAGCAACATTGGAGAGAAAAAGTTTTGAGGACGTCCCCCCCCCCTCCTGCCAAACCTCCAACTTCGGTTGTAGACATCGTACAAAGTCGTGCAATAGCTCATTTGAAAGCTAAGAGTGAGAAAAATGCAGTGGAAAGCTCAGTTTGGGATAATTTTCCTGGGTTTAGGGAGGAAATTGGCAAGAAACCGTCAGACTTGGAAAAGGCAGGTTTTGGGATGAGAAAGTCCATTTTTCGACATGAAGGAGTGCTCGGATGGGAAAATGGAATGCAAATTCGGACGTTTTGGTCAAAGTTGGGTTAGGAAGGATGTTTCCAGCGACATTGGAGAGAAAAAGTTTTGAGGACGTCCCCCCCCCTCGGCAGCGATCTTCTAACTTTGGTTGTAGACATCGTAGAAAGTCGTGCAATAGCTCGTTTGAAAGCTGGGAGTGAGACAAATTCAGTGGAAAACATGGCTTGTTCGTATCTGCCTTTGTTTAGAGGTGAGACGTTATTGAAAATTTGGGACCTTAGCGAAAAAACGACAGAGTTAGAATGTTTATCAAAATCGCTCTAGCGGGTGAAGCAAGCCTCGGACGGGAAAACAGAGACCAGATTTGCAATCAGCATGATATTTTACATCTGAATGTCATTCATGCTATGTCTCCGAAGTGAAAGGAAGAAAGATGACAGAAGCAGTAAAGTTTACGAATGAATTTTGTTCACTACGTTTTCATCGACAGTCTTCGTGGTGTGATTAGGGACTACATCATCTCCTTTCATCATGAAAAGGCAGACTTAGAATTTTCTATCGCTAAAGGTTACTTCGTTTTCCAACAGCTCATGGACAGTTTGATGAATAAAGATGTGAAAGGACGATTAGTTGCAGAGATTGAATTTGAGAAAGTGACTGATGAACATGCAGGTGAACGTGTAGTGTTTCATTTTGCATCCTATTCTGCAGAGACGATACATGATCCCAAAGATTTCTATCAGCGACACATGGCAAAAATTGCATCTCGACTACATTCATTTCATGAGCATGGATCCAACTTGCTCTTATGTCGCATAAAACACATTCATATTCAACTCAATGTGTTAAACTAGATTCGACTACAAGATTTGGGAAAAGCATTCATGAGTCAGACGTCCGCGTGCCTCCTTTTCCCTGCCGCAACGAAGTCAGGGGAGAAACGGAGGTCTCTGATTGGCTCACATAGTGTCAAATGTGGATTCGCAGGAGATTATAAAAGCAGACGTCTCCCCATTTTCTCTTCATTTCATTCTCTTGACTTGGAAAGCGTGTGTGACTTGCTGAAGCCATTCTCCCCTCTCAACTTTGTCTGATCAATCCTGTTTGCAAATTTACAAGTGAGTGTCATGACTGTGTGGCCTAAACCTTACCAGCATTTTAGAAGAGAGACGCAGGAGAGTGTGTGGCCGATGATTGTACAAGCTTATTTTGTTGAACCATCGCCGCCACCGCCTCCACCACCTAGACGCTTTACCTTTAAGTCTTTTAGGGAATTGAAACTCAATTCGGGTCCTAAGCCCAAGACATTTAATTTACTGGACGATGACGAAGACTTAGACTTTGGTGATAAGCTTTAAATCCTGTGAACGCTCCAAAAGGTCCTCTTAAGGGCCACCTCATATGTCACTGCTAAGCTAACAATTTTCTTTTCTCTGATGATCATGAATGTACTAAGTGGTATTCTTTCGTTACAGACTGCCATGGCCATGAATCCTACTCCAACTGCTGCATCACTGAATCCTCAACATCTCGAGCTGTGGAATCCGAAAATTGAAAAGGTAATTCACGGCTATCCTACCTACAAACAACAAGTGCGCTACAACGGTGTTCGACTCTATCTTCAAACGCCGGCGGTATACTTACCAAAAGTGGAAACGCAAGTAAATCGTTGCGGTCAAAACCTGAGTATCCCTATTGATAATTGGTTGCGACAGCAGCTTGACATTTTAGAAGACGTTGTGAGGCAAAAGGCTCTTATTCCTGCTGAACTATTACACTTGTGGCCAGAAAAGAAAACTTCTTATTATAAACCATTGTATCGCGGCACTCGCTGCTATATTTTACAAAGCAAGTATTGTAAAGTCACTTCAGGAGTGACAGTTGAACAATCAGTTGAAACAGAATTGTCATCGTTAGGTGCAGGCTTTTATTCATTTCATATTGAGGTGCCTGCTGTTTATGTGGGACCTCATCAATCTGACGGTAATTTGATTTCTCTCAATTTGCGTATTGCTCAAATTCATCATCAACCTGAGTTAACAGGACTTGATCACATTGAGAAAGTAATTGATTCTTGTGTCAAAGAGTGTCAAGAACCTGTCACCAAACCTAAACGTCGTCGCACATCAAAGAAAGATGGTGCTACCACCAAAGTGAAATCTTCAGTATTGTAATCAGTTAGTATGTAGTGAATGTGGAAAACTCGGTCTTGCGCGTTATGTTCAAATAAAACATTGTCATCATGTTGTATGTATCTTTTGTTATGTAAAGGACAGACATCCTTGTAAAGTTCCTGCTCAATGTATTATTTTGTAATGAAGTCTTTTTGATATTGTAGGTTGTCATCTTCATAGACAGTGAGGGAACACCCATGCAGGAATTGAGTGCTATTGCAATGAGAGAAAGTGATCAAACTGTTGTTAGTGTATATCATAGATTTGCCTACTGTCCTCCACACAAAGACGAATGGTCATGGCGTCATGTGCATGGACTTGATCCTTCTATTTTGATTCATATTGGATTTGTAAATGAAACGTATTTGATAAGTGATTTCAAACGGTGGTTATTAGGTTTTCATATTGTTAAAATATTAGGAAATGATTCTGAACGAGAAGCAACAACACTTCAGTTGCACATTGATAATTTATATTTACCATGTTGGATAGATCGTGTAAGACAAGACAATCATATGCATTGTGATCAAAAGAAGTTCAGAGATGAAATGATTTTTGACATGGCTATATGTTTCGGTGAGAGACATCACCTTTACAGACCACCATCCCATTGTAATACTAGAAATAAAGCTACCTACATTGCAAAACTCTCTTCACGCTGGTACTGTAGTCTCTGACGTTTATGAACTGTATCTATATTATTGTCAACAGCATGGGTCTATGTAAAACCTGTTTTTGCTCCTTGTGAATGAATGATGATCATTTTATGAAGTGTATTCTGTACTTGTGAATTTTGTCTGGTGTTGAATAAACTTACAGTGGAACATGATTGTTATTTCTGTTTTATTCATAGTGGAAGTCATTGAAGCAATGTGAAATCTATAGTTACAACGTTTATGATGGCGCATCGTACCTTAAGTAACCACATGTGTCATTTGACACTTGATAAACAAGGATTCGATGGATTTTTACAGGCTTGGAAACTTACATTTAAAGTAGAGATGAATGATATGAAAGTGGCAGCAACTGAAAGTCTTCCTCTCTTCAAAAGATTAATAGAGAGTTTACAACCTGAAGATGTGAAGGGTAGACTCATTGCTTATATTGAGTTGAAAGATTTGCAAAAGCCACTTGGTTTTGAATTCTATTGCTCAGAATGGACTACTCTTAGTGACCTATCTTATCCACGACATGCGGAGAAAATTATGGAGAAAATGGAAGGGACGATGGAAGGAAATGCATACGTTGTTAAATATATCATGATTCAAATGAGTGTGTTTACATCCACGATTTTGTTTGATCGTCGACACATTGTGCAGATGCAATAAAGTTTTCTTTTCACTGAGTATTTTGTAATGGTGTATAGAGCAACATGAGTCATTGCGCTTTGTGCATTACTATCAGGCTCTTTGTTAGATAAATGAATGCGTCTTTGTTCGAGAAAAGGGGCGTGTCACAACATGAGTCATTGCGCTTTGTGCATTACTATCGGGCTCTTTGTTAGATAAATGAATGCGTCTCTGTTCGCTAAAAGGGCGTGTCACTCAAGTCTTTGTAGGAGGGAAGGTTTCCACCCACGCAGTCAAAAGTTCACGTACGATAACTCTTTGTCACATAACAAAGACAGGGAAAACATGAAAAGGGAAACGCATGTGATTGGAGCTAGGTCTGCTTATAAAACGGACGACTGAGCGCATGGCAATCATTTCCGTCCTTGCGCTAACCATGCAGTTGCTCGAAGCCATCAACTCCTCTGCTCTCGCACTGGGTACACTGAACTCCCTTACTTTAGCATCGGGTAAAAATGCTTTCAATCAAAAGATAACTCATCATGGAGAAGCCCTAACCATAAAAACTCCAAGTCAACGGATAGATTATCTAAAGATTATGTCAACAAAGCATGGACTGGCCGTGTGTGTGCCGTTAGACTATTGGACACGGTTACAATTCAATACTCTTGAAACATTCCTGAAACAAAATCTCACCATTCCCAAAGAAATTGTTCGACACAATTGGAAGCGGCCACAAGTTCCCATCATGGAAAGACGATACATGTATGTGCATATGGATAGACACTGTCTCATCATCCATGAAAAGGAGGGCAGCGAATTCGACTTACTCAATTGCAAACCGCTCCCCATTTTGGGAAAAGGATTCTACTCCTTCGAAATTAAAATTCAAACCATCTACATGGGTCCGCGCAGGGACGGAAGGTTGTTTACGTTGAATCCCTATCTTGTCTCCATCACCTTTAAAAATGATGTCCATGTTGATGATGATCAACTACAGTAACACTCTCCACACACTGAGAACGCCCCATCGGTCTTTATGAGACCACGGCCTAACGGCCACCGTATCAAGAAAGAAAATGTACACTCACCATGCCACACATGAACATGACTCTCTCTCCTTCTTTCTTAGGCATACCCTTCTTCACTCAAGTTTTAATCATGTGGAAATTATCAGCATGCCTCCATGTATCATGGAAAAGTCAGTGTGTTACATTTCATGATACGAAACGTCAACTTCAGATAACTCTAGAACGCTTTCATCTACGAAGGTTACATCGCGCTATCCTATCCCACTCTTGCCGTGTCATTAACGTAGGAGACGGCATTGTATTTATTCGCATTCAAGAGATGATTCTACATAATGATCACTGCTACATCGTGATTCCAAAACCCTCATGGGAAAAGTATAAAAGGGAAGTTCACTCAACCCTCATGTCATTTGTGAGTCATGCTCCCCATCCGCATCATCAACCCCATGCGCGAAATGAATCTCAGAAGAGACATCGATTTAGAACAGTTGCATGCCCATCTTCCCGATTCAGTCTATCATCGCGGTCATTCGCATGAGCAACGGTCGAAATCTTCAAATCTTTCGCTGCGGCAAAATCCAAGTCCTAGGAAACCTTTCTCATTTCGTGATGCAGTCCATGTGTTACGAAATCGTCAAGAAAATGCGAACACTCATGCCTCATCTCCGCCTCAGTCCCCTGACATTGAAGAATATAGTAGTGTCTGTTCAATTGAAGATGTTAGTGAATCTAGCCAACATTAAAACCAGTAATCATTGTATATTTTATGAAACTGAACTCTTTCCTGCTGCTCTGATTCGGAAGTGGCATCCTGTACATATTGCAGTGTTTCACAACGGACATTGTATCATGACTGGTTTATGTGATATCAGTAAAGTAGCTGACATTGTTAAATCTTTAATGCGTTATCTGTATGAGTCACAGTTAATAGAATCGTGTTAATCACATGATGCGTTTTGAATGAGTCATCGCAATGAACAATCGTCCACACACGTGTCGGTGAAAAGGTCACGCTGTCTGACGTGAGGCGCCATCGATGTTGAATGACACGCCGACACACGTGTCGGTGAAAAAGTCATCAACAAGGTTCTTCGCTTTATGATGAGTCAGCGCTATTTATAGACATGAAATGATGTCCACACACTTGTCGGTGAAAAGGTCACGCTGTCTGACGTGAGGCGCCATCGATGTTGAATGACACGCCCACACATGTCGGTGAAAAGGTTGAACAAGACTAATTAGATTCTTATGACTGGCGCCTTACTCCTTCATGAGTCAGAGCTATTTATAGACATGAGTCAGCAAAGTGGTTGATGTTTCCTAAGCCGAAGAAATTGCCATGATGTCACATTCGCTGGTGAGGATGTTAACTTACAAACTCTGACATGGGTATAACTTTATTTCTAACTTTACCTATCTTGCAAATAGTGAAATACTTATGACTTCATTTTATATTTCACCTATCTTACAAACTGTACAAACAGTGAAATGATTTTGACATCAATTCAAACTTTACAATCATCAACTTTATTTCTAACTTTACAAACGTCAACTTTATTTCTAACTTTGCAAACGTCAACTTTATTTCTAACTTTACAAACAGTGAAGTGATTCTGACTTCATTTATATTTCACCTATCTCACAAACAGTGAAATGGGTATAACTTTATTTCTAACTTTACCTATCTTGCAAATAGTGAAATACTTATGACTTCATTTTATATTTCACCTATCTTACAAACTGTACAAACAGTGAAATGATTTTAACATTAATTCAAACTTTACAGTCATCAACTTTATTTCTAACTTTACAAACGTCAACTTTATTTCTAACTTTGCAAACGTCAACTTTATTTCTAACTTTACAAACAGTGAAGTGATTCTGACTTCATTTATATTTCACCTATCTCACAAACAGTGAAATGGGTATAACTTTATTTCTAACTTTACCTATCTTGCAAATAGTGAAATACTTATGACTTCATTTTATATTTCAACTGTCTTACAAACTGTGCAAACAGTGAAATGATTTTAACATTAATTCAAACTTTACAATCATCAACTTTATTTCTAACTTTACAAACGTCAACTTTATTTCTAACTTTACAAACAGTGAAGTGATTCTGACTTCATTTATATTTCACCTATCTTACAAACAGTGATATGGTTATAACTTATTTAATACTTTACCTATCTTGTAAACAGTGAGATGATTCTAACATTAATTCAAACTTTACATTCATCAACTTTATTTCTAACTTTACAAACGTCAACTTTATTTCTAACTTTACAAACGTCAACTTTATTTCTAACTTTACAATCAACAAGTTTATTTCTAACTTTACAAACGTCAACTTTATTTCTAACTTTACAAACTCTAACATAGCTATGACTTCATTTACATTTCACCTATCTTACAAACAGTGATATGGTTATAACTTAATTTTTAACTTTACAATCATCAACTTTATTTTTAACCCTACCCATCTTACAAAATGATTAAAACTTTTACTTATATCTATTGAGTGAGAATCCCATCTTTATGTCAAAAGGAAAACAACACAGTATGTACATGATATGTTATTCATCATCACAACCGATTTTCATAGCACCGCACATAGTTAATACTGATGGTAGCAGAAACAAAGTTTTTATGGCTCACATCACCGGAGAAAACAAAGTCACTGATATGCAAGGAGAAAACAAAGTCACTCATGTGCAGGGAGAAAACAAAGTCAGGAAAAACCAGTTGATATGCAAGTCATGATATGAAGTGATCAGGAGTTGGACGCATGTTCCAAGGCACTCACTCACAACATCTCATAGAAAACGCCATGGAGTAAAAAGCAAAACATCAACCACAACAGAGAGGACGCATTCATCATCAGACATCGCCGGACGGAGGAAGAGAAAGTTTCTGTCTCTTGGGTGGAGGTAGATGAGTGTCTGGATGGCCGTACGGTAATGAGTGGTTAGGACTCATCCAGCATCGCTTGTCTTCCCAAGCTGAGAGACCTCGTTTCCTAAACGTCGTTGTTCTGACTTGATGCGACTGTGATTTTAAAATGGTCATTTCTACTTTTTTAATTTTAAGAGAATCTAAGGCATCTTGATAGTCCCTATGTGTCATTTTTCTAACGATTGACTTCGAGATGCCTTTCGCCCGTTTTATAGAAAGCTCTGAGGATTTTAGCTTCATGGAGTACATCTTGGGGCGAAGCAAGATCATCTCCTCTATCTGTTTGCCGGCACACTCATCCTTGAAGCAGCCAAGCTTCGCTTTATTTGAGATAGAGTAAAGCGGATGGTCAGTGGGATAGTTGAAACTATCAAACTTGGGTGCTAAATATTTTAAAATGTCTTCCTGCTTGACTTGGCTCGTGGTTGTCAAAGCTAGGAAGAAGCTGTCTGTATCACCTCCTACTAATTCCACACGTTGGAGAAGTGGACATGTCTTAAAAGATTGGTAAAATAACTTATACATTTCTAACTTGGAGTGATCCAAGACAGCTTGACCAACATAAATGGGCTTACAAAGTTCTACTTTAGATTTTAACATTTTAAAACCAGTGATGTCTTCGGAAATGACATCATGGTGGCAAAACAACGGCGAGCGACATAACTTGATACTCGTTTCCGGATCAGTTACGATGCGATAGTCCATGCGCTTTCTTACATCCTCCATGGTTTTACCAAAGAGGGCATCATTCTTAAATTTAAAGAAGTCCTTTTCGAAAGGATTCTTGGATTCAGCCCGTTTCTTACTATTAAATTCTATATACGGTTTTAGAAAGGGCTTCTGCCTAAACTGGATAGCGCGATGGACTTTGTCAAGTTGCAAACCTAGATAGAATTTGAGGATGGAATAGTGCACGATGTAATGCTGCTTGTTCAATTGGGTGAGCAACAACTTTCTAGTGACTTTATACTTTAAGTCATTTTCCGCCTCATATTTCTTATTGTGTTTTTCATAAAGGGAGAGAACATATCTGGACTGACTATGCCAGATTCGGGTGCGAGAGGAAAATCAACGGTCCTATTCTTAATGCAGTCTGGATAGATGAGGTCGACTTCAAGTAAATAACCTATGTCGGCCTTATCTCCCAGTGTCATGATGTGTGCTGGATTGGAGAAGTGTTCAATGTCATGGGGCTCTACCCATTGGAAGTCAGACTGTGGCAAAGGCTTGGAGAGTGCACTCCCATACAAACTATTTTGGTCTATGTACATTAAATGCGTGGTCGATCCTATGTCTTGGGTGCTGTTGATAACATGTTTCTTAACAAATGTCAAGCCACCCCTAATACCACGTTCAAATAACGTATACATTTCTGCATCTTGCAGTAAATGAATGCTCTCTTTCGTCATCTTGAAGGCTGACTGATAGGACAGACCCGGCAGACTAACAAAATGAACGGGGTCTAAGGCGTCCTGTTCTAATGTGACTTTCCTAAAAGTCTCAAACACGTCAGCCAACAGATAGACGTCTAATTTTAAGTAGGCAAGCATGTAGTCACCAAACGTGCAGCACCTAAATTCTAACCATGCTTGCTCTGCATGCCTATAATCATCCAGCGAACAGTCCTCACCTGTCAAATCATTTTTAAATTAATCGATGGACGGAAGGGATGTCTCCTTCAATGTATCCATTGAACTAAAATAACTATAAGGAAACACCCCTTTCCGTCGTATCAGACTGTCACTTATGTTGGGATAGTCTTTCCTTAAATGTTGAGTGAGGGGAAGCGTTTCTAAATTATTAGCCAACGCGGCTAAGGAAGAAGACATAAACTGGAAACTGTCTAAAAACTTTATGTCATAGAAGACAGGCTTCCCCTCCTTCGTCTTATCGACTTGGACTTTAGCAGTGATGCACATAAATTTTTCCTTACTTTGTGCAATCACTTTGGATGACCAGGATTTCATTTTACCGAATCCATGGCGAATGATGATGTGAGCATCATAACATTTGAAGTTATGAAAGATGACGGGGAGGTTCGCCGTTTGAGCCTAAGTCTCATATTGCATTTACTGCATAAGGCAGACCTAAATTTACCACTGAGATGGCAATGGTCCCTCACTTTCTTATGTTGCTGATCATCGAAGGATGAACAGCAGCGGGGACATTCCGTGGTCCTATCAAATTTGATTTTATCGGATTCTGTGAAGCAAATGGGTTTCCTAGTCAGCTCCGTTTCATACCGTTGATGAAAACGGACTTTCCTATCTAAAAAGTTGAGGAAGTTTTCAACACACTCCTCGCCTTGCCACACATGCATCTTATTTTGGTTCCAATAATATGGATGCCAAACTTCATAACAGGCAATGGCTGCTGGCTCATGACTTAGATCTTCTTGTTCAATATAACATTCAATGTCCGCATAGATGGTACATATGGGACTGAGCTCATTGCCGTTTTCCTCATACCTATAAAATTTATCTTTGGGCATGACTTCCATTTGAAGTTTACCCCGAGAGCACCACTCGTAATGTTCTTCAAAAAATGCTTTTGATGTGAAACGCCGTGTGCAGCGATCACAGTAATAATGTTTGTTATCATAACTTTGTTGGTGGCGATACAACTTTGAAATTTTGGGAATGCCACAATAATGCCATTCTGGGTGGTTGTCGCTATAGACTAGGAGGAGATTGACAACCCGGTCGAAGTTACTTATGCGATTATTATACCTAACGCCCTTCAGACCTTTTTCCCAGAGATGGATGACAATCTTAATATTATTCAATTTTTCAAATTGGGCGATGCCTTTAAAGTCTAATGTATTGACATCCAACCCGTCAAACCTAAGCTCATCCTCCCATTCACGAGATTTTGTGATTCCTTCACGATTTATACCTATGTCACTATAGTGAAGAATGGAGAGGACGGCATACTTGAAACACTGGGACTGACACTCTACATTGATGACAGCCTTTTTGTCAGCCAGTGCTTTGGGGAGGGTGAAACAACCACTCCCTTGTAAACTTTCTAAAAGATTAATTTTGATGTCTACCTTCTCTATCCCATCAAAGACCAGACCGCTGTCTCTTTCATTAAATTTATCTAAGTTGCTATTTAAGTTTATTTAAATTTATCGGTCGGCGCTTTCCTCCCCTGCAGGCACGGCCAGCGGTGTGACGTCGCAAACTGTAGGCTGAGGCGAAGACCCTGTCACACCGCTGGCATTGAAAGTCCTCCTTCTTTTCGACTTCCATCTCCCTCTCCTCTCCGACGATCTCCAACTCCTCCTGCTCCAACAGTCTCTCCACCGACTTGACGGAGAGGAGAGGGAGGTCGGCCGCTGCAGGTGGTGGTGGTGATGCAGGGATGATGATGGGACGGGAGGGAACGTCGCCGTCCAGGAGGTAGGCCGCCAGATCTGTTGAGAAAAAGAGAAAAGAGATTAGTAACATGATCAACATTTCAAGTTTGAAGTCTTAGCCCCCCTATTTCCCAATCACGATTACTTACCATCTAAAGACTTTAATTCCGGCAGCAAGGATGAACGCGGAGGAGGCAGGAGAGGGACACGAGCCGAGGGTGGAAGGGTCCTGGGCTTTGGTGTCGGAGGGATGTGATGTCGAGGAGCCGGGACTGGCGCAGGGACGGGCACAGGTACCGGAGCTGGTGACGGTGGAGGTGGGGCGATAATGATGCCCGAGAAAGGGGTCGCAGCTTGGGCGGAGGTAGATGATCGGGAAGGTAGGGCCGGAAATTCCTCGCGGAATTTCCGCCTCGCGGCTTCCTCCCACTTCTTCTTCTTTGCCATATCTGTAGAGAGGAAAGAGAGATTAGATTAGAGGTTGCGGAGATAATAATGATAGAGAGTAAGCTATACGGATACAGAAGTGCTAAAACATGACATTCCAACTCTCATAGGTGAGGATACTTACACTTTCCGAGCCACTCGTAAGCTTGCCCGATTGCTCCTTGGGGGACGGGTTCCCCAAGTTACGAATACATTCATGCACTGAAAAAGAATGACAGCAAAGATGAGCAGAGGTAAAATTTGGATTCGGTTTAGACATGAACAACATAAGGGAGGGACTCTTGATTTTAATGAGGATGTCTACCCTAATGATGTTAGTAATAGAGTCAACCTTGTTACAAATACTTACATTGCTCGATGGTGGCTTTCTCCATCTCAGCAGCAATGCGATAATTTTAAATTTTTGCAAACTCCATGACAGATAGTCGATTGTAGATTACGTCAGCAGATTTCAATCACTGAAAAGGAAAGATGAGAATCGTTTCCTTTGCCTAGTCAACGTTTGGGAACAATCATTGAAGTGACATCTAATGAATTACATTTCACTCTACTCCATATCATAAAGACTAACCTTTGTCGAATGGCTAAAGTACTCTGACCTCGTGAGAGAAAGCATCACGTTGAGTATGAAGTCAAACGCCTAACATGAGCAACGGCTAAGAGGTTTCGGTCTAACAAACGACGAACAACCCGTGCAACGCAATCCCTCTACGGCAGTACCCGCCGTCCCGAAGGAACGCCCGAGCAAAGGAGGTATTACAGCGATGATGTGCTTTATGAGCAGAAGATGCGATAGCAAGAGACTATTCAACTTGATAGCAAGTCAAAACAACCTGATAGCAGGAGCTCACCGACACTCACCTTGTGAAAGATAAATGTGAAGAGCAGAGCTGGTGCACTGCCTTTTATAAGATTTTCCTAAGCGGTGAATGGATCAGACCTCTCGTCCAATCACAGACGAGCTAGAGTTCCTGATGTGCGCACGCATAATTGTAACACGTTATTGAAATCGTGTTAGGCAAAATGTTGTTTAGCAATAGACTCAACCATGGCACCTGAAGTCAATACCTTGAAACATGATTGCACGATTCGTTTTCATCAAGAGAGCTTCGGAGTCTTAATACAAGATTACGTCCTTGAGTTTCAAAGAGAGGAGACAGAATTGGAGGCATGCTTCTTAGACTACACACGAAAAATATTTACGGAGTTGATATCTTATTTCAAAGACAGTCTCATCAAGGCTCACTTAATTGCACATGTCAATTACATTCATTTTCCAGAAGGTGAAGTAGCGGAAAGTGTTGATTTTCAATTTCGTTCCTATGGACAAGAATATGTTACTGATGCTTCTGAGTTTTATACACGACATCTGCGGAAGATTATTTCTCGTATGGACAACTTTCATGGTTACGGCGATCATTTTCTTCTGAATAAAATAAAGCATATTGTCATTGCTATTAGTAAAGTGGGTTTCAATGATGTTAAATCAAAGACCAAATAAAGTATTTTTCATGACTCTTGTGTTGTGCTAAACTTTCTAGCGCTGTGGTGAACACTGTTTTCATATATAACATTCTAAACTCTCATTGCAGTAGGAAACTGCTTTTAGTAAACCTGATGAAGCTAATCTAACAGTTATGGAGTTTGAATTTTCTAATAAGGGAACATTTGCCAACTGTCTCCAATAAAACTTTCTAACACTGTGAAAGTAAGTTACAAGACAATCTACACTGTGCAGTAAAACCTTCTAAAACTTTCTAGTGCTGCTGTGAGTTCGGTCAGTCATACAACGTCAATGATCAAACTTTACTTTCACAAACGTGCGTCGCGGTAATATTATTTGACTACACTAACACTTGCATTTCATGACATGTGTGTTGCATAAAACATCATGATCAAACTTGACTAACTATACATCAACCTGTGTTGCAGTAAAACTTTTACAAACCATGATACACTTTCTGACTAGACTTACGAATACAACGTCAATGATCAAACTTTACTTTTACAAACCATGATACAGTTTCTAACGACACTCTCGAATAAAACATCATGAATAAACTTTCTAACTATACATCAACCTGTGCTGCAGTAAAACTTTCGTACGACACTGACAAGAGCTTGTTCACTAGCGAAGAGAGAAGTCTGTGATGTGTTGCGTGTGGCGCATGAATGTCCTCCCTTCATTCCATTCATCATTTTTCTTCCCCTCTGCATTCCATATCCAAAGATATGTGGCGGGCTTGGGACCGCTTTAGCTGCATTAGAAGGTAGGCCCTTAAAAGAGCCCATGGATCGTTCCCGACGAAGGGTGATGAAAGAATGTGTTGCATGTATGAAAGTTGATCTTATGTTTTTAAAAAGACTATCGTCTAACTTGGGTGGGACTGGCCGATCCCGCTGAGGGAGACTCTTAGTCTCTCTATGTCAGCGGCATCAACCTCCTCTACTACCACCCGACTGTCAGAGGGCGGTATATAGCCCCACTCTGTTGAATCGGTATCATCATCAACAGCCGATGAACCAATTCGAGCAAGATTGTTATAAATCCTTTCTCGCTCTTCCATCTGCGAAAACTCTTCAAATAGATTTCTCGGCTTCAACCGAGACTTGTCAGGAGAGCTGACCAGAGTGTTCGGCGTCTGCATGACTGAAATGAAATTAAATGAGAGTCAGCGGTTTATATACCCAGCGAGCACAAAGCCATGATTCAGACTTTCCTTATTTGGCCATGCTTTTAACTTGACAACAGCAGTTTTACCATGTATGGGCATCGGCAGTCACCGTGCTTTCTGTTACCAACTCCCAACACAAAGACGGATTCCCCTATGACGCGAAAAGGTTTGACGTCAATGCTTGCAGTAACCGTCCCATTTTTACCAAGTTACAATGACAAACGGTAGACGTTGCCAAGCCTGAGTTACTGAGGCTAGACGAAGAAGGCCTGATAGCAAGCCAGCAACCGTTTGGGTGTTAAGCTCTTGAATCCGTTACAGGCATTTCTCAGAGGGGATCTTATGCCAACTCCAAGACCTCGACCCACAAATCCAACCTCCCATGGACAAAGCGTGCGTCATGTCACTGTGTTGGTATCCGGGCCCCGATTTTGACATGAAAATCGGTGGAGTTATTTACATCAGGAAACAAGTCTCGAGCCGAAGCTCGCCTCTGGCAACTTTGTAAATGTTTTAGTTGACTTCAGCAGCGTCGAAAACCCCAGAAAACTGTGAATTTAAATTTTTCAACTTTTTAGCACTACTTATGACATTTTATAAGTAGTCTATCACTTAGGGCAGGTCAATAGCAACCGAACCTTTTTTGAATCAAGTCAAACGGACTTGTAGAAGCAAAGTTACAAGCCTTTAAAGTTTTGGAGTCTTTTATGGCCTGGAGACGAAGGCCATCTCCTGGCTAACCTCTAAGTCTGACGCCTTAGCTGATATCAGCAATGAAATTTTCTAAGTCGATTTCTTACAGAAACCCGAAATTTGGAATGTCCGATGCTAGCATCAGAGCTCAGAGAGACGACCTACCTCTGACAATCTCTCGTCTTAATGACAAGTCTCTGTCGGTTCCCAGCTTATATAGTGTGTGGCGATCAGCTGATGACGTAATACCCATCATCCAAACACTAAAAACCCGTCTATCTCCGGTTCTAGTGATCCGATGGAGCTGGAAATACACCATTTCCATGTAGAATTTGAAGCTGAATCCGAATCTGCCCTCCATTTTCCCATCCGATGCTTCAGTTTGGCTCTACAGCCCACAGCCATCGCAAAAATTCTAACTCTGTCGTTTTCGGAAAAAATGATGAAAAATTTTTTCTCTCCGATGGCTTTGAAATTTAGCATGCCGAAGTAGAATGTGACGCTGATGCCAAATCTGGTCTCTGTTTTCCCGTCCGAGGCTTGCTTCACCCGCTAGAACGATTTTCATAAACATTCTAACTCTGTCTTTTTTCGCCAAGGTCCCAAATTTTCAATAACATCTCACCTCTAAACGAAGGCAGATATGAACAAGCCATGTTTTCCACTGAATTTGTCTCACTCCCAGCTTTCAAACGAGCTATTGCACGACTTTCTACGATGTCTACAACCAAAGTTAGAAGATCGCTGCCGAGGGGGGGGGACGTCCTCAAAACTTTTTCTCTCCAATGTTGCTGGAAACATCCTTCGTAACCCAGAATTTCACGTAGAGTCCGAATCTGCACTCCATTTTCCCTTCCGAGGTCTCCTTCTGCCGGAAAAACGACTTTTCTCATCCCAAAACCTCCAACACCTGCCTTTTCCAACTCTGACGGTTTCCTGCCATTTTCCTCCCTAAACCCAAGAAAATGAGTCCAAACTGAGCTTTCCACTGCATTTTTCTCACTCTTAGCTTTCAAATGAGCTATTGCACGACTTTCTACGATGTCTACAACCGAAGTTGGAAGTTTGGCAGGAGGGGGGTCAGAACTTTTTCTCTCCGATGTCGCTGGAAATCACACCACAGATGTAGAATTTCACGTAGAGTTCGAATCTGGCCTCCGTTTTCTCATCCGAGGCCTCCTTCATGCCGAATTCCAGCCTTTCTCATCCCAACACCACCAACATCCAACCTTTCCACACTCTATTCCTCCCACATTCCTATCACCTTCCTTCCCATCCCTTACCCGAACACTCCTTCCTTCCTTCCAGAGGAAGGGGAGGGACCCATTTCCTCCTCTCGGACTCATTCCTCCCCACACATCCTTGGCGAACTCCCTCACCTTCCTTCCAGAGGGGGGGGCTGAGTCAGCCTGATGACTCATCATTTCACATTTTGCACTTGATTTTGCAATGTGCTTACTACTATCAAAGGAGAGATTTGGTCATGGATTTGGGTTTATTGACCATGAACACGTAGAGACATTTCTATTATTGACTACTGCTATATCTGCTCTTAATTTTACAAATACTAAAGAGCTACTAGCGTCATACTTAATTTACTGATAACAAAATATCTCAATTCCTCTTAGTTCCTCATAGCAAACATATCACATTTTAGGAGTCCTACCAATACTTTGAATTCATTTGTGTAATCGAAAACCCAAGTATAGCGATGTGTTTCTTGATAGCTATAATATTTATTTATATATAAACATTATAGCTATCAAGAAACACATCGTTTTACTTGGGGTTTCCATCACACAAATGATGTCACATGCCCAGGCTTATTCACTTTGAATTTAATATGAGAATGTGTATGTATGTCAGTTTTCACGACGACGTTTCTCGTTGAAAAATCGATCAAAAGTTGATTGTGTCGTCAAAAGAATCATAATCAAATTGGAATATGTTGAAATGGTAATATATTGTTTTCAAATTCGTAATTTCTGATTGCTTACATTGAAAATAGCACAAACATCTGGTTATGTTGAGACAAAATAGTTGCATGCTAAAAACCGTAGAAACTATGAGCACGAAATAACTTAATTAGCGCAATAAAACCAATATAATTTAGCACTTCAATATTTAGATATGTAGTATACTTGTGCAATAGCATCAATATTTGGATGATAAATAATTGAAAAAATTTTTGAAACAGTCAAACATGCTATAAGTCATAAAGTTCTATTTCAGGACTGCAAAAATTTTAGATGGAGAATGTTTTTATCAATGCGGACAAACTATTGAACTATTCGATATCTGCTTAAGTTATGCAATTTAATCTATTTTCTGAAAGATGGATCCATCAAGGAAGCTTGTTTAAATAGGTCACTATTTCCATTTTACATATGTTGAATTGAAAACCTGTAGCTACCGCCTATGATATTCAATTAATTTTTTCAGAATTGCCACATTTTCGAAAATGGTATCAATTTGACATTTCGAGTAGTTTAAGAAAAATGATCAAGCACACAAAAGGCATAGATGCTACACGACGGACTGCACGTTGTAGGCTACATGCACACTGTAATAAAGATCAGTCATGCGTTGCAGTCCAACAATAGGTTTAGTTTTGCAAAATCAATAATTTTTCATGCTTTACGATAAATATAAAACAATCAAAGTACAAACCCATTGCTACTCTTTTATTCAATTTGTGTTTACTTGTTACAAATTATGCTTCGCACTTTTCAAATTCATCGTAGGCCTAGCTATTATGTTCACATGTTAGTTGTAGGCTCACCATGAATTACCTGCAGAGATGCTGTCATATAAGCGGTAGACAAGATGACATTACGTGTGTATGTGTTTGCAGATTGTGATTTTAAACAGATTGTTTAAAATAAAATAAAATATCAAAATATAATTACATGTGCGGTATTAAATACTATAATAAAAATTCAAGCATTCCTGAATATCTTCATCGCATGAACGGTTGACAAGCAGTCGGTAATAGGCTACATTTCGGTAAGGCTCTGTTTTAATTTGCAGATTGCATTTTTTGTAAAAACAGTTACCGGTACTTGAATATCAAAATAAAATTATTGATAAATACTAAGAGTATTGATTAAAAAAATAATTGATAAATTGTTAATGATCACAATTCAACCACTCTTGAATATGTTCATTTGCTATCAAAATTCCTAAGAATATCGCTTCCCACATTGTCAGAGATGAAATAATCCAAAAGCAGTTTTCTTAATAGTCTTTACTGTAACACCTAAAATTACTATAAATGATTTATCTTCTGAACTTTGAGTAGGCCTACCCATAGAATGTTAATTAAGATCCGTTAAGTTTGATAATTCTGCTCTGCACATCAGCACAAGATTTGTCTTCTTTTTTACAGGTGTTGATTGCTGAGGCTGTGTATCTGTCCATCGATGACTCAATACCTGACCTACATTCGGCTGCTTTTCCGTCTTGTCTTGTGAGCTAATTAACCCCGAAAACTACTGGAATTATTCTTTATCCATAAATCTCTCATACTCGCAACGTCCCAGTGATCATCAGATTCGGACAACCGTGTTGTGGTCCAACCGCGAAGATGTTTTTTATCAGTGACCTCGTATCATCGCTTCAAACTTCATTTGGTAGTGACTGTTTCTCCGTTGAACTGTAAATTTTTCGTGATATCACCTCTATTCTTAAAAATGTAACTGATAACGGCGCGACGGTGTTTGACTCGAAATGACAGTGTTTCAGATGAAGTGAAATGCGTATTCGGGCTGTGGGCATGCTTTCTGGTTGGAAGGATTTTCAAATGAAGAATGATCAAATCCTGATAGAGAAATTTCCTTTATGTTGATAAAAGTGATATTCATAAAAATTATTTGTATCGGATCGTTCGATGTGTGTTATTATATAAAACTCTGTTCATTTTCCAAATACGTATGGAAAATTGTATTTTTGAAGGATATCCATTCCTTCTGCTGTTTACTTTGGGGAGCAGGGCTCAGTTTTTGTAATCTCTATGAATGTTATCGTACAAAGCATAATTTTAGTAAGATCAGTCATTTTATTCTAGTCATGCAGTTTTATATGCCGTACGGATTTTGAACGATTTTGAGCATGAATAATTCGAGCAGAGCGTTTTACTAGCTATCTTTTTGCCGAATTATGATTGTTTTGGTTTCTATTTGATAAATATAAAACATTTCATACAAGAAGATATTTTTCATGAATTCAAATTTGCAAATGTTTCGTAATCGCCTATGAAGTAGGATAAAATTTGCTTATTATTTACTAAACATATTATAAAAGCTAGAAATAATTTGCTAAATGTTTTGTAAAAGTTTGGAAAATTTACAAAATATTTACTAAACATTTCGTAAAAGTTCAGAAAATTTGCCAAATATTTTGTGGAAGTTTGGAAAGTTTGCTAAATATTTAGTGAAAGTTTAGGAAATGTACTAGGTTTGATAAATATTTCTTAAATGTTTAGGACTTTAATCCCAAGTACTTGGTAAGTATTTGTTAAACTGACAACGGTAATTTTACTCGGGTTATGTCCTTCAAAAGTTTTCAAACAGCAGGAAACTCATACGGTGAAAAGATGTAAGAATCCCTGTTGTGGAACATGTGATGTATTACTTGAAGGTTCGCAGTACAACTTTAATGGAACTGTATTTCGAATAAAAGACCAAACGTCATGCGCAACCCAACATGTCATCTATGTACTTACCTGTGTGGGATGCAACCACTATTACATCGGTGGGACGGGAAATACGGTTAGAGAACTAACGACGATACACAAGGAACAAATAATTCTTCCTGAAATCGAAAAGTTAAAGTTAGTGAACATATTGACACTTGTGGAGGGCAGAAATTCACTACTTTCCCATTTTACAAAGTAAATAATGGTGATACCGTTATTCGACGCTGCAGGGAACGCTTTTTATTGACAAATTAAATTCCAAATTTAATACTTTGTGAATAATTTTCTTGTCTTACTTACATAGAGATATCTCTTGTTTCCTTCCCTTCTAAACATCCATTCCAAGAAATATCATCCATCTAACTACCATGATGTCCATGCAATTTCTTGAATTCCATGCAACCTCTAATGAACTTGACCAATCCACTTACTTTTTGACTTCATAAAATCGTTGTTATTTGCGCCTGAAGATTGGAAAGGGCTTGTGCAATTTTATGAGTTTTTCTTATTGTCTTCAAATTGGATTGATAATACTATAATTTTGACAATTGTTGTGATCTACATCTTCATCAATATATATAAGTCTTAGGATGATTCAGTTCAGTCCTCCGGTATAGATAAATAAGATATAAGTGGTTAGTCGATATCCAAGCAAAAAAACGATGTCTGTCAGGTTCAACTGATTTATCTATGTATTAAGATCTCGATTTTGTATATTTTAAGTTGTCATTACCGTCGGTACCTGCTACAAGTAAGCAGTAATCAGTCATTCACAATTTCGAACAAATTTGATTTTTGACGATAGACGATGAATTTCCTGACTTCAGTTACGAAGAGATCGCTTTTGCTGTATCATGTTCTATTGCATTTGACAATTGCGAAGCATTAAGAAGAGCATTCAATGAAATACACTGATAAAATAGAGTCGCCACCTGCGAGCAAGGTTGGGTCTTGGGTTCACTCATGGGTTTTGGGTAGTCTTGGGAGGCACCCAAGAATCTTGGAGTGCGGATCCAAGAGCTTGGGTAACCCCCCCCCCAAGAGTAAAGAAATTGACCATGAATGATCATTTGCGGTTTTCTTCGAAAAATTCTGCTTAAGTATCGTATATCACCACATCATGTCATAGCAAGTCATCTACATGTAAGCTTGCATGTATGTACATGTAAATATGCAACCTACTTCAACCACACGATTGGTCTTTCTATGATAAAACTGTGTTATTATGAACTTTGATATAGACCTACCGTAAATGTCTATCTGATAGTTTGTTTAATTAGCTTTTTAAACTATGCTTTGATTACCTGGCTTCCTTGTGAATTTAATCCATTAAGCTAGATGTTATGCACATTGTGTTAGACAGAATTTTGTATATATCATTTTGCGTGAAATAAAACAAATAATACATAAAAAGATGCAATGCATTAAACCAATACCTACATAACGCTTATGCTGTTAAATTGGTAGCCTATAACAATTCGTAGATAACTTGCTGCATATAGCATCTTGCCTTGAAAGCAGGGCTGTGGAGCCGGAGCCTCAGGGAGCCGATGGTTTTGGTCGGAGCCGGAGCCGATTTATCACAAAGGCTCCGGCTCCGGCTCCGATAGTTTGAGCTTTGATATAAATCTAGAATTTTGAAAGTTATTAATTGGCATCATAAAAAAATTAAATCATTTGAAATCTAAAGATATGTCTTTTAAGTATACCAATGATCTGTCCTCCACGATATCTTTCTTTGCAGTTGCCGCCTTCTTTTGTATTATATTTAGTATATATTTACACACATGTGTAATATTTTTTTATTGCATATGTTTCGTAAGACTAATTTCCATATTGACAACGTATTCTCTAAAATCCATTAATTTGAAGACTTGTTATATGCATGCAGATGATTGTAGATTCCTAGAGACAAGTCGCCAGTCATTTATGTGCACAAATTCCAGTTCAGTCAGCAAAGATAATATAGCTACATTTCTTGCGCAATGTCTTAAATCTAGTACGGTTACTATGTAGGCTATCATCTATCGGTATGGCTACTGGCAGAAGCTACTGGCATCTGTGACAATGCCAATTTCCTTAGATTGTATTGTAGGCTCTTGTGCAGTCCCCCCACCTACATTTTTCAAAACAATCGATTATTCAATTTGATCAATTTTGATTGGAGGGATAACTCTTCACACTCACACGAATGACCTGACTACAAGTCCTCACATGGCTATAGCAATAAGCGACCCAGCCACTTCTAGTAGCGCCCTATTATTTTAAAGGTATCTCATTCACAATGAATTTCCTTTAACTTCAAAATTCAAGGGGTATATTTCAATGCGAAAAACCCGAAGGCAAATTACAATGTTGACTTGCTGACGAAGTTTGCGACCATGACATCGCAATTACCCACGTAGATTTTTACAACAGCACGGAATGCTTCACTCAAACCGGTGATGCTGAAACGGACATCCAATGGTGCTGCATCTTTTGACCAGAGAAAAAATGGGGGGGAGGACTGCACAAGAGCCGTATCGTGTAATAATATTTCCCCAAATGTCATAGACTTGTAGATTTCAAGAATTTTCATTATTATTTTTTCCGTCTGTCAACACTTTATGCTGATATCATGCTGACTTATATGTAAACAATAAAAAAGACTGAGACGCTCTCAATAAAGGCGCCTTTTGACCTCCCTTTTCTATTGTCTGTGACATTAAACCGCACGCGCATTCGAAAGCTAGCAAAGTAGATGGGATTTCTGCTCGGTGCTCGCAGTCAAATTTTTATTATGCATAGCATAGCACCCTGCAACATACTGTGTGATACTCCGAGTTCAGTTTCATCAGCCTAGCCATCATCAGAGGAATAGTGGTAATGTGTTATACATAAATTGAATATAATAATATACATGAATCATTGATGAATTATTTAGTGCAACTTTACGCCATAATGAAAAATACGAAATTAATATAATGTAAGTTAGACCTTAACTTATCAAGTATGCTGCATAGAATTACAAAACTTGTCCTAAATTAGATATTTTTAATTTTTTAAGTATAATTTTCAATTGTACATTTCTAGCCTACACTGCAATGAGGCTATCTAAATTACAATTTCTACAGATGATGAGTTGTGGGCTACCCACCGATCATATTATTCATGGACCAACGGACTATTGAATAAAGGCAATAACAAGTAACAATAACAACCTAAGCTAGCCTATATACACTTTAATATTCAATAAAGCAATTGATATCTTTATTGATACGGTATATTTGGCTATATAGCCGATACCCTTTCCATGTTCGAGTAGATACAGGCCCTATAAGCTATTTAGAGGCATACGCTATCCAGTTTCATATTCAAGCTTTGTTTAAAAGCTTATGCTACTATTCGGCCCCTGTGACGGCTAATTAGGTATATCATCATCACTCATGTGGTCTTATTTAATGTAGCCTCGTAGTAGACTGGTTGCAGGCTAGGCCAATTTATATTTAGCCAGTGCGGGAGATCTTTATCTAATTTAACCAATCCTGGCTATAACTTTACTTTATCTTTCAGAGGTAGTCAATTCATGCAAAAATGTATGACAAGTATGTTATTTGTCATTATATTAGGCTATTATCATTTTTATTATTAACTTAAGTCGTTGCTTGTTAATGAAAACTAATTTGATGATTGTAGCAAACCTCTAAAGGCCACACCGTTATCCAAAAACCCGTTCAACGGATCCAGGATAACCAGCATAGATAGAACCTGAATTTGAAGCCGGAGCCTTTCACATCAGTGTCGTGGAGCCGTAGCCGGAGCCGATGAGATAACGCATCGGCTTCACAGCCCTGCTTGAAAGTTAAAAACTTTGGCCTATATTGTTTATTCTACTATTAGGCTGCATGTATTAGAAATAGAAAGATATCGGCGTCATTTAATGCAGTGACAGTCTTTGGTGATTGCTTCTTACGATTAGTAAGAATGTCGTTATATCTGCATTTGTGCTATTTTCATTCTATACGAGGCCTATCCTATGTGTGTTCCGTTTCTCGATCAGACATGTTGTAAGGAATGTAGCTTAGTCATGCATGTTGTTCTAATTAGGAAATTATTAGGCTGTAGACGCAAACAGGTTTGATGATATTAAGCCTAGAGATAACCTATGCCGATAATTAAAACTTATGGCTGAATATTAATATGGCCTCAATTCTGCAATAACACATTCATGTAATAAATAGTAGTTAATATGAACATGAGATACATATTATTTGGATAGCAATATGTACAATATAAGAAGTGATCCCATTGCAAAATCAAGGCCAAAATGAGCAGTGATGAGTCATCATGCTGACTCAGCCCCCTCTGGAGAGAGTAAGGACATGGCCAAGGATGTGCTGGAAGGGATGGGTCCGAGAGGAGGAAAACGTTCCCCCCCTGAAAGGAAGGAAGGATGAGCTCTCCTGTGAGGCAAGGGTAGGAAAGTGTTTTACCTTTAGAAAAGGGTAGGCTTTGGACGTTTTGGGGTGAGAAAGGTCCTATTTCGGGCTGAAGGAGGGCTCGCATGGACAAACGGAGGTCAGATTTGGATTCAGCGTGCAATTCTGCAACTAGAGAGTGAGTTTCAAGTGAATCGGAAGAAAAAGTGCTGACCCCCCCCCTCCAGTTAGACTTCCAACTTGGGTGGGAGTGATCGTAGAAAGTCGTGTGATAGCTCATGTAAAAGCCAAGAGTGAGACCAATGCAGTGGAAGGCATCATTTGTGTACGTCTTCCTTGGTTTAGAGAGGAGAGTGACTTGAAAAGTGCAGGTTTTGGATGTTTTGGGATGAGAAAGGTCCTATTTCGGCATGAAGGAGTGTCTGGATGGATAAAAGGAGGCCAGATTCGGATTCTACGTGCAATTTTACATCGGTAAGGTTGTTTCCAGCTCAATCGGAAGAAAAAGTGCTGACCCTCCCCCCCCCCTCCAGTCAGACTTTCAACTTGGGTGGGAGTGATCGTAGAAAGTCGTGCGATAGCTCATGTGAAAGCTAAGAGTGAGACCAATGCAGTGGAAAGCATCATATGTCCAAGCTTTCCTGGGTTTAGAGAGGAAAGTGACTTGAAAATGGCAGGAATCTCCGAAAAACGACAGAGTTAGAAAAGGTCGGTTTTGGACGTTTTGGGGTGAGAAAGGTCCTATTTCGGGCAGAGGGAGTGCTCGGATGGACAAATGGAGATCAGATTCGGATTCAGCGTGAAATTCTGCATCTAGAGGGTGAGTTTCAAATGAATCGGTGACAAAAAGTTTTCGCTACCTCCTCCCCCCCCTCGGCAGGGTTTCTTCCAACTTTGGTTCTAGAGATGGTAGAAAGTCGTGTGATAGCGCGTTTGAAAGCTACGAGTGAGACGAACTCAGTGGACAAAACGGCTTGTCTCAACTGTTTTTTCAACTCGGCTTCTGGTAATCGTAGAGAGTCGAGGGAAGGCTTAAATGAAAGGTGAGAGCGAGAAAACGTGACTGTCAAAATTTGAAGTCAATCGGAGCACTAGAGCCGGACATAGAAGTGTTTAAAATTTTGGATGATTGAGATTATGTCATCAGCTGATCGCCACAAACTATATAAGTGGAGTCTCTACTTGTGCGAATCAGTTCTCCTCCCGACTTGGTTGGGGTAGGTGAACTCCGGAGCTCCGACGGAAACCGACTTAGAAAATTTCATTGCTGATATCAGCTAAGGCGTCAGACTTATAGGTTAGCCAGGAGATGACCTTACCCTCCAGGCCATAAAAGACTACAAAACTTTAAAGGCTTGTAACTTTGCTTCTACAAGTCCTTTTGACTTGATTCAAAAAAGGTTCGATAGCTATTGATCAGACCTATACTTACAGACTACTTACATAATTTCATAAGTAGTACTAAATGCTGAAAAATTTTAATTTGCCATTTTTTGATATTTTGTAAGGTTTTCAAACCTTCTGATTTCAATGAAAGCATGTATAAGTGTGTACGAGCCAGTCTTCTCATGTCTTTACATAATGCAAGCGGCTTTTCACTGAAAGCGAGCATGGTACGGAGAGTTTCGCTGCAATATTCCAATGACAGGGTGTTCCTTCGGGACGGCGGATGATGCCGTAGTGATAAGTGTGGCAAGGGAGTGTGTCATAGTTTAGACCGAAACCGCTGGGGTAACTCATGTTGGGCATTTGACACAGTTCTCAACGTAGCACTTTGAACACCAATCGGTTGAGTCTTAGCCATCTTGTCATGGTTGGCTACTAAGCATCTCCATTGCAAAACGCTTGTGAATCACGGCTTGCTATCAAGCACGTTTCATGTCTGGCTATCAAGTCATCTCAACGTGAGTTGGAGACCTTCGATATAATACTTCCTACGGTGAGGCGTTCCTTTTGGACGGCGAGCACTGCCACAGATGGAAGGAGGGCAAGGACGGTGTCATACTTAAGACCGAAACCGCTGAGCTGTCGCTTATGTTGGGCATGTGACACCGATCTCAACGGACTCTTTTCAATCGCTCGGTCATGAGTGCTTTAGCCATCTCCTGTAGGTTTTCTTTAAGATTCTCCACCAAACGCTGTGAGACTGCCGCTCACCGAGGCTAAATGAAATGGAATGAATTGGAAGGGACATTCATGCGCCACACGCAACCACAAGCTCATTTCTCTCTTCGCTAATGAACAAGCTCTTGTGAACGCAGTCAGAAAGTTAATCATGTTTTGTAAAAGCAAAGTTTAGTGTAGTCAAATAGTTTTACTGTGACACACGTTTGTGAAAACAAAGTTTGATCATCGAAGTTTTATTCGTGAGTGTAGTCAGAAAGTGTATCATGTTTTGCAAAAGCAAAGTTTAGTGTAGTCAAATAGTTTTACTGTGACACACGTTTGTGAAAGTAAAGTTTGATCATTGAAGTTTTATTCGTGAGTGTAGTCGGAAAGTCTAGCACATCACAGGTGTCATGAAATGTAGGCGTTAGTGTAGTCAAATAGTTTTACCACGACACACGTCTGTGAAAGTAAAGCTTGATCATCGAAGTTTTATTCGTGAGTGTAGTCAGAAAGTGTATTATGTTTTGCAAAAGCAAAGTTTAGTGTAGTCAAATAGTTTTCGCTGTGACACACGTTTGTGAAAGTAAAGTTTGATCATTGAAGTTTTATGACTGACTGAACTTACAACAGCATTGGAAAGTTTTTATCCTTAGTTGAGACCCGGACTGCAGTGTGTAAAATGTTTTATGTGAGAGTCTTTTCACAAACGGTGAAGTGTAAATTCAGAGTGAATACATCCGTTAGGTATACATCAACTTTGGATGTGAAGTAAAGCGAATCATGTTAGATGTACAGAATGAATTGAATATTAGACAACGCATGCAAGTTTTTGACGACTTGAGTGTGTCATGAAAAAACCCAAGTCTAAGTTTAACATGTTGGATATAAAAAGTGAGATGGATAGGAATAAGTGTTGAATGGAGTATGACCTTGTATTTCATGACAACATAATTTCAAAGTAATGAAAGACGTAACGGTAAGAGTGTGTAAGTTAAACGTTGGTCATCAAGTTTCACGTCAAACACAAAGACGAAAGCAATCATCAACAACTCAATCCTATGTCAACTAGATGAGACGTTCAGTTTTGCTAATCATTGAAATGAAAGATATAAGTGAAAGACGATCATATGAAACTCAAAACTTATCAATGTACAAGAGTTCTAGAACTAAAACCCACTAAGTGTTGAAGTCAACCATGCAACAGCGCAAAGGCTTCCAAAGTGCTAGCATTAGACATGAATGATAAAGGTATTCTTCCAAGGTGGATGATCAATGATAATCATGAGGTATGAAACTCTACAGTATTAGCTACATGATTAAAAGTGGATACAAAGCAATGTAGAAGCGAATACGTTTTACTTGTTGAATTAGATAGACACAACAGTGAATCAACTAGAATAAATGCTCATCACGTTTTATAAATGTTAGGTGGGATCAGTGAAGTATGGGAAAGATGTTTGCATCAAATTGAAAGTAAGCAGTAACTAACTTGTGTACTCACAACAGAAATTCAGGTTTACTAAAACCAGTCTTCTACTGAAGTGAGACTGAGAGTCTAGAATGTTGTTATATGAAAACAGTGTTCACCACAGCACTAGAAAGTTTTACTGCACTGTGTAGATTGTTTTGTAACTTACTTTCACAGTGTTAAAAGGTTTTATATTGAGTGGAGATGTGTACTACAGTGTTGAATGTTTTATAAAACCATGTAAAGTCTTGTCACAAACGTTGAGTGTGTGAGGGCTAGCCATAAGTTCCATGACATTTAATCACGTTGGTCATAGCACAAGTCCTAAAGTTCATCATCTGAAGGGTGGGGTTCTCTACGGTTGGATTTAGGGATTTAGGGTTTTATATAACACAAGTTAATGTTAACCGTTAGATGAAACATGAAGTCTATCACGTTGGTCATAATGTACATATGAGATGTATTATTTAGTTGTGCTAGTCATCGAAATGAAAAACCCAAGTCGCAAGTTTATTGCACTGAACATGAAACCTGTAAGTGAGATGGATAAGAATAATTGTTGATGTATGTAGTTAGACCTTATTTCATGACAGCAGAGTTTCAAACGTTAACAAGTCGCAGGGGTAAATGTGTAACTAGGGTTTACCAAACGATGTTTATAAAGTGACACGTCATTTACGAATAGCACTTTGTCTATCGCGTTTGTCACTTATGAGTGACCAAATGAGATTTACGACATCGAAAAAGAAAATCCAAACCAAGTGTGATATGAAAGTGCAGAGATGAATAGATAAATGTTTTGTAAACGGACGTTTTTAGATGCATGGATGTGTAACACACCTTTGCTGCGAATGAAGTCAACAATACAATGTCAAGTACATTCTTGAACACGTCAATGACATGGAAACATTCCTAAACTCCATGATCCAAGGGTAGGGTTCTCTACGATTGGATCTAGGGATCTAGCGTTTTATATAACATACATTAATGATAACTGTAGTTGTAGAGTGTATACATGCATTTACTAACTTAGCCATCTGTGAATGACATACTTTGATAGGTAAATTGCTAAAGTCCATAATCTAAGGGGTAGGGCTAACTAACGTTCGATTTAGGGATTTAGGGTTTTATAGAACACAAGTTGATGTCAACCGTTAGTGTATCGTACATTTATTAACTTAACCATTTGTGAATGGCATAGCTAAATTGTGTGTATTTTCTTCTTTGCATCTGGTTGGGTGAGTGTTGTGATTTTTTAACTTGTTTTCCTTTAGAGTATAGAGTATTCATTTCCTATGAAATATGATAATCCGAATATATTAAGGGTAGTATCTTTGTATATTGCAATAGGTATAGTATTATGGATAGCAAGGTAGCAGGTCCGTGTGAACGAGTTCCGTGCATGTGCGTGTGAGTGCAATATAGTATAAGTATATGTGTGTGCAATATATGTGAGAGCTGCTACCTTGCTATCCATGATGCTATACCTCTTGCAATATACAAGGATACTACCCTCAATATATTCGTATTATCATATTTCATAGGAAATGAATACTCTGTACTCTAAAGGAAAACAAGTTAAAAAGTCACAACACTCACCCAACCAGATACAAAGAAGAAAATACTCACAGGCTGACATAGAGAGAAAGAGAATGTAAAGAAAAAAGTAAAGGGAGAACTACCCAACTGACCAGATTTATTCTAATACAACCATGAAACGTTATTGAGACATCTACACAGTGACCTAATGCTATTTCTCGGATAGGATGTATACGTGAACATACACATCGACTGTGTCACTCTATAAGTTACTTACATTTCCCTTTATGACATACAACCAATACTTTGTGTTTCCTATATTCTCAACTTGTGAATGAATCATATATTCTATTATACTTCATACCCATACTTGTGACTTGATGCAGTGTTCAATACGAAATATCATCACAAGACAAACTGCATAGCAATACTTGAGTTCAATTATCCCTGAAAGATAATGTACGCTAACTAAATACTTTTATTCTGCACTTATGAAGACAGTCATTTCTCAACTTATGAAAGTCAGTCATGCATACACACTCATACGAAAGGCCTAGAAATACTTTCTCAATATATCATACTTCCATTTATGAATATCAATTCATTCTACATAACAACCCATGTGAAGTCTATCAAAGCTACCGTTCATCAGCTTTCAGATATAAATCAACTGTGACCCTTTAACTTTTATTTGCATAGTGTAACTGTTTAATGTGTTCTATCCTATAAACTCAAAGCCTGTTAAGATATTTATTCTCTAACGCTTTTCATCTATAAACATGATGTTATACTTTACATTCAATCTTGATAAATATGATCATAAAAACTTTAGGAGTAGCTAACATATGCTGAATTCCACATTTACGACAACAATCATTTCTTCCAGTCAACCTCATCAATATGAAAGGCTTGCAACACCTTAACTCTTCATAAATTCATGTCACTCATTTGCTTTTGGAAATGGCTTTTCATATACAGTCGGCATGCAATCATTTCAGCGCATACTACATTGCATGCTATTCCTACGTTCACACTCACAGCGTCTTGTCTTCATCAACTACACAAGTTACTTCAATTTAGCTTTCACATGACTTGCTTTCATAAGCCAACAGTCCTAATGCTGTATGATACTATCTCGATATGCTACTGCTGTTTCTTGTAACTACGTCACTGATTCAACCAGTTTGTTACATTACCTATTCATTAAACTTTGCAATGCAAGCTTATCTCAACATTGGTTTTCATCTAATATGATACTCTAATGTGTATACAACAATTATGAGTCCCACAGTTTGTTACACTACCCATTCATTTCAATGCAAGCTCAAGTTACGAGTAATACCTGCATCACTCATCTGATGCGACATAACTTTTCATTTTATTTATTACTACAATGTTACTACTATGCGATCTCAACTTTATGAGATCGCTTTCAATACACTGCACTTCTATCTCATACTTTCTTCATCATGCAACCAAGTCAACGAAGTTGATGATACATTCCCTGACCAAATTCATTGCGTCACATTCTACACCAACAGTTATCGCTAACATGGATCATATAAAACGCGAAGTCTTGTCACAGGGTTGACTATCCTATGGATTTACTGATTTATTGATGCAATGTTTGCAAGTATAAAACGCTAAATCCCTAAATCCTGACACAGGATAACTATCCTATGGATTTAGTGATTTAAGAGTTTTGCTGCATAATTTAGTAAACTTATGTCTCTGTCAGCGTGCGACTTTTAACATTCATGTAACTTGCTTGGACTAAATTCATTACGATGATGGATGACAAAATGCATGCATTCACTCAATTAGTAGAGTTTCACTTGTCTGCATTTGTAAAGACGTTTTCCTATCACTCGTATTACTGATTTTCTTGTTCACTGTAAATCATATCAGCAGATAATTTAACGATTCCAATAAGTATCTGACGGACAACATTCATATCAACACTACAAGCGTTGTATAATTCTAAACCTCTGTATGACCCTGAATAACACTTAGTTTTTATTTACTGTCTCGTCATAGTCTTTCTAGAGTTGCAAGATGCTTCACATTGTAGAAGTCATACTGGTGAGATTTACAGTTCTATCACCATGATAATTACAGTAAATTGAGACAAGACATTAATTACATCGCTTATTCCTATCCATCATCATTACCTTATGTTTAGCATGATATACTTAAGTCTTTCATGTCACACATTTTTTCTCACTTGTGTTTTTCGTTTTAATACTTGGTTTGTGTTACTCAAAGCTTCATGAATTTATCCAACCATTCGTCATAACACATCCGACGAATCCTACCTTGTACAAAACATGGATGTCAAAGTAAACACTGACTGATGAATGATGTTTGCACATTCCTAGCTTGGATAACAAGAAACTTTCATACGTTAACTATTATATATTTTCCTAATCAACTCTTTACACACTTATTATTCCAATCACTAGAATACATACAATGTATTCAACTCTTCTATTGAACATGCATCAAATGTAAAGTGTATAACATAATGAATATGTAACTATCTCTTATCAACGATATGAAACCTGTCTTTTCACCATGAAATTGAGTCTTACGTTGAAAGTCATTCTATAAAGCGAACATATGCATCATGTGTTGCATGTATTCTACACTAAAAGAGATCGTTAATTTGTGTTATCAAAAACACTAAATCCCTAAATCCAGCCGCAGGTAGCCCTACCCCCTAGATTACGTACTTGACTTAGATTACGTACTTGAATGTACTTGACATTGTATTGTTTACTTCATTCGCAGCAAAGGTGTGTAACAAATCCATACATCTAAAAACGTCCGTTTACAAAACATTTATATATTCATCAACAATTATTCTTATCCATCTCACTTACAGGTTTCATGTTCAGTGCAATAAACTTGCGACTTGGGTTTTTCATTTCGATGACTAGCACAACTAAATAATACATCTCATATGTACATTATGACCAACGTGATAGACTTCATGTTTCATCTAACGGTTAACATTAACTTGTGTTATATAAAACCCTAAATCCCTAAATCCAACCGTAGAGAACCCCACCCTTCAGATGATGAACTTTAGGACTTGTGCTATGACCAACGTGATTAAATGTCATGGAACTTATGGCTAGCCCTCACACACTCAACGTTTGTGACAAGACTTTACATGGTTTTATAAAACATTCAACACTGTAGTACACATCTCCACTCAATATAAAACCTTTTAACACTGTGAAAGTAAGTTACAAAACAATCTACACAGTGCAGTAAAACTTTCTAGTGCTGTGGTGAACACTGTTTTCATATAACAACATTCTAGACTCTCAGTCTCACTGCAGTAGAAGACTGGTTTTAGTAAACCTGAATTTCTGTTGTGAGTACACAAGTTAGTTACTGCTTACTTTCAATTTGATGCAAACATCTTTCCCATACTTCACTGATCCCACCTAACATTTATAAAACGTGATGAGCATTTATTCTAGTTGATTCACTGTTGTGTCTATCTAATTCAACAAGTAAAACGTATTCGCTTCTACATTGCTTTGTATCCACTTTTAATCATGTAGCTAATACTGTAGAGTTTCATACCTCATGATTATCATTGATCATCCACCTTGGAAGAATACCTTTATCATTCATGTCTAATGCTAGCACTTTGGAAGCCTTTGCGCTGTTGCATGGTTGACTTCAACACTTAGTGGGTTTTAGTTCTAGAACTCTTGTACATTGATACGTTTTGAGTTTCATATGATCGTCTTTCACTTATATCTTTCATTTCAATGATTAGCAAAACTGAACGTCTCATCTAGTTGACATAGGATTGAGTTGTTGATGATTGCTTTCGTCTTTGTGTTTGACGTGAAACTTGATGACCAACGTTTAACTTACACACTCTTACCGTTACGTCTTTCATTACTTTGAAATTATGTTGTCATGAAATACAAGGTCATACTCCATTCAACACTTATTCCTATCCATCTCACTTTTTATATCCAACATGTTAAACTTAGACTTGGGTTTTTTCATGACACACTCAAGTCGTCAAAAACTTGCATGCGTTGTCTAATATTCAATTCATTCTGTACATCTAACATGATTCGCTTTACTTCACATCCAAAGTTGATGTATACCTAACAGATGTATTCACTCTGAATTTACACTTCACCGTTTGTGAAAAGACTCTCACATAAAACATTTTACACACTGCAGTCCGGGTCTCAACTAAGGATAAAAACTTTCCAATGCTGTTGTAAGTTCAGTCAGTCATAAAACTTCAATGATCAAACTTTACTTTCACAAACGTGTGTCACAGCGAAAACTATTTGACTACACTAAACTTTGCTTTTGCAAAACATGATACACTTTCTGACTACACTCACGAATAAAACTTCGATGATCAAACTTTATTTTCACAGACGTGTGTCGTGGTAAAACTATTTGACTACAATAACGCCTACATTTCATGACGCCTGTGTTGTGCTAGACTTTCCGACTACACTCACGAATAAAACTTCGATGATCAAACTTTACTTTCACAAACGTGTGTCACAGTAAAACTATTTGACTACACTAAACTTTGTTTTTGCAAAACATGATACACTTTCTGACAGCACTCACGAATAAAACTTCGATGATCAAACTTTATTTTCACAAACGTGTGTCACAGTAAAACTATTTGACTACACTAAACTTTGCTTTTACAAAACATGATTAACTTTCTGACTGCGTTCACAAGAGCTTGTTCACTAACGAAGAGAGAAATGAGCATGCGTGTGGCGCATGAATGTCCCTTCCAATTCATTCCATTTCATTTAGCCTCGGTGAGAGGCAGTCTCACAGCGTTTGGTGGAGAATCTTAAAGAAAACCTACAGGAGATGGCTAAAGCACTCATGACCGAGCGATTGAAAAGAGTCCGTTGAGATCGGTGTCACATGCCCAACATAAGCGACAGCTCAGCGGTTTCGGTCTTAAGTATGACACCGTCCTTGCCCTCCTTCCATCTGTGGCAGTGCTCGCCGTCCAAAAGGAACGCCTCACCGTAGGAAGTATTATATCGAAGGTCTCCAACTCACGTTGAGATGACTTGATAGCCAGACATGAAACGTGCTTGATAGCAAGCCGTGATTCACAAGCGTTTTGCAATGGAGATGCTTAGTAGCCAACCATGACAAGATGGCTAAGACTCAACCGATTGGTGTTCAAAGTGCTACGTTGAGAACTGTGTCAAATGCCCAACATGAGTTACCCCAGCGGTTTCGGTCTAAACTATGACACACTCCCTTGCCACACTTATCACTACGGCATCATCCGCCGTCCCGAAGGAACACCCTGTCATTGGAATATTGCAGCGAAACTCTCCGTACCATGCTCGCTTTCAGTGAAAAGCCGCTTGTATCATGTAAAGACATGAGAAGACTGGCTTGTACACACTTATACATGCCTTCATTAAAATCAGAAGGTTTGAAAACCTTACAAAACATCAAAAAATGGCAAATTAAAATTTTTTCAGCATTTAGTACTACTTATGAAATTATATAAGTAGTCTGTAAGTATAGGTCTGATCAATAGCTATCGAACCTTTTTTGAATCAAGTCAAAAGGACTTGTAGAAGCAAAGTTACAAGCCTTTAAAATATTATGACCCTCGGATTATGTACACAGTTATCTCAAGTTTGTCAGTAGTTTCTATCCGGATTCCTTCCAATGTGTCTCTCAACTGGTTCTTAGCTTTTGTTCATTTTCATATTTCTCACCAGTTGAGTATACTAGTACTGGTAAAGTATGTGATCATACAGAATCTTCACTCCGTTGTTTACTAATTAATGCCCGCTCTTTAGTTAATAAAATGGACTTGCTTCGTGTTTATGTTTCACAAAATAATCCTTGTGTTGTTTGTATAACCGAGTCATGGGCAAATGTTTCACTTACTGATGCATTTTTTAATATTGTTGGTTTTTCGTGTCATCGTTGTGACCGGGAACAATCTCCTGGAGGTGGCGTTATGATTTATGTCAACAACAGTATTTCTTCTGTCATGGTAGATAATTTATTATATGATGGTAAAGCTGAAGCTATCACTAGTCAAATTATTTTGAATGGCAATAACAGACTATCAATTTCGTGTGTCTATATTCCGCCTGATTATTCGTTTGAGAATAGTGTCATTATGACTCATCTATATGATATGATGCACTTCTGCCCTGATTATTCTATAATTTGTGGTGATTTTAACTGTCCTCAGATTAACTGGAATATTTGTGAGGCCTCATCATCCAACGCTCCTATTTTAAATTGGTGTCTTGACAACTTCATGCAGCAAAATATTAATCAATCAACTCGACCGCAATCCCATTCTATTCTGGACCTTGTGTTCTCTTCTAATGACATTGATATATATGAAGTTAAGGTTTCTGAGAACTTTGGAGAATCTGATCATGGTATTGTTTCTTTCAATATTCAGCTTCCTTTCAACATCGACATGAATAAGCCTGTGGATACTTATTATCTTGACTTTTATAACGCTAATTGGAATACATTTAGTAATCGTCTTCGAAATTCGCATTGGCCATCGACCTTACTCAACCATCGTGATATCGACACTGTCTGGAGTGTGTATTTGAGTAACATACTGAATGCTCTTCATTCCACAGTTCAACGACGTAAGAAAAAGTCTGAATTTAACATCACATCGAAAGTGCGAACTGCATACCGTGAACTTCGACGACTGTTTTCATCTTAAAAACGAGATCCTAATCCGCATAATCAGTAGAGATATCAACAAGCTCAACATGATGTACACCTTGCTGTAGAAAAGAGTGTTACTGATGAAGAGCGCAAAATTTGTTATGGGATCCGTAATGGTTCTGGTAACAAGCCATTTTGGAAATATGTTCGAAGTAAATTAAGTTTGAGTTTATCGGTGGGTGATAATGGTGAAGTTTTAAATGATCCTCAATCCATTGCCAATCGCTTTAATGAGTATTTTTCATCGAACTTTAATATGTCCAACTCCACAAATGCATGTCAAGATAATTTGGTTTATAATGGTAGTGCTATACTTGACAATATAAATTTTGATTTTGATGCTGTTTATGAAATTATTTCTAACTTACCGAATTCTCAATCAACTGATAATGAAGGACTGTGCTATTTTGTTTTAAAGAAAGGTGGTCGATTCCTATCAGATAAGTTGGCAATCCTCTTTTCACTTGTGTTGTCATCCGCTTCTATTCCAAACGGTTGGCGTGACATTATCATAACACCTATACATAAATCGGATCCGAAGAATTTGTGTCACAACTATCGTCCAGTTGGCGTCTCTAGTACAGTATGTCGGGTTTTGGAAAGAGTATATAAGTGTATAAGAGTATAAGAGTGTATAAGTGATTATTGGATTTATTTTATAGAAATGGACGGTTTCCCAGATCACAGCATGGATTTATTCCCGGAAAATCTACTGATACAGCTGGCATCATGTTCCATGATTTCTTAACGAAAGAATTGGATAGAGGCAACAACGTCGACGTTGCCTTATTTGACTTCGCCAAAGCGTTTGATTGTATCCAGCATCACCTACTATTGAAGAAGCTGTGGATCTATGGTATCAGAGGAAATTTGTTTAATTGATTGTCCGACTATTTTACGAACAGAACTCAAGTGGTGCGTATTGGCGATAAGTGTTCTTCTCCTGTGATGATTAGAAGTGGTGTGATTCAAGGAACAGTCTTGGGCCCTATCTTATTTACATTTTTTATTGATGATATTGATAGCCATATCAAAAATAGTCTAATAATCAAGTATGCGGATGATGTCAAACTTATCTTGAGTATGCAAAAGGTATCCAACTCCAAGCATTTATTACAGCAAGATATTGATGGTATTTCTATATGGGCTTCTTCAAATGGATTGTCGCTGAATTTAAAGAAATGCAATGTGATTCATTTTGGATGTAATAATCCTCAATTCAATTATCAGATCGATAGTCAATTAATCAACAAAGCTGGTATTGTGAACGACTTGGGCATCACCCTATCTACATCTCTTAACTTCAAAGAACATATTCATGAAATGGTCATGAAATCTAATAGGACTTTGGGCCTTATAAAGAGGTCTATTCGCTCTCGTGATCCTCACATTCTTCTGATCATGTACAAGACATTTGTCCGTTCCATTCTGTAATATGGAAGTGTCATTTGGCATCCTAACATCGACAAACTTTCAAATCAAATTGAAACTGTTCAAAAGCGATTTTGTAATTTTTTACCTCAGTTACAACGTTTGAACTACAGATCAAAGTTATTGAATTTGGGTATTCTTAGCTTGTCTGCCAGGCGACTTCGCTATAGTTTGATTTTAATGGACAAAATTGTTAATGATTTAAATGGTTTGCAAGCTGATGAGTTGTTTGATGTTTCTAAGCGAAAATTTTCACATAATCTTATGTTATCTCCTTTGTGTAAGCACAAGTACCGCAGCAGATTTTTCACAATCACTACTGTTTATCACTGGAACCGTATGACGTCTTCTGAGAGGAATGTTTCATCAATGTGTGATTTCAAACGAAGTGTCTCTTCTTATTTTGAAAGAAATGATATATGGTAAATTTATAACACTAATTTGTGAGTCGTACGTTATTCTACGTTAAAGCACTGCTCGCCCTTAAAGGGCAAATATTTGTCAAATTCATGTTTCTATGTATTCGATGCGTAACTTTTTTCTTTGTGAATGACAAATATAACATTATTATTATTAACGTTTTGGAGTCCTTTATGGCCTGGAGACTAAGGCCATCTCCTGGCGAACCTCTAAGTCTGACGCCTTATCTGACTTCAGCAATGAAATTTTCTAAGTCGGTTTCTTACAGAAACCCGGTTTTTCAGATTTCCAATGCTATCATCGGAGCTCCGGAGTTCACCTACCCCAACCCAGTCGGGAGGAGAACTGATTTCTACAAGCAGAGTTTCCACTTATATAGTTTGTGGCGATCAGCTGATGACGTAATACCCATCATCCAAAATCTTTAAACCCGTCTATCTCCGGTTCTAGTGCTCCGATTGAGCTGGAAAATCACCATTTCAATGTAGAATTTGACGCTGAATCCGAATCTGCCCTCCATTTTCCCATCCGATGCTTCGTTTTGGCTCTACAGCCAACAGCCATCGCAAAAAATCTAACTGTCGTTTTTCGGAAAAATGATGAAAAATTTTTTCTCTCCGATGGCTTTCAAATTTACCATGCCGATGCAAAATTTGGCGCTGATTCCAAATCTGGTCTCTGTTTTCTCGTCCGAGGCTTGCTTCACCCGCTAGAGCGATTTTCGTAAAAATTCTAACTCTGTCGTTTTTCCCCAATGTCCCAAATTTTCAATGACGTCTCACCTCTAAATGAAGGCTAAACGAAGTCAAAAGGACTTGTAGAAGCAAAGTTACAAACCTTTAAAGTTTTGGAGTCTTTTATGGCCTGGAGGCTAAGGTCATCTCCTGGCTAACCTATAAGTCTGACGCCTTAGCTGATATCAGCAATGAAATTTTCTAAGTCGGTTTCCGTCGGAGCTCCGGAGTTCACCTACCCCAACCAAGTCGGGAGGAGAACTGATTCGCACAAGTAGAGACTCCACTTATATAGTTTGTGGCGATCAGCTGATGACATAATCTCAATCATCCAAAACTTGAAACACTTCTATGTCCGGCTCTAGTGCTCCGATTGACTTCAAATTTTGACAGTCACGTTTTCTCGCTCTCACCTTTCATTTAAGCCATCCCTCGACTCTCTACGATTACCAGAAGCCGAGTTGAAAAAACAGTTGAGACAAGCCGTTTCGTCCACTGAGTTCGTCTTACTCGTAGCTTTCAAACGCGCTATCACACGACTTTCTACCATCTCTAGAACCAAAGTTGGAAGAAACCCTGCCGAGGGGGGGGGAGGAGGTAGCGAAAACTTTTTGTCACCGATTCACTTGAAACTCACCCTCTAGATGCAGAATTTCACGCTGAATCCGAATCTGATCTCCATTTGTCCATCCGAGCACTCCCTCTGCCCGAAATAGGACCTTTCTCACCCCAAAACGTCCAAAACCGACCTTTTCTAACTCTGTCGTTTTTCGGAGATTCCTGCCATTTTCAAGTCACTTTCCTCTCTAAACCCAGGAAAGCTTGGACATATGATGCTTTCCACTGCATTGGTCTCACTCTTAGCTTTCACATGAGCTATCGCACGACTTTCTACGATCACTCCCACCCAAGTTGAAAGTCTGACTGGAGGGGGGGGGTCAGCACTTTTTCTTCCGATTGAGCTGGAAACAACCTTACCGATGTAAAATTGCACGTAGAATCCGAATCTGGCCTCCTTTTATCCATCCAGACACTCCTTCATGCCGAAATAGGACCTTTCTCATCCCAAAACATCCAAAACCTGCACTTTTCAAGTCACTCTCCTCTCTAAACCAAGGAAGACGTACACAAATGATGCCTTCCACTGCATTGGTCTCACTCTTGGCTTTTACATGAGCTATCACACGACTTTCTACGATCACTCCCACCCACGTTGGAAGTCTAACTGGAGGGGGGGTCAGCACTTTTTCTTCCGATTCACTTGAAACTCACTCTCTAGATGCAGAATTGCACGCTGAATCCGAATCTGACCTCCGTTTGTCCATGCGAGCTCTCCTTCAGCCCGAAATAGGACCTTTCTCATCCCAAAACGTCCAAAGCCTACCCTTTTCTAAAGGTAAAACACTTTCCTACCCTTGCCTCACAGGAGAGCTCATCCTTCCTTCCTTTCAGGGGGGGGGAACGTTTTCCTCCTCTCGGACCCATCCCTTCCAGCACATCCTTGGCCATGTCCTTACTCTCTCCAGAGGGGGGCTGAGTCAGCATGATGACTCATCACTGTTCATTTTGGCCTTGATTTTGCAAGTGAATCAAAGTTTGATTCAAAATATCTTCATGCAATTTTTAATCTCAATCAAAATTCCAAACATGTTCTGGAAATTACTGTTCCACTTCATTAGAGAAATAACCACTCTTGGGTCAAATCTTGGGGGGCACCCAAGATTAATCTTGGTCTTGGGGGGTACCCCAAGATTTCATCGTGGGCTTGGGGGTACCCAAGCCCAAGTTTGGGCCCAACCTTGCTGCGAGAACCATTCGAGATTGGAGAAGGCGTTTTAGCCAAACTCAGTGTTGCCGATGAAACATTACAGGGATCCTGTTAAGAGTCGAATATCTGATGAAGAAGAAGCAGAAATTGTTGAAGCGTTTTGAGATGATACATGTAGGCTCCCTACTTCACAGCGGAAAGTTGCGGCGCTGTTCGACACGTCGCAATCATTAATGCAAAGAATATTGTGCATTATACTGGCATTGTGCATCAAGTCATCGATGAGACAGTAACAACTGAAAAATAATGTGACCTTCAAGAAACAGTGATTCCTTTTTTTTATTCAGAGAAAACAGACATTGATCTGCCAACAAGACGGAGCTCTGTACCAAGAACATCACTGAGCGAAGATCTTCAATATCACTGGATAGGTAAAGGCGACCCTGGCGATTAGCCATTTTTGGTCATGGGGATGCGTACGGGATCACATCTACATATTTCCAAGACTAGAATCCACTCATGAGCTGAGAGATAGAATTGTAGCAGTGTTGACTTCCATTGACAAGCCTACTGCAAGACGCGTGTAGCACCAATTTCAAGCGATATGAAGCATTTGTATCAGCGCACAGGTTTCATTTTGAACAATTGTTGTGACTGGGTCAGCAGAAAACAACTTTCAATTTTGTTAATAATACATCTTCACAAGTTTTTGCAATAAAATCTAATTCATAACAATTGCTATCCTTTAACACCACATGTTTCATTACCGGTGGGCTAAACTGAATCACCCTGTATAATTTCTTTTCTGATTTGAAAAAAATGAAATGTTCCTGAGACTCAAAGTCCATCTCGAAGATTAGGTCGATCAGATGTGTGTTTTACAATGATAGAGCTTATTTATCAAGTACTCGTAAGATCATGTTGCTTATGTTACTTGAATGAAAGGATTGCGAGTTTCCCTCCAAATTAATGTTCATGCTGGCTCACAATCGATAAGATGCACCGAGAAGAAACGTCCATTGTTCTGACGCAGTAGCGTGAAGTATATACTCTTTAAGGTTGAACAAGCGCACTGAAATAATTACCGTCCGTAAAGCCTACTCCGGAGCAAACTATTTGAACGAAAACCCTTAAGTTTGAGATATGGGTGAGGTACCTAACGGTAAAATTCGAGACCATAGGAGATTCAGGCCTAATGAACGTTGTTTGAACAAGCAGTTAAAAGTGCTCTATGGAAAGTTTGTCCAGTAGATACCCCTCTTACAAGAGGTTAGTTTGCGGTTGATGATATTATTATTATCTTATCAAAGTTTGGTGAATAAGCTATCACTGACATATAACTCTCCAAACATTTGCTAGTGAGAGAGGATCGAGGAAATTTCATGAAGCAAAAAAATCACGAAACAAACCTTTTGAAGCAACTACACAAAATAGCTATCAGTGCGGACGATTGATGACACCGAATATCAGTGATACCTTGACGTCACGGCACGTTGAATTCCGTTGGTAATTTCCATGGCGCATCAGCAATGGAATCAGCACCAATCACGAAAACAAATCTTAGGGACCGAGTGGTTGCATGTGAACCGCATCTAAAAATCTATTTAGATGTACATGGTAAGTTTACATGTGCTATTTTAAGAGAATGTATTACATGTATTTCCCACGGTCTTTTGGAAAATTCAAAGTAACAGCCTCAACAAAATTATCACTAAACAAACATGATATCAGATGCGAACATATGATTTGTATTTAGTGAAAATATACTTGTACTTCTAGATTACCCAACAATTTCTAAGAGAAATATAAAAAGATGATCTCAAGTTAAGTCATGATTGGAAAAGTAGCCATCCCTATGTTCAGATAAACCCCAGCCTAGGGGAAGCAGCGAGAAGCAAAAGTCGAACTACCATGTTTTGTGTAGATGTGATTTTTTTAAAAGTATATATATTTATCGGTATATTGCTTAATAAAAAAGGAAAGAAGGACTTGGTGCGACGTTTTGCACGGATCTTGTGCATAATGAGATCGATTGAGTGGTTTTGAAAGAAACTCGGGAAGCATTAATCGGTATTAAAGGAATAAATGATGAGAATCTTTAGTCTTGAGAAAGCGGTTAAGAGCACAAAAATTTCGACGAACATTTAAAGGAGCAAATCTGGAGCATCTTCAATCTACATCACATGCAAGTCGGTGACAACACCGTTGAAACTTGAAATCATTCGATTTTGCTACGTTCGATCAAACTCAAGCCCACTAGAACTTTTATATTCAAGCATGTGCCTTATGCCGTTGTTTCATGCAGATGTAAGTTCTTTATACACCTCTTTGCATAGAACTCGTAATAAACAAATACGTTGACTTCTTTCTTTAATATATCTTGAACATGAGAGCATCATGTCATGTCGCTAGTCCACTTAAGTCCAAGAAGCTTCATTGCTGCACACATGCTCGCTCCGGTGTACCGACAATTTTAAAAAGTTTCACTGAAGCACCGATCGAAGTATAGGCGAAATAGATTAGTACAGGCGGTCTAGATTGTCGTATGAGTCAATCAAAACTTCAAAATCTCGAAAGTAGAGACTCTATCTCTCTTAAAAAGTTTCAAAATTTCTAGAATTCAATGCAGCTTTGACAGAGTACTATGGAAACTGTGATAGTGCCAAAGAATTTGAAACACACTTGCATAGATAATAGATCATTTGGAGAGAGATGGGTTAACGCCATGAATCATCTCGATCAAATTTTAGATTCAGTCATCGAAGATTCCCGAGAATGGTTCTCAGATAGTTTGCAGAATTCTTATAACATTACAGACAGGCACATATTCGAAAATCAATCTACACTTCCGTCATCTAAACATGAAAGATCTAACGACTCAAGGAGGATGAACTCTTTGCCTGAAAAATCAACTGTTGCTCCTATGTCATTACGTGAGCGATGTATGATAGACTCATCTCTAGTGTGTCTGAAATGCAATGCAACGAATTCAAATAAAAAGGGGAGACACTGTTCTTTATGTGGCAATTGGGCCCATTTATCATGCGTTGGCCTCAGACAGATACAGTCACATCAAATGCCCACTTGGTCATGTGCCAACTGTACTTTTAGACCGCATCAGGAAATTCTGTCAGTTGGGTCAATGAAAGTTGAAATTGATGAACACAGCACAGTTGACATCGTTCAAAATCTGCGAAGTTCTAATAGAGTTATACCGCGACTTCCAAAAGCTTCTCGCCTAGTTGTTATCGCCAGGCTTATCATCAGTAATTCCTGACGCCGTTGATAACCCTGATAATCTTGCATTTTGGAGACGACTTACTTGTTTTGCATTAATTGCTCTTAGACAACCATCCAAATCTTCTGAAGACACAAGAAATTTGACTCAGGAGATAAAAGATCAAGTTTGGGATTATATGGAACACGGAACTTTGCATCAGGGTTTTTTTCGTCATCGAGCCTTCCGCCAATTGGCGGAAATCGCTCAAAAAATTTCCGCCAACTCTTAAAAAAATTCCGCCACTAAAATGCTGGCTTGAAGAGAGCTATATTTGGATCTTTTCAGTTGTACCACCACAGAACAATGCGCCTTAACATTCACCACTTTTCCTCAGTCAGCGATTCTGACCTGAATCAGTCATATCGTATAAAAAGAATGGAATCTTCGCCATAAAAACTGCTAGCCCTTCCATTGAGCGTCAGTGCCAGCTCAACTTGTGCGATAATGGTGACGAGTTATAATGACGGTTAAGTCTGTCTGGCACCTAGCCATAATGCCAAATGAAATAGGCCTACAATGTGGCTAGAAATGGATAATGTTGATATATGTAGGCCCAAATTCTAACCATAGCACGCAGGTAAGATAGGCCGGCCCTGTAGACCCATTTTTATGATGCCATGCTCCAATAAGTAACACAAGAAATACATGTAGCTTACTTTACATATGAATTTCTATGCATTTTTTATGAAAATGTCGTTTTTTATTCTCCTGGCTCGTTCACATCGACTACTGCTTTGAAGGTTTGTGTTTCTAATATACCATTCATCAATCAATGAAAAAACAGCGGTAGTATATTGAAAAACAATTTACTGAAAGCGAATTAAAAAACGGAAACCTACCGTGCTAGATATTAAACTAACAATGCATGTCTTGAGTAAATGAACAGGATACATGTATATGTAAAAGAGCCAAAATGCAAAAATTAACAAACGAACAGGATACGTTTTGTATGAAAGATGAGATATGGAACTAAAAATAGAAATGCATACTTCAAATGTCTTGAGTGAATTAACGAGGATTAAGTACATGTATAAACAATATCTGGTATGAATGTATCTGAGACAAATTAGCTGTGCAAAAAATTGACTTTACTAACAAAGGATGCGTTTCGCATGAAAGTGAGATACAAAACTAAAATAAAAAATGTACACTTTCGATGTCTTGTCTCTCTAGTAAATTAACATCAAATAGGCTATGTACATAGAGGCAGAAAAGCTAGCATGTCTGAAGCAAGAATTAGTTTGCAATGAACTAAATTAATTAACAAAAAAGAAGTTTCGCATGATTGTTGAGATAGAAGACAAAAAACGAGAATGCATACTGACTGTTCTAGCAAAGTGATCAAGAGCTACGCATAGTTCTGCAAGGTATCATTAACTACGACTACAAAGCATTTAGGTAGAGCATCGACTCCGTCAAAATTTCAATTTTGTTTTGGGGTAGCAAATGAAGATATCGGTGTTATGAATTGTATTAGAATATCTATGAAATCACTGAAATATCTATGATTGCTACCCTCTCAAAAGCATGACCAGAATTTACATTGATGCAGCTATACAGGAGTCGATGCTCTACTTAAATCTCTTCTCCATCCTACATTCCTAATCTGTGACGCAAAATTTGATCAGATCTAAAAAAGAATAGTTTCAGAAACGAGGGATTAGGTTCTTCGACAGGGTTCACTAATGTTGTACCGGCCTATTTCGGAGTTGACCTTCCATTTCTCGTAGGCCCTGTTAAAGTTGTACGAGTCCCATGAATCGGCATTAACACACAAGCGAATGCGCTTATCCAGTTCATCAATTGTCAGGCGATTCCTGATTTTCGTTTTGATTCGGTTGTACAGACTGAACCCGCGTTCAACTTCCGCGTTGGAAGCATCATAGCTTCGCACAACTTTGGCCAGTATTGCTATATTGAGATACAGCTCCTCCTCGACAACCGCAGCCTCCAGTATGGTTGTCCATGAACATCCGTCACGATGGCGCTGTATGTTGATCACGTCCCGCTTGAAATTATCCCAATCATACTCAGTAGCTTCAGGCTTGATCCCTAGCTCCTCGTAGTGGCTTGCCATTAACATCATTTCTTCAATTCCTGCCGCTTTCATTTGATTTGTCGTGAAGCCGTCGTACTTGTTCGGAATAAAGATGGAAGCTGCTTCAATAATGTCTCGATTTGTCATGAATCGTTCTTGACGGGAGAGAATAGCATGCGCTACCAGTGCCTTGGTTTCTGCAACTACATCAGCCCACTTTTCTTCTGGGGAATGTTCGGTGCGACGTGTTTCTCGTAGAATCAAGCGACTAGATGCGATCTTTGAGCGCATGTTACGTACAGCAACGCCTTCGACGAAGTTCGATACAAAGCAGTTGTTGAGATCATCGATGGTGGTCTCCAATTTCCCATTGACTGTAAAAGGATGAATATTCTTCCTTTGTAGCACCATATTCAATTGAGTCAGTGGTTCTAGCAAATCTCGAAGAATGTGAATGCATACACAAAGGTAGGGTCAGTCACTTCATTGTACATTCCCGTTGTTGACAAATCATTTTCGCGAACGCTCGCGAGCGTTGCATGGATTACAGGCATGTCAATCAGCAGTGATTCTACAACCTGTTTTCTTGTAAGCCAGCGAATATCAAACCATTTCGCGAGTTGCACGAAGTCTTCTTCTAGCTGCTTTGCTCTCTTTTAATTCCAAATAACGCTTCCCTGCTCGCAAGCGAGTAACGAGGTCACGCAACTTTAAATCAAGTTCGCATAAAAACGCAGACGATTCGAAGGCATCCTTTAACGCGAGAGCTGCCCGGTGAGCTGAGCAATGGAATTCCACCATTATGGTGTTATTGATCTTTTCTCGAAGTTTCTGTGCAACACCGTTACGCACTCCAAGCATCACCGCCGCTCAATCGGATACAAAGACGGCCATCTTCTTCAAGTTGATATTATCATGCTTATCGCAAAACTTGATCACTTCGTCGCTGATTGAATCAGCATCCCTGCCCTTCAATGAAACAGTTCCAAGGAATCGATTCTGTATCTTACAGTCTTTGGAGGCGAACTGAACAAATAACAGAAGGCTCTTTTCCTGAGTGATATCAGTAGACTCATCGCTATGCAAGGTAAAGCAGACAGCATTATGAAGTTCTTCTTTCAACTTATCCATCTCAGTGTCAGAGATAGCCTGAATAAATTCTCGTGTAGAGAAGTTCGACAAATGAGACTTGGGGCAGGTCTTCATTTCGACTTCATCTGTTGCCGCGGCAGTTTGAATCTGTTGAGTGACTAGTTTATGCAAATCGGTGCACTGGCGGCCTGACATTTCCTTTTGAACAATGAATAGAGCATCTTTCATTGCCATTTTGACTTCGATCCCTGCCTTAATGCGCTGTTCATGCATTGATTTTTGCATCCATGTCGCCATTCGTTGTTTCTGTAACGCATTTTTGTGTCCTACCGATTTGTCATGATCACTTAACTGGTCCTTGTGCCAGCCGTCAGCAGGTGGTCTTTTCCCCTTCGCCCATTGATTTCCTTGATTTGTCTCTTTACAATTTCGGCATGTTATTTCTCCTTCTTCTGAGAGTTGCAACCATTTGTATTGTGTTTTCCATTCTTGACGGAAACATCTGATTCGTTTATTTGACTTTTTTTCTTCGACTTCGTCTTTATCTAAATCTACTTCAATTGCTGTAGCTTCTGGTCTTTCCTCTTGCACTTCATTTTCCTCACTCTCTAACCTTGTGCACTTGTTAATGAAGCTAGATAGAAGAAGTTGCCTTTTACTCATGTTGCTGTACCAAAATGTTGATTTGAGTAATCGAGTGTCGATCACTGAAAATAATAGAATGAAAATATAGCTTAGGCCTGCTTACTATTTCTGGTGACGGATGTCAATGCACAGAATGAAGATTTTGAGGTTTAACTGCGAGTTTTGGGTGCCGCTCTAGTATGCGGTCTACAGTCATGGTTCTGCTCTATTATGCGGTCTACAAATAGCATCTGCTCTAGTATACGGTCTACAACTCATCTTCTTCAACACGCTTGCATGAGATCAACATTTCTGTATTTGAAAAAGTTTCATGAAGCTACCTCCCAATGAATGTCAAACCCCTCTCCATTGTATTTTATGATGTAGAGCCATGTGTAGAACACTCAGATGTATGGTCACCTGTCTACACACCACCTGCTCGCTGCAAAAGCCTCTGGCAAGCGAGTCATAGACTCCCCCTTTCCATTGTTCTCGTGCACACGTGTGTGGCTACCACGGCTACGGTGTGCGCGTGTCTGGACCTCCTATCAAGGGCAAGCCTTCATGTCATCTCCGGTACAGCTGCAGCTGCAGGTAATTTTCGTGTAGCCTTGCTTATACAGAAAGCCTAATAATATGTAGACCGCGGTGATTTTGATGTAAACCGCAGAATTTTTGTAGGCCGCATACTAGAGTGGCACCGAGTTTTGTTTACAGATGTTTTTTGTTAACCGATTGTTGTTTTAATTGGCCATATACACGCATGTCAATTTCTCATTTTCCTACCTTCATCAGCTCATGTCATATTCGATTGCAGAGATATTGATCGGTTCATTTCTCAATTACATAAACTATTGTGTTTGTTAAGTACTCAATTCATAAGAATATTAGTAGTAAGCAAACCTCCACAATAAACACAGCGCCCCCCCACTCGGGAGAGAGTCTTGGTTGGCCGTCCAGGTTGACTTGGGCGGCCGACCAGGTTGGTAGATGTTGTAAAACGACAGAGTTAACGGTGAATTTGGGATGTTTTGGTCTCTAGCGTCTAAACGGCTGCTTTAATGTCAGATCTGAGACCAGATTTGGAATCAGCGTCAAATTCTGCATCCGTAGGGCGATTTCCAGCTCAATCGTCGAGAAAAAAATTTCAACATTTTTCGTAAAAACGACAGAGTTAACGGCGAATGTGGGCTGGTTTTGGGCTGTAGAGCCAAAACGAAGCATCGGATGAGAAAACGGAGGGCAGATTCGGAATCTACGTGAAATTTTGGGTTAGAAAGGTTGTTTCCAGCTCCATCGGAGAGAAAAAATTTTTGGGACGCCCCCCCTCGGCAGCGTTGCTTCCAACTTTGGCTCTAGAGATCGTATTGAAAGCTAAGAGTGAGACAAATTCAGTGAAAGAAACGGCTTGTTCACATCTGTCTTCGTTTAGATGTGATACGCCATTTACGATTTGGGAAATTGGCGAAAAACGACAGAGTTAACGGCGAATTTGGGATGTTTTGAGCTCTAGCTACAAATCCGTAGGGTGATTTCCAGCTCAATCGGCGGGAAACAAATTTCAACATTTTTCGGAAAAACGACAGAGTTAACGGCGAATGTGGGCTGGTTTTGGGCTGTAGAGCCAAAACGAAACATCAGATGGGAAAACGGAGGCCAGATTCGGATTCAGCGTCAAATTCTGCATCCGTAGGGTGATTTCCAGCTCCATCGGAGAGAAAAAATTTTTGGGACGCCCCCCCCCTCGGCAGCGTTTCTTCCACTTTGCTTCCTATTCAATGGAAGTTGTAGATAATCCTAAAGAATTTTTTGAAAGACATATGGAAAAAATTGCTCAACGTCTTGATGCACTTAACCATCATGGTAGCAGTCTAGTGATTGAAGCAATTTCACATATTCACATTCAACTTTCTATAAAAGAAACTTAAAGATGCAATGGTACTTGATCGTAGCACAATTGGTCTTCGAGTTATGTCTACTTACTCTCGAAGTATATTCCTTCTGTACATGCGTCTATTATTTAGAAAAGGCTAGCAAGTTCATGTCGTCATAAAGGCTTGCTTTAGAAGTTGTTAGTAAGAGTGAAAATATGTGTGATGTACATGTATGTAAGCGAAAAGATGGAAGTGAAAAACGCATCTTTAACAGATGTAAGCATACTTTCTGCCAGCGCTGTTTCATACGCTGCTGTAATCAACTCTGTCAATGTAGCCACTGTGATATAGCTCATTTTGAGTGTCACTTCTGCCATAAAAGTTAGTACCTATGCAAATATGGAAAACTCAAGTTGTGACAATGGTAAAGAGAAAAATGGCGAGACGTAAAAGTCGAAGGTCTTCAAAATTTTCTGCAGCCATTCGAGCTCTTCAACGAATGAAAGGAAATCATCGATATAATGCTATACGACATGCTAATGATAAATTTATTCGAGAAATTGTTTCTCATGTGAGAAGTTTGAGGGCAAAGAAATTATCACCACAGCAACGAAAGTTACTTAAGCGACATACTACAAAATTGCGATTCATCTCCAATCCTAAAGTTACCCTTCAAAGAAAGAGGAAAACTCTAACACAAAAGGGTGGTTTCCTTTCTGCAATGCTTCCGATGTTAGCTCCTGTAGTGGGCAGCGTATTGGGTAATATCTTTGGCTTTAAGCGTTAATTGTGCAAATGTTGAATCTCAAAGTATTAAAATGGATTTCAAACTTCAATGTGATAAAGTTCTGACTGCATCAGGTCCATCTCATGCAGGTAAAACCGTTTTCACTCTGAATTTGCTAGACAAAAGAAAAGAATTGTTTAGGGAACTTATCAATCGAGTTATTTGGTGTTATGGTATTTATCAGCCGTCACTCTTTCAGGAATTGCAACGTCGTAACTTTATTCGAAATGAAGGAATTATTCGAGCTGACAAGATAGAGTCCAACGATGTCGTTGTATTGGATGATCTATTGAAGGAAAGCAAGAATTCTAGAGACGTTACAGATATGGTCACTCGTGTAGCACATCACAAAAGGTGCTTTATAATATATATCACGCAAAATTTGTTTCCTGATGGAAAAGAAGCCTGCACACGAAACCTGAATACGCACTATTATGCTATCTTTAAGAATTCACGAGATAGAAGTCAATTTGAAATTTTAGCGCGACAAGTTTCGCCAAGAGGTTCAGAAGCCTGAATTGAAATTTTTCAAGCAGCAACTGAAAAACCACACGGTTACTTATTTATTGATTTTACGCAAGAGTGTCCGGAAGAGTTTAGATTTCGAAGTGATATTTTGAAAAAGCCTATGATTATCTACAAACTATGAGCTCCTATTCTCGCATGATTGTTATTCCTCAGGATGAATATGTGCAATTGACTGCTTTACAGCAAGTAAAGCAACCTCCAGCAAATCAAATTCATAAGAAAGAACTGGATTATCAGGAAAATGCACATATTGATATCGCGCAGTTTTATTACAATCAGAAACTGTTGAAGAATTGAAAAGTTTGAAGAATAGGATGCGTGACTCTGTTTCGACTGCTACACCTTTAGCATCTCGTGCACATGCAATAGCTCTTTTCAACAGCATTGAACCATATCTCAATGTGAATGATAGAGGTGAAATCATTACAGATGATGATAAAATTATTAGCGCTTCGCGTTATGAAGACTTGATTCAGTATGCAACGCGTAGAAAACGTCGACAAGGTTATGTCCCACATGGTTGGCCATATTTTCTTCAACTATTGAAAAAGCACAATGTTCCAAAATTTGCATTGAATAATGAAACATTGAAAGAACTTGATTCTACTTCAGAAGTTGGTACTACTTCAAATGTTAACTCTGTTCCTAAAATTAGGAGTGTTACAATGCCAAGAAATTGGTTTAAGAGTTCACCTTCTACATCTCCTTCCACACTTCCTAAGAAAACAAGAGGAAGAGAACGACGTAGATCTACACCCTCTAGGCAAACAAGAGAAAGAGATAGACGTAGAAGATCTCCACCAAAGAAATATATGTTTTCAGACTATTAATATGAAGCAGATGTGTGGCATGCCATGTAATGAACCGCCGGAGGTGCATGTTGATGTAACATGTACTTGCTGTGCCAGCTCTTACAGTGAGACTCCTATGCAATGTGAACATGAACGTAAATCTGCTAAATCTTGTGGCTGTTGTAAGTGTAAAAAGACAAGAAAGCAAAAACATGAGAAGAAGGAGGAAGAGTCAGTCGTCATCACATGAACTTTTAAAGTCAATATACCATGATGTAAAACATCCAACAGGATTTGCATCTATAAAGAAATTGTCAAAAGCAAGTGGTCTTCCACAATCACAAGTTAAACAATGGCTAAAGGGTCAGGCTACCTATACACTCCACAAACAAGCGAAGAAGAAGTACCGTACCCGTCATCATATTACTCATGACATTGATTAACAGTGGCAGGCAGATTTGTGTGACGTTGCCTCTATTTCAAAACATGACTCGGGAAAAAATTTTATTTTGACAGTAATTGATATTTTCTCGCGATATGCGTGGGCTCAACCATCAAAAACTAAAGAAGGTAAACGAGTAGCAAAGGCATTTCAGTCAATTTTCCAAGAGGGTCGCATTCCATGAATTCTCTTTGGAAGAGAATTCAGAGTGATCAAGGAAAAGAGTTCGAAAATCAGCATGTGGGAAGATTGTTTGAGAGATATGACATTGAATTGTTTAGTGTAAAGGGTGCCTATAAGGCTGCATTAGTTGAACGTTTTAACCGCACATTGAAAAATCGCTTGTGGCGACATTTTACTACCAACTTAACACAAAATTGGACAAAGGTTCTACAAGATACGGTACATGCCTACAATCACTCTGTACATCGCTCTATTGGACTCAGACCAGCAGATGTGAATGCTGACAATGTAGATGAAGTGCGTAAAACATTCCAACGTAAGCGTAATAATGCAAAAAGTGATGTAAAAATAGGCGATAAAGTTCGCATATCAAAAGTGAACAGTGTTTTTGCCGAAGGTTATCTCCCGAATTGGACAGAAGAAATTTTTACAGTTTCAAACATCAATAAAAAAGACTCTCCCACAACTTACAAGTTAAAATATTACGATAATGAAGAAATAGATGGCAGCTTTTACCGTGAAGAGATTGAGGTAGTCACTGAAAGTGAAACATATTTAGTAGAGAAAATCATCCGTTGCAAAAAATGTCAAGGCGAAGAATGGTGTCTTGTTAAATGGCTCGACTATCCTTCAAGTATGAACTCTTGGATGCGTCGTGCAGACATTTTTCATCAAAGTGATCGCAAGTGATTTATGCAAAACTATAACTTGCGAGGTCAAGATTTAAGTAATGAATCCGACTGCATCGTTTTATTCACGGCCCTCCTATGTAAGTGGCGCGGGTACAATTTACAGTGGTGCTCGCCGTCAACGTGGAGGTAGTATATTTGGCGCGCTGAAATCTGTTATATCTCCTCTCTTATCTACTGTCGGAAAAACTTTAAAACGATCTGTTTTAAGTAATGCTGTTGGCTTTGCTGGTGATGTTGTCAATGATATTGCCAGTGGAAAAAATATAAAGAGTACTTTACTAAATCGTGGGAAGGAATTCGGTTTAAGAGCATTACAGGAATCCTTAACTCGTAATCGAAAAAAGAAAGCACCTAGACGAATGAATGCTAGAAGAAAAAGAAAACAGCGTGGAGCTGGTAAGAGGCGAACTTCACGCAAATCTAAGAAAAAGCATTCACGCAAACGCCGTGCGCGCTCTAATCCTTCATCGCGTGCTAAACGACGACGCTGTCATAACTTCTAATCATGGAGTGTAAAACTTCAAATTTTAGTTTGTTTGATCAACAAGCGATGCAGACAGATATTCTTAGTTCAAGTATTGTAGATTATCATCCTCGAACTGCTGAGAATACTGGTCCAATTGAATTTGTCATTCCTGGTGCTAGTGATGACTACATTGATTTAAGTCATGCGATGGTTGATGTGCGGTTCAGAATTCAGCAAGCAGATGGTACTAACATCGATGATGCACATAAAGTTGGTCTGAACAATTTACCGCTGGCAACACTATTTCGTTATGCTTCTCTAACTATTGGAGAGCAACAGGTAGAAGGTGGACAAAGCGATTATCCCTATAAAGCATATTTCAATGCCCTATCACAGTGTTTCATCCGTCAGCACAAAGGAGTCATATGGAAGCAATGGGATGGTATAGAGATGAAGCAACTCAATTTGATAGTGAGACAAACACTGGTTTTGTAAAGCGATCTGCTTTGATTAAAGATAGTAAAGTATGTCAGCTATATGGTCCATTAAATCTTGACTTCTTCAGACAGTCAAAGTTTTTACTCTGTAATACCAGCATGCGAGTCAAACTTACATTGAACAAGCCTGAATTTTTGTTGAATGCATATGCTAAAGTTGTCAATTTTAAAATCCATGTGGAAGATCTTACGCTATACATTCGTCGAGTGGTAGCTAATCCAAGTGTAATTAGAGGACATGCTGAGGGTCTTAGCCATAGCAATGCTATTTATCCCATTCAACATGAAAAAGTTTCTCACATTTACTATTCCTAAAGATCAAAAGAGTTTTAGGAAAGATGGTTTATTTCCATCAGAAGCACCAAAACTCCTAATGGTAGCAATGGTTGAAAATGATGCATTCAATGGCAATATCAAGAAGAATCCTTTCAACTTCAAGCACAACAGTTTGAGCAAAATTGCTTTACGTGTAAATGGTGTCAGTCATCCTGGACCGCCCTATAGACCAGACTTCTCTTCTTATCAATTTTTGCGCAGCTATGTTGACTACATGAATGTCTTTGGCTTTTACAACACAGACGACACCAACGGGCTTACAATGAAAGAGTTCAAGAATGGCTATATTATTTATGCATTTGATTTGACTGCCGACAGTGATATTAGTGCACCTTATCGTCAAGCTAACGTTCCTCATAATATTCGCTTGGATCTGGAGTTTAAAACAACGCTAGCTGCGACGATCAGTGTACTGATTTATGCAGTTATTGATTCAAATATTGAAATAACTAAGTATCGTGACGTGATTCTTCACTATAATCGTTAATGAGTTGGTTGAATGCTGACGATATTAAAGCTAAAGTACAGCGTAATGCAGATAAAGCTACGTTGAAAGCTTTTGATAATGTCTATTCGCTAGATACCCTACCAACTACAGTAAAACAGTATCCCATCTTTATTGTATTGAACACTCAGTCAAAGAATTTAGAAGGTGAACATTGGAAAGCTATCTTTATTGGAAAAGACAGACGCGGTGAACTATTTGACTCTTTTGCTCAACCTCCAAATATACCAACACAGCAGTGGTTGAGAAAACATACTCGTCAATATCAACGAAATGAGCGCATACTACAACATCCACTTTCATCAACTTGTGGTGCTTTCGTATTGTACTTCATTTTAAAACGTTTGCATGTACGTCGATTTAAATCTGTTATTCAAAATATTTCATGTAACCCATCTTCTAATGAAAAAATGATTTGTAAGTTCTATAATGATTTGAAATAAAACATCATCATATTGGAATAAAAATTGTCTTTATTTCACAATCCGCTGGGTTTGTACATATTCGATTAAACGGTCTAGGATTGTATCTGCTTGCACTTCTGATTTCAGTCCAGTAATGATAACTTTACTGTTGTTAAAGATTGCAATATGTACAGGATTCCAACAATTCATGAGAGCTCAAGGAAAAAGTTCTGGTTCATAACACAAATTGTAGCTGCTGCTATGAATCTTTGAAAACGATACATTTTCACTCAATTGAGTAGAGATCACCATATTGTTCACAGTCAGATTCGACATCACACACTTCTCCCTCTTCCATATCCGGCGTAGTAGCTTCTGCAGTTCTAAGCGCATTAACCGCGCCGATGAATGAGAAAGGGCGCTGAGAATTTGTACCATCCCGTTTGGAAAGAGTTGAAGGTTCCGTAAAGTGCTCATCTTCACCACTAACATTTGCGGTCGACCCGGATAATACCTGCTGTTTGGAATTTGTTGATGTAATGTTGCGAGATCGATTTTGGTATAGAGTCTGATGCGGCGGAGAATGTTGACGATGGTGTAACGATGACGTCTCATGATGAAGAAATGAGTAAATAGAGCGATGTATCTTCCTTTTATACTTTTCCCAACTACCTTGATGAAATGTGAAGCAGATAGAAAGTTGGGAATGATAGATGTGTATTCGTTGCTTTTTTAGTCGCAACCATATGCGATTTCCTATGCGCGAATGTCTTTTCATATAGAAGTATTTCAAGTCCTTCATGATATGAATCAGGCATTGGAAATGTCGACATGATGAAGCAAATTCTGTTCTCATATTTCCAGTATAGTCGTTGAAATAAACGTTTTGATCATAATCAATCTCAACATGTTGTAGGGAATCTAATTTCCAACTCTTCATGATGGAGCGCAACATTGTGTTGAAGGTGGTGTCTGATTAAGATTTGCATAGCAAAGCGATGAACTCTCGACGAATAAATAACATAATGGAGCGATGTATCCATCTTTTATATTTTTCCCAATTGTATTTGCGAAATGAAAAATAAATTAAGAAATCAGAATGACAGATTTGAATTTCATTTCTGTAATGTTGAAGCCAAACTTGATTACCCAAAGAGATGAATTTTAGCGTTTCAAAATATTCCAAATCCCTCATGATGTCATTAAGATTTAAAAATTGTCGCAATGTTAATGTAATTCCTCTCGATCTATTTCCATGAGAATTTTTGAAATGAACGTTTCCATTGCGATCAACTTTGATGTATTGTTGAGAATCCAAACTCCAAGTCTTCATGATGTCATGCAAATTGGTAATATATAGATCACCAGAATAGGAAAATGTCATTTACCATATTTTGCTTAGCAATGCAGCAACAAATAGATTTGCTAGTAATCGAGCCGCTATCTTTTCTACTCCCATTGATAATATACAACAGCTGAATGGAGAGTGGGAAGTAGGGGTCACACAAGTTGTTCACAGTAACTGTGTCTATTCTTTTGATCATGAGGTGATGACTATTAATATGAGACGCACAGCTGCTTGCCAATGTGAAAAGGGCTGCCGAGTATACATTCCACAATGGCCGAAGAAAGATCTTCTATCACGTCAGAAATTCGCTTATGATTTCCTGAATAAAGCGTGTAAACATATTGTACATTTTACTCCGCACAATGATGATCATAATTATGTACATCATGTAGTTGAGAAAGATTGGATTGTTGGTTTAAGTCCAAGTTTAAGAAATGATTTAGGTTACCTCGCTAGCGCCTTAACAAGCTATGATAATTATAACGTTAATTACCACCCAAGTGGTCATAAACAGTTAATATATCGAGAGGAAGCTTATTATGTAGATCTTATTCCAAAAAATGAGAAGACGTTGGTGAAGAAGATTGTGATTAAGCCAAGAAAGACAAACATGACTCCTGAAACATTATTGAAGAAATTTAATTATCTCCTTCGAGTTGATGGTAAACAAGTGGCAACATTGACTTATATCAAATCATCTAATCATATTGCAATAAGTAAATTAAATGATGATGATCTAGTATTAGTTTGTTCAAAAGATTTTCATCAGTTCTTACGACATCGTTCTGCAGCTGTTCATGGAAAATCTGATATGCAACATTTGCCATGTGAAAGGTCAAATCAATTTGATACAGAATGGACCGTATCTTTATACAGAAAGCGTATAGAGCCTTTAGGTGGTATCTTACGTGAAACAAGAGTGTTGATGCCTCGCATTATTACTTCAGTTAAATTGGTTATAGATTATTTAAATGATGTGATTAATGAGCAACATATTTCATTTTCTGAAAAAGAAGGTGCTTTGTCTCTCACTGTAAGTGGAAAAGGTATTGAACTAATTATGGATAAAACTGTAATGGACATTTTGGGTTTTGATCAAAATATCTTTAAAAGTGGTACTGTAACCAAAGCTAGCGCAGACATGTCGCTATCGCGTCGTATTAACTATTTTCAGATATATTCCAATATTGGTGAAGATGTACGCGTGGGAGATGTTGAAGCTCCATTGCTAGCAATGATACCATACCAGCCAAAAAGCTGCAGTATTTTATCTGAGCATACTTTCAAGAAAGTGCATTATACAAAGCTGAAATCAAACTACATCCCCCAAATTGATATTGCCATTTATGACGATGCTGTTGCGTTGATTCCTTTTCATAAAGATGCTGTAACAAGTATCACACTCCATTTCCGAATGAAGAGTTAATGCAAAAGTATGCTAATATATTTTTCCAATGTGATTAGTATGGAAAGTGAAAATAGAGATTCGTTTCTACTTACCCAGTAATGCTTCTATGAATAAATTTCCTAATAATAAACCATCAGACTTTCGAGTAGAATTAAATTGCTCACTACATCTAGAAGGTGAATGGGAAGTAGGTGTTTCCAGCATTTGCTATGATAGCAATATTCAGAATGTGAATGATTTGGAAGAAATTATATTGACTTCTCGCACCCATGATGGAATAACGATAAATAATGCATTCCAGTTCCCATACAATTAACGTCAGATGGAAAGTGGAAATGGAATGGATACAGATAAAATCAGAATATTATGGTCCATTTGGGAATGAGAAAATTATTAAGGCATTCAATAGTGGTAATACTTCCATCATGAAGAATAAGGATCAGAAAGTTTATGAGTTTGCTATCTATCATTGGAGTGGGAGACAGTTCCTTCGCTTTCATTCTTTTACTAACGGTCTTACACTCAGGTTGGATAATGAATTCTATCCACATCTCGGTTTTGGTCATGGACTACATCTAACGTCAATTGCTACTGCAAATGTTAAAAAAGTTTATTCAAATCGAATCAACAAATTTCATTATAAATTTAAAATATTTGATGAAGATGTTGTAGAATGTGAAGAACGCATCATTTTCAAAAAGCGTGGTGTTCAACCTTTATCACTTATTGAGTTAGTAAAACGATGGAATGAGACTGTGGGTAAGAAGTATGGAGAGAAAATTATGGCGGACAAAGATAAGTTGGTTATTCAGAAATATAATGAAAAACTTACAGTTTATTTCTCTCCAACCTTGCGTCATTTTGTAAGACATTATACACCTATTATTGGAAACGGTTTGGTTTATGCTTCTCATGAATATCACACTAAAGCTGATTCAGTTAATGATGAATGGTGGGTGGACATCTATGGTGATCACATCAAGAAAATTTACCAGACTTATCAAGAATCTAAAGTTGCTATCAATATAATGCCGCGTCTATATCATACAGTTGAAAGCTTCATTCATGTAATAAATCCTTATATACAACACAAGTTGAAGCATGTGATGAAAAGTAAATATGATGTAAAGACACACCACATTTCGTTTTCAATTGAAAATCAACGCGTTGTTCTGAAACTGACTGATGACATTCAATGTCAATTGAGCAAAAATTTGAAAAAACTCTTTGGTTTTTCAATGCTACAAAATATGTTTACTGCTGCGCATACGATTGGTATAGAAACACCAATGACACTTGATAAACATGAACAACACCTTTACATTCAAAGTGATTTGATTCTACCTATTTCTGTTGGCGAGGAAAAAGAACACATTTTACGTGATTTCATTCATGATAAGGATGGTTTATATGGAATAGTCGAGAAGATGTTTCAACCTATTTTCTACCATCCTGTTATCAAACAAACTCTACCATCTATTTCTATCAAAATTAAAAATGGTCCACATGCGTGCATCCATGTCAAAGATACTAAATCCCTCGTAACTTTAGTGTTTCGGAAAACAAAGTGAAGTCATTGTAAAATTTTATTGAGATAAAAATATGTGTATGAAAAAGTCTTCTCACAGATATAGGGGGAATGGGCTGACTGTAGGCATATATTCACAAGGAAGTGCAATCTAAAGCGATACATAAAACAACAATGAATGCCAACAAAAGCATCATCAAAATACTGATTTGAGACTGAATCTATTTACACATCTCCTGAATGTGGTAGTGTGAGTTTAATTCTTTTGGTTAGTGATATGTTTGTATCAGGATGACCATGTGGAAGAGATATGTTATGTCCTATCCAACACCTCTTATCTTCCCACGCTGAAAGTACTCGCTTTCTAAGTGTATGAATTTTTACCTCATGCGTCTTTGACTTTAAGATGGTCATGTTGACAAACGTTACACACTTATTTTTAAAGGCCTTCTTATAGACCCTATGTTTCATATTTACAACGATCGATTTAGATATGCCTTTTGCGCGCTTAATGCTGTCACTGGAGTCTTTTGGTTTCATAGAATACATTTTAGGACGAAGAAGAATCATTTCCTTAATTTCTTTTCCTGCCATTTCATTTTTGAAGCATCCTAATTTTGCTTTATTTTTAGTAGAGTATAGTGGGTGATCTGTAGGATAATTTGACGTATCAAAATAATTTTCTAGAGATTTTCCTATTTCACTGAAGTTAAACTCTTTCTGAGCAGCGATATTTAAAAAGAAACTGTCTGTATCACCACCCAGCAAACGCACGTCTTTAATTAGAGGACATGGTTTTAATATTCTATAGAAGAGTTGATACATTTCAAGCTTGGAATAATCTAATACAGCTTGTCCAATGTAGATGGGCTTGCACAACTCTACTTCTGATTTTATCATTTTAACACCAACCAACTCATCATCTATAATATCTCTATCACTAAAGAGAGGTGATGCCGCTAACTTTTGAAATTTATCATTATGATTCACAAGTTTATAGTTTATACGTTTTCTAACATCCTCCATCGTCTTACCAAAAAGACTATTATTCTTATATTTATAAAAATCCTTTTCAAAATTATTTTGAGCTAGTGCACGTTTCTGGCTGTTACTATCAATATATGGTTTCAGAAAGGCTTTCTGTCTAAATTTGATAATGCGGTGAACTTTTTAAAATCATGCCCATTTCTAAATAAGATTTTAAGATGGAAAAAAGGACTAGATAATTTTCTTTATCAAATTGAGTAAGCAAAAGTTTGCGACAAGGCTTATACTTGGGCTGTCCACTCCCTTCTAAATCTTTATGAAATTGTTTCATAAAGTCCGAAAACATATCTTCAGTCACTTCACCTGATTCGGGCGCAAGTGGAAAATCCACAGTTATATTTTTAATACTATTTGGATGGATAAGATCGACCTCAAAATAATACCCCCAATCACCCCATCTGGAATAGCTAGTATGTTTGAAGGATTGGAGAAATGTTGAATTTCACTATCACCTAGCCAGCTAAACTCAGAGTGTAATAGAGGTTTGGATAGTGAACTACCATATAAATTATTCTGGTCATAGTACTTTAGATGAATCTGATCATCATCTACTATTTTTGATTTTATTTGATGTCTATTTGCAAATGTGAGACCACCGCGAATTCCTCGTTCAAATAAATTATACATCTCTGGATCTTGTAAAAGATGGATGCTCTCTCCAGTCATTTTAAAAGCAGATTGGAATGACATGGCTGGAAGACTGACAAAGTGGATAGGGTCTAATTTATCTTCTTCTAATGTCACTCGTCGAAACTCCTGAAATACATCAGCCAGCAAAAATACATCTAATTTTAGATAGGCGATCATATAATCGCTAAACGTTTGACTGTCAAATTTTGTCCATGCAACTTGAGCATGATTGTAATCTTCTACCTTGCATTCTATAACAGTCAAATCATTTTTAAATTTATCTATTGATGGAAGAGAAGTCTCACTAAGTTTAGAAATGTTGTCAAAGTATGCATATGGAAACACTCCTTTGCATGTGATGACTTCATCTGTCAAGTTAGGATATTGTTTCTTCAAATTTTGAGTTAGTGGAAGAGACTTAAGATTTTGAACGATAGATGCTAGTGATGAAGTCATGAATTGATAGGAATATAAAAAATTTAATATCAAAATAGACTGTCTTATTTTCTTTAGTCTTATCAACTGGTACTTTTGCTGTCATGGACATAAATATTTCCCTCGTTTGAGCTATAACATTCATCAACCATCCCTTCATTTCTCCTAACCCCCCTTTTATTATTATATGGCTGTCATAGCCTTTGAAGTTATGAATAATTACGGGTAGAGTGCGCCGTTTCATTCTTAGAGAAAAATTGCATCTTGAACACAGTGCGTTTCTAAATTTACCAGTGATGCGATCATGGTCACGCACTTTCTTAATTTTACCCTCATCAAACGTCTTATTAAATTTTGAGCAGACTTTACAACTTTCAAATTTTACCTAATCATCTGCTGTCATATTTAATGATCTGTGATAGAGTTCACTATCATATTTTTGTTGAAATTTACTAGCACTTTCCACGAATTGCAAGAATTTGTGTATACAATCCTCACCTTGCCAGACGTGCATTTTATTATTTTTATTTTGGAAATGATTATGCCATACCTCATAACAGGATATGGCTGCTGGCTTGTGGATGTTATCATCAATATGGCATTCGATGTCAGCATAGATGACACGAAGAGGACTTAATTAACTACCATTCTCTCTATATGAAAAGATTCTATCTTTGGGCATGCGTTCCATTTGCAATTTACCTCGCTTACACCATTCATAATGTGTTTGAAACTTATCTTTTGACCAGAAGGATCTCATACAACGGTCACATATGAAATAATCCCCCCTTTTGGATGTTAAGTGGGAATATAGTCGATGAATATTTGGAATACCGCAGTAATGCCATTGTTGACTGCTATCCTCATATACCAACAAGAGGTTGACAACACGATCATAAGTTGATGAACGTTTGTTGTCGCGCACACCTTTAAGTCCTTTTTGCCAGACGTGAACAACTATTTTAATTTCATTTAATTTTTCAAATTTCTCTATATCTTTCAATTTCATATCTTCACTATTGCAGTCATCAAATTTCAATTCATTCTCCCATTGATGATATTTGGTTTTACGGAATGCTTTCTTATCTTTTAACGTTTTTGGAAGATTGAAGGAGTCTCGTCCACTGTAATTTTTTAATAGAGTAATTTTAAATATAGCAGATTCTACACCATCAAAAATCAGACCACTATCGCGCTCGTTAAATTTATCAATATTTGATTTTAGCCCTTGAATGTGAAAATTTAACCATACTTCTTTATCTACTACCTCTGTAGCAGGAGAGGAGGGTATGTGAAACTCCAACCTCTGCACTATTTCGCCAGTATGATGATCAACTTTAACATGTTTTAATTGAAGATAGATGAGCGCTTTTATTCTAAAGTTGTCTAAATTTCTAAAGAGCGCATCTATTAATATTGAATTTTGATGAAACCACTCCGGAAAATCAACAATGGCTTCTGAGGATTCCATATGGTAATTTCTCACTACATTATTGAGCGACACTTCAGTGAGACGGATAGAGGAGGTGCTGTTACTATAACTATCATTTGTATGCGTGTGGTGAAGTCTATGTGAAGATAATTCAAAACGTGTTTCAAAAGATAGAGTGCAAAAGTCGCAAGTAAAGGAGACATGTTGAATAGAATCATCCTCACCTCGGGAGATTGATGATGTCTTGGGTTGACATACACGTTGTCTGATGTGTCGGGCAAGATCACGCTTCCTTGTAAAGATGTGACCACAATCAGCACATTCCCGCTCATTAGATTCCAGCGACTGACCGCTTGAGCTGGTACTAACATCACCTGAAAGAGAAATCATCCTATCATCTCTATTAAAGTTATAGTTTATTGTTACAACCTACCTTCACTTAACAGCTCTAAAGTTTCCTCGAGAAGGGAGCGTTTTGGTGATGAAGTAGATGGCTGAAATTGAGAAAGATGCTGTTAGCCAAGCGTTTGAGGGAGATGAGTGAGGAAATCTTCAACTTACCATCTCAACGAAAACAAGTTTAAGTATGATACTTCAATGTTACAAAATTGTATAGTTTATCAAAATAGAGACTTCACTTATTCTCAATACGTATCAAAGATCGAATGAAAAATAAGTCTGTTTCCCCCCTTTTATATACTCTCATACTCGGCATTCATTGGCTATTCATTTGATTGGCTACTTACTTGTACTTAAGCACTAAGAAATCAAGTTTATAGCATACAATTTGAAGTCATGAATTCGCCAACAGCAACTCTCTCCGTGGACACATCAACTTGCCCTCCCGCTCCAAAGAAGGTGAAGTTGGAGAAGAAGAAAACAGTCGACGATATTCCAAGCTTGGAGTATCCGTCTCTGACTGAGGAAGAGGAGATGGAAATTGTGTATGTGAGGTGGAAGTACCTACTATACAACAAGGAGGATGTGTCGAAGGAGGATGATATTAGTCTTCTACATGACATACGGAGATGGTACAGCCCATCGTCCCAACCAAGAAACGAAGTGGAATGGAAGTACGTCTTTGGTGTGTTGGCTGCAGCGGAGGAAAGACTGCGACAACTGAAATGTGACTGCAGTAACTGCGAATCGCTGTGGGACAATATTAGTACTGAAGAACTTCTAAATTATTTGTAATTTCTGAATATATGTTTCATTTGTTATATGTCTGTTTTCACTTATTTCTGGGTAATGTAGTCATCAACATCATAGTGAAAATCTAATCATTTGACAGCTCAGTATAAATCATAGCAGCTGATGCTAGACACTATCATTTTTCCTAAATACTACCTCAATCACTGAGGGAAAATATCAAAAAGTAGTGACATGTGGTTCTTTAGATTTATTTAAAATCAAAGCATACTTGATCGTTTGGGAGCATCTGACACTCTTCTCTCACGAGTTGTTTTCGGTGTCCACTCTTCGTCTGTCCAGATAATTCTTACAATTTTGTTACCACTCTCCTGACTACTCATGCCTTCATCGCACTTATTGACGATCACAAAATTGTCATTTTAGCTGAGATTGGTATATCTTGCAATCTCCTGACTTTAACAGTCTTTATCTAAATTAGAGTGATTCTGATTGGCTGTCAAGGAAAGTATTGTTGAATATCCTATATAAATCAGAAGATTGTAGCACTTCTCATTCACATCATACGATCGAACAGGCTAGTATGGCAAATTCTTCTGAAGCCTTAAATATTTTCCACAAAATTTTCGAAGTTGTCGATGAACCCAAAATCTCCAATGTCGAGGAGAAGAGTGGTAGCAAAAGTGACATCACCCAAGTTGTATGGAGTGAGGGCGAGTTCACACCGAAGACGACGCGACTCAGAGGAGTGGCGGATGCACCAAAGCGAGTGGTATATTACAGGATTTATAATGACTTGAAACCAGTCCCACTGAACTTTGATAAATAAATCTAAAGAACTACATGTCTTTGTTTTGCAATGTATTGATCTAGAAATGGAAATAAAGGGAAGAATTTAGATATGGGGTTTATTGTATACATGGTTGCGAATGTCATCACATTTATTATCGGTCTACTTTTCTATCAAAAGAGATCGTATCATTAGTAAAGAGAGAAGATGTATATGTTTGCGTGTGGCGCAAGAGTGCCTTCCCATTTCATCCCTTCATCATTTAGCCTCAATAATAGAGGCAGTTTTTAAGATAACTCATGATACATTCTCAGATAACGTATGCAATGGAGAATTTAAAAGGTAACCTGCGGCAGATAGCTAAGACTCAACCGATTGGCGTTCAAAGTGCTACGTTGAGCGAAGAGACCACGACGACCGTTGGAAAGTCGGATTAAGGTAAGTCTCAAGCCCTTGCCACATTCATCACTACGATATCATCCGCTGTCTCAAGAGAGATCGCCCACCAACAGGAAGAATTATACCGAAATGCTCCGTGCCATGCAACGTTAAAGTTGACTGATAGCAGATACAACTTTATGATTATATTTTTTATATTCGTGTGATAGATTCAGTCAGACCAAAGTCTGTCCGGGGCAAACCACGACGAGGTACTATCACATTTTGCCCCATGTGGTCTCTTAAAGACCGATGGTTCGTTCTCGGATACATGTCTAGATTTGGCCGATTCCGCTGAGAGAGACTTTTAATCTCTCTATGTCAGCGACATCGACCTCTTCTACTTCCATCCGACTGTCAGAGGGCGGAATATATCTCAACTCTGTTGAATCGGCATCATCGGTAACCGATGAGCCGATTCGAGTAAGATTGTTATAGACTCGCTCTCGCTCCTCCATCTCTAGAAACTCAATAAATAAATTTCTCGGTCTAAGCCAAGGCTTGTCAGGAGAGCTGACTGTCGTCTTAGGTGTTTTCATGATGGAGAATAGAAAGAAAATGAAAGAGACGTAATGGTTTATATACCCCTCTGATACAAAGACATGACTCAGTCTTTCTAATTATGTGATAGATTCAGTCAGACCGAAGTCTGTCCAGGGCAAACCACGTGGAGGTAATATCACTTTTTGCCCCATGGTGGCCTCTTAAAGACCGTTGGTTCGTTCACTTCGCATCTGAAAAATAGAAAGAAAATAGATGAAATTATATTCAAGTGATAGAGATGATATTAACTTACCATAAATAAACTTAATCGGTTCGTTGAACCTTCGATGGTGGTGGGTGAGGTAGGTATTTGGCCGGCAGTTCCCGCTTGCGGTGGCGCAATTCCTTGATGTCACCATCATGCTTGATCGAGATGTGTAGGCAGCGCATCTCCGCCATCGCCCCATCGTAGCACTCGAATGTGGTGTCCAAGTCCTCACTTTCTATGATTATGTCATCAACAATTCTGCTGTTGACGACGGGAAGGTGGAGCGTTGTTCTTTTCTCCTCTTTTTTCTGGCTCTCAGTCAGGCTAATCTTAAGTTGCTCCAGTTTCAACTTTGACGTCTCTTCCTGAGCTTTTAAAGATTTGATATAGGTCGCCTGCTCAGTAACGCGTTTTTCGCTGCTAAGCGCCCTTTCGCGGGAAGGTTCTAAATTGATGACTTGTGTCTTCAGGGCCCGAATCTCGGCTACCTGACCCTTGAGGTGAAAATTCTAGTCCCTAAGAGCCGCACATTCATTTTTGTAACGAGCCAGTTCGTCTCTTAATTTGGTGAGTGCGTATTCCTGGCTCACTTTTGCGATCTGGGCATCCTTGTTCCAGCTCTCCGTTTGCTGCTTGATCCCCTTCTTTACTGGGGAAGACTGCTGTGCGATCGCTTTCTTTATAGGGGAAGACTGATTTGACGGTTTTCCTATGTCTTCCACTTTTCTATTGATGACGACCTCCTCAGAATCGGAGTCGTCTGAGCTTTCAAATCCACTTAGTTGTTCTGTGGTCGGTGCAGTAGGAGTCAAGATGGTATCAATTGCATCTTGCAATTCTGCGTCTAGATCGACTGTTGCTTCGTTGAAGAAGGCTGTGATCACTTTGCCGATGTCTGATGTTGTATAATTACTAGCCTTCTTGATCGGACATTCGGCGTGAGCGGCATAAAATGCCGTCTGATCCTTGCCTTTTAAAAATTTTAGGCAATGTGTGCAACCGGAAATAACGGCTCTTTCCTCGTGAAAGTGAGGAGTATTTTTGTATTTGTTAACGTGGGGTTTAAATTCGCCGCCTCTCTTAATCTGTCCACAAGAGCACTTTTTAAGCAAAAATCTTGAATTTCCTCCCATTTTCTGTAAAGGAATTGACAATCACATTAAAAATACAACTAATATGTCATTCAATACTTGAGGATAGACAAGCTAGGCTGATGAATCCGTTACAGGCATTACTCAGAGGGGATCTTATCCCGACTCCAAGGCCTCGGCCCACAAATCCAACCTCCCGCGGAAAGAGCGTGCGTCATATCACTGTGTTGGCATTCGGACCCCGATTTTGACATGAAAACCGGTGGAGTTATTTACATCAGGAAGCAAGTCTCGAGCCGAAGCTTGCCTCTGACAATTTTAAAAAGGTCTTTATTGAAATCAGAAGGTTTGAAAACCCCGAAAATCACCAAAAATAGCGAATTTAAATTTTTCGGCATTTACCACTACTTATGAAATTTTATAAGTAGTCTGTAAATATAGGTCTGATCAATAGCGATCGAATCTTTTTTGAATCAAGTCAAAAGGACTTGTAGAAGCAAAGTTACAAGCCTTTAAAGTTTTGGAGTCTTTCATGGCCTGGAGACTAAGGCGATCTCCTGGCTAACCTTTAAGTCTGACGCCTTAGCTGATATGGAAATTTGTGGATCCGAAATTTGGAATGTCCGATGCTAGCATCAGAGCTCAGAGAGACGACCTACCGTTGACAATCTCTCGTCTTAATGAAAAGTCTCTGTCGGTTCCCAGCTTATATAGTTTGTGGCGATCAGCTGATGACGCAATATCCATCATCCAAAAACTTTAAACGCTTTTATCACCGATTCTAGAGGTCCGATTGAGCTGGAAGTTACCATTTGTATGTAGAATTTGACGTTGAATCCGAATCTGCCCTCCGTTTTCCCATCCGATGCTTCGTTTTGGCTCTACAGCCCAAAACATCCCAAATTCGCCGTTAACTCGTTTTTCGGAAAAATGTTGAAAAATTTTTTCTCTCCGATGGCTTTCAAATTCACCATGCTGATGCAGAATTTGACGCTGATTCCAAATCTGGTCTCAGATCTGCCATTGGAGCAGCCGTTTAGACGCTAGAGCTTAAAACATCCCAAATTCGCCGTTAACTCTGTCGTTTTTCGCCAATTTCCCAAATCGTAAATGGCGTCCCACATCTAGACGAATACAGATATGAACAAGCCGTTTCTTTCACTGAATTTGTCTCACTCTTAGCTTTCAAACGAGCTATTGCACGACTTTCTACGATCTCTAGAACCAAGGTTGGAAGCAACGCTGCCGAGGGGGGGGGGACGTCCCAAAAATTTTTTCTCTCCGATGGAGCTGGAAATCACCCTACGGATGCAGAATTTGACGCTGAATCCGAATCTGGCCTCCGTTTTCCCATCCGATGCTTCGTTTCGGCTCTACAGCCCAAAACCAGCCCACATTCGCCGTTAACTCAGTCGTTTTTCGGAAAAATGTTGAAAATTTTTTTTCCCGCCGATTGAGCTGGAAATCACCCTACGGATGTAGAATTTGACGCTGATTCCAAATCTGGTCTCAGATCTGACATTGGAGCAGCCGTTTAGACGCTAGAGCCCAAAACATCCCATATTCGCCGTTAACTCTGTCGTTTTTCGCCAATTTCCCAAATCGTAAATGGCGTCTCACATCCAAACGAAGACAGATATGAACAAGCCGTTTCTTTCACTGAATTTGTCTCACTCTTAGCTTTCAAACGAGCTATTGTACGACTTTCTACGATCTCTAGAACCAAAATTGGAAGCAACGCTGCCGAGGGGGGGGCGTCCCAAAAATTTTTCTCTCCGATGGAGCTGGAAACAACCTTTCTAACCCAAAATTTCACGTAGATTCCGAATCTGCCCTCCGTTTTCTCATCCGATGCTTCGTTTTGGCTCTACAGCCCAAAACCAGCCCACATTCGCCGTTAACTCTGTCGTTTTTACGAAAAATGTTGAAATTTTTTTCTCGACGATTGAGCTGGAAATCACCCTACGGATGCAGAATTTGACGCTGATTCCAAATCTGGTCTCAGATCTGACATTAAAGCAGCCGTTTAGACGCTAGAGACCAAAACATCCCAAATTCACCGTTAACTCTGTCGTTTTACAACATCTACCAACCTGGTCGGCCGCCCAAGTCAACCTGGACGGCCAACCAAGACTCTCTCCCGAGGGGGGGGCGCTGTGTTTATTGTGGAGGTTTGCTTACTACTAATATGCACAAAAATGTGCACTGGAAAATTGCTATTATAATTTGTCAGCTACAGCAGCGCATAGGCGTATACTGTAGACCTACTGACGAAATGGAAAATCCAGCATTCATTTTTCTGTGATGGCTGGCCAGTGACCGATTCAAAGTTAATTATTTTTGCTTACCGGCTGAAATAATAGACCAATCTTTATACAGTATCTAAAAATCAAATTTTTTTTGTATGTTTGCATGCGGCTAAAAATCCTCATCGACCCGAGACGAATTGTAGACCCTAGGACACTATTCAACTGTACATATAAATAGCGGCACTTGATCAAGATGGCATTGGTGGACCACGTTGCACTCTACGCTCGTGTAAGAAAGATGTACAAGTACAATTGGGAACATGCTTTCAGCATTTAAATCTGCCTTTTCGTATCACCCTACTTTTCATTTATGGATTCTTGAGAGCAGGGCTGTGGAGCCGATGCGTTATCTCATCGGCTCCGGCTCCGGCTCCACGACACTGATGTGAAAGGCTCCGGCTCGGCTCCGCTCCGGCTCCGGCTGCGACTTCAAATTCAGGTTCTATCTATGCTGGTTATCCTGGATCCGTTGAACGGTTTTTTTGGATAACGGTGTGGCCTTTAGAGGCTTGATACGATCATCAAATTAGTTTTCATTAACAAGCAACGACTTAAGTTAATAATAAAAATGATAATAGCCTAATATAATGACAAATAACATACTTGTCATATATTTTTGCATGAATTGACTATCTCTGAAAGATAAAATAAAGTTATAGCCAGGATTGGTTAAATTAGATAAAGATCTCCCGCACTGGCTAAATATAAATTGGCCTAGCTACGAGGCTACATTAAATAATACCACATGAGTGATGATGATATACCTAATTAGCCGTCACAGGGGCCGAATAGTAGTATAAGCTTTTTAACAAAGCCTGAATATGAAACTGGATAGCGTATGCCTCTAAATAGCTTATAGGGCCTGTATCTACTCGAACATGAAAAGGGTATCGGCTATATAGCCAAATATACCGTATCAATAAAGATATCAATTGCTTTATTGAATATTAAAGTGTATATAGGCTAGCTTAGGTTGTTATTGTTATTTGTTATTGCCTTTATTCAATAGTCTGTTGGTCCATGAATCTGTTGGTCCATGAATAATATGATCGGTGGGTAGCCCACGACTCATCATCTGTAGAAATTGTAATTTAGATAGCCTCATTGCAGTGTAGGCTAGAAATGTACAATTGAAAATTATACTTAAAAAAATTAAAAATATCTAATTTAGGACAAGTTTTGTAATTCTATGCAGCATACTTAATAAGTTAGGGCCTACCTTACATTATATTAATTTCGTATTTTTCATTATGGCGTAAAGTTGCACTAAATAATTCATCAATGATTCATGTATATTATTATATTCAATTTATGTATAACACATTACCACTATTCCTCTGATGATGGTTAGGCTGATGAAACTGAACTCGGAGTATCACACAGTATGTTGCAGGGTGCTATGCTATGCATAATAAAAATTTGACTGCGAGCACCGAGCAGAAATCCCATCTACTTTGCTAGCTTTCGAATGCGCGTGCGGTTTAATGTCACAGACAATAGAAAAGGGAGGTCAAAAGGCGCCTTTATTGAGAGCGTCTCAGTCTTTTTTTATTGTTAACATATAAGTCAGCATGATATCAGCATAAAGTGTTGACAGACGGAAAAAATAATAATGAAAATTCTTGAAATCCACAGGTCTATGACATTTGGGGAAATATTATTACACGATACGGCTCTTGTGCAGTCCTCCCCCCATTTTTTTTCTGGTCAAAAGATGCAGCACCATTGGATGTCCGTTTCAGCATCACCGGTTTGAGTGAAGCATTCCGTGCTGTTGTAAAAATCTACGTGGGTAATTGCGATGTCATGGTCGCAAACTTCGTCAGCAAGTCAACATTGTAATTTGCCTTCGGGTTTTTCGCATTGAAATATACCCCTTGAATTTTGAAGTTAAAGGAAATTCATTGTGAATGAGATACCTTTACAATAATAGGGCGCTACTAGAAGTGGCTGGGTCGCTTATTGCTATAGCCATGTGAGGACTTGTAGTCAGGTCATTCGTGTGAGTGTGAAGAGTTATCCCTCCAATCAAAATTGATCAAATTGAATAATCGATTGTTTTGAAAAATGTAGGTGGGGGGACTGCACAAGAGCCTACAATACAATCTAAGGAAATTGGCATTGTCACAGATGCCAGTAGCTTCTGCCAGTAGCCATACCGATAGATGATAGCCTACATAGTAACCGTATTAGATTTAAGACATTGCGCAAGAAATGTAGCTATATTATCTTTGCTGACTGAACTGGAAATGTGTACATAAATGACTGGCGACTTGTCTCTAGGAATCTACAATCATCTAGTTAGCATGCATATAACAAGTCTTCAAATTAATGGATTTTGGAGAATACGTTGTCAATATGGAAATTAGTCTTACGAAACATATGCAATAAAAAAATATTACACATGTGTGTAAATATATAATAAATATAATACAAAAGAAGGCGGCAACTGCAAAGAAAGATATCGTGGAGGAAAGATCATTGGTATACTTAAAAGACATATCTTTAGATTTCAAATGATTTAATTTTTTTATGATGCCAATTAATAACTTTCAAAATTCTAGATTTATATCAAAGCTCAAACTATCGGAGCCGGAGCCGGAGCCTTTGTGATAAATCGGCTCCGGCTCCGACCAAAAAACCATCGGCTCCTTAAGGCTCCGGCTCCACAGCCCTGCTTGAGAGATACTTTAAGATTTCTTAGTGACAGGCAATTTTTTGTTGGCAAATTCTTTAGAAGATCCGAAGATTTTTGTCTATTCAGATTGACGCCTTGGGATACATGAGAAAACAGGAAAACAGATATGGGGAAATATTTTATTCATCAAATACAATTTACAAAAAAGGAAAATGTAATATAAGCGTTTACAATCGAAAGTGACCAAAACAAAAGTGGTTACATATCACAGCATTAGCGAAGTGGATAAGTACAATTATAGTTGCATGCAGTTAAACAACATTCATCTGATCCGATCCTTGACAAGTCACTAAATATCCGAAAGACCTGAATAAAATTTGCAACTTGCAACTTGCCTGTAATGTAGCATCTATTGACAAATAGGCGTTACTACATAGGCTTAGCCCACATCAGCCCTTTCCCCTGAGGCTACAGACAGAAATTGGAATAAATGTGGTAATATGGAGAATTAGTGCATAATCATGTTTTGCCGAAAAATTTTGTATCATATGATTTCGCATTAGATGGTTTTACTAAAAAAAGTACGGACATAAGTACAGGTGTAGTAACTTTGAAAAGGACATTGAGGCGAACCTCGAAATATAGGCCTATTCGTCAACACAATTTGTTATCTTCATGATTAATCAACCTCTATTTATCTAATATCAGTATTTAAAACGCACTGAAGAAATAATTTGGCTTGCATTACCACCTGCAGCATCTCCTTTGCTGTCATCTATTTTGCATGAGAGACATAGAAATCACACCGGGTGTCTATGCCGACGCCGGATTTGAGCGTGCGTGCTAGTCAGTTGGTGAGAGGGCACTGGGATTTAGTAGAGGTTTGGGCAGCAGCAGCAGCAGCCGGCACTTCCTCGGGCGAGGATTGTTTCCTTCTGTGACGTATGAGCAGCAACAGCAGCGGGCACTGGGCAGGCAGCCAACAGGCTGCAGTGCAGATACACGGAGCAGGGCAGATCTGGCGATATGGCTGTTTGATGTTGGCGTCAAGGGGAGAGAGCACGGTCGTGGACTAGGAGCGACTGCAGGCGAACGCGAGGCAGCAGATTTCCCCGATGTGGCAGCTATAAACGGTCGGAGGCTTGTCGATTGCTTCAACGAGAGACCGAAAAACCGAGAGGAATGAGAAACACAGTTGCGTAGCTGATGCGACGACGGATCAGGCAGTATAAATATTACCGAAGAGTAGGGTCTGTGGACGGAGAAAATCACAGAAAAGTGGAAGGCTGCCATCAAGGTGTTGTGGACGTCGGAATACACGCTGATGCTGCTGATTTAGGGAACATCTCGTGTTGACTTCAACAACAGCTAGAAACACCCTGAATGACGTCACACCAACGCACGCTTGCTTTTCCTAGTTTTCCAGATTCAACGATTAAAGCACAGACCTAGGATTAGGGAAGACTGCATTCATCATTCACCGTTACTAGGTCTGTGGATTAAAGGCTAATTGTTTCATGAAAATGTTTGGTGCGAATGGGAAAGAGTCAGACAGGCTTCCCTAACAGCGTGCATCGGACCTCTGCAGCTCAACAAATCAGGCAATTAGCTTATAACAAGCCACCATGAGAAAGAAAAAATCATTTCCGCCAATTGGCGGAAAAACCCTGCTTTGCATCATTCTAAAATGCGATCATCTACAAGCAATCCAAACAAAAAACCAGATCATTCACACTTTATCTGAAGAACAAATGAAGCGTCAAGTCAATTCTAAATTAATGGACTCAGATGTCAGAGGTCCAGGGAGAATAGTAGCTTCAGATATGTCTTTTGCCGGGTTTTCTGACAACGTTTATGATCAGTTAAAGTCAAAGCATCTTCCTCAGCCATCAGATCATAGACCAGCTGTGGATTCAGTTGTCCCCTGTTCCCAAAGAGACGGTCATAAATTAATTGAAAAGAATGAACTCTGGTTCAGCTGGAGGTCCAGATGGTTTCAGGCCAAGGCACTTCAAAGATCTGATTTCTAAGAAATCTTTCGGCTTTAACAAGATTGATTAATCTCATCATAAACGGATCCATACCTAATCATGCACGTGATTTCTTCTATTCTGCTTCACTGTTTGCAGTACAAAAGAAAAGTGGCGGAATTCGTCCTATTTCCGTTGGGAACACGTTTCGTCGATTAGCAGCCAGAATAGCAATTGAAAATATTCAGACCAAATTGAAAGAAATTGTGATGCCGCAACAACTTGAGTTTAGTTGTAGCAGAAGATGCGAGGCTGCTATTCATACTGTTCGAAACTAGATTGAAAATCCTAAAAATAGTGGCCATGTAATCGTGAAATTAGATGTTGCAAATGCATTTAATATGCGTGAGACGTGATCATTTATTAGATGTTGTTATGTGTGAAGTTCCTGAAATTTATCAAATGATGCTACAAGCCTATTCGTCAGCGTCTCCATTACTTTTCGGTGATAGACATATTGAATCATCCACCGGTTTACAACAAGGTGATCCTTTCGGTCCATCAATGTTCGCTTTAGGAATCTCGAGCATCACGAAGAATGTTTCTGCTCCACAAAACATTTGGTATTTAGATGATGGGACTATTGGCGGACCACCGGCCACTGTAATCCAATCAATAAGTGATATCATTCCAAAATTATCGCGCATTGGTCTTCATATTAATCCGTCTAAGTCGTCTAAGTCAGAGCTGATCTTTTTATCCAATGTGGAAGATCTCATGTAAAACAGTCAATTGAAAAAGTCCTGCCCGACATAAATGTAATTTCAGTTTAGTGAAATGAGAAAATTATTTTCTCACGAACGACTCCAGAGGCGACGGATCGGATGAGCGATGCGTTATCAAATTTTTAGAGGATGAAAACGTCGCATTTTTGCGACGTTTTCATCCTTTAAAAAAATAAATGTAATTTCACCCACAGATATGGAAATATTGGGATCACCCATTCATATTTCAAAAGTTGCAACAGCGAATTTGAAGAAAGAACAATGTCTTGAGCGCATGATTGATCGATTGAAAGTCATCGATGCTTATCAAGGGTTTCTTCCTTCTTATTCATTGCTTTGCAATGCCTAAATTTTTATATATATACTAAGAACAATAAAAGCGTATCTCAATGTTCAGGCTCTGCAATCTATTGACTCAGTCATTCGACAGGGTATTGTAGACATAACAAACGTCGACTTCTCCGAAACTAGTTGACTGCAAGCAACATTGCCCATCTGTAAAGGCGGTATTGGTATTCGCCGTGTAATTGATGCAGCATCACCTGCTTGCGCATTGTCTATACACGCAGCAACTCCTCTAATTGATTCTATCCTTTCAAATCACACTGGATCAGCATATATTAGACAAGCAGCTGTCACTAAATGGTCATCGCGTCATCAAGTAGTGCCAAAAATCCCGAGTTCCAGAAATTGGGATTCTATTGCAACTTCGGAACGATTGGAAACCTTGCTAGAAGGAGCCGTAGATCAATTCAAATTGGCAAGATTATGTTCAGTGGCATCATCGAAATCTGGCACTTGGCTATCTGCACTGCCAATTTCCTAATTAGGTACAACATTGGACAGTGAGACATTCAGAATTGGAATCTCTTTAAGAACTGGTGCTTGCGTTATGCGACCTTGCAAGTGCAAGTGTAGACATAACTGCGCCGACAAAGGCTACCATTCTCTGTCCTGCAGACTCACTTCAGGAAGGATTCTATGTTACAATGAAGTGAATAATATTGTGAAAAGGGCTCGAGAATGTTGCAGGCCATCCTACCATTTTAGAACCACAAGGGTTGGATCATGGAGATGGGAAAAGGCCAGATGGCATCACCAGCTTCCCTTTCGCTTCTGGTAAATGTTTCGTTTGGGATGCTGCGATGACAGACACCTTTGCCGCGTCAAACGTCAACGACGCAAGTATCCAACCAGGGCGAGCAGCTGAAAAAGTTGAACTCCTGGAAAGGAGAAAATGCCAGTCTTTGACAGACACTTGCGCGTTCGAGCCTTTGGCTTTCGAGACCTCATGCGTGCTTGGCCTCACAACGAAAAATTTCATCAACATCATTGGGTCTAAGATGATGACGGCTACTGGGGATAAGAGGGAAGGAATGTGGTTGTGGCAGAGATGGCAATCATGCGTGGCAATGCTCACTGCATTCGCAACACCTTTCCTGAGTGTGACTTTTATTAGGTTTTTTCCAGTATTTTTATATGGCAATTGGCCATCACCTTTTTTACAGTGTTTTATTATTTCATCTAGATATATTTTTTATTAGAAAAAAACTTGCGTAGACCTCCATTTTGTTTTGCCAATACTTTCAAGTGTCTATGCTTTGACATGAACGTGTTTACGATAGCTGTGATGGAGCTCTGTAAAACTAGATCACGGCTAGATGGAAACGGAAATTATATGCTAGATATGAAACAAAGCCTGGTAAAAAATATTACAATGACTAAATTACCAAGTCAGTGGAAGACAGAGCGTAGGGCTCATAATTGACTTTTTTAATATCATAGGAATATTAAAGGCTAATATAGCAAAGGAAGGGAAGTCACATCAGGAAATGTAGAAATTAGATTCGAAGCAGTGTCATCACTATTTACAAATTGCTGCACCAAGGTCAAAATCTCGACATTACTCAGTGTTCTTTAGAACCACACCAAGCGCTCAGTTACCAGAGGCCAAACTACCGCGCGGCAAGGAACTCCCGTTTTATGTGTGGAGGACGGTCAACCGCCTTCGAAGTGGAGCAGTCCTTCGTGAAGTAACAAGGAAAAATGGAACATAAGCGAAGATGACAAATGCAGGTGCGGAGAACGACAGACGATGAGGCATCTACTGCAATGCCGTTTGCTTCCAACACCATGCACATCGGTGGCAGCTAGAAGGCTAAGATAGCCTGTATTTTAGCAAGGGAGCAAGAGCAGGGTACGCAGTATTCACTATGAGATGCTGAAATTTTGAGGTCGCGGGAATTGAGATTTCAATGTTGAAATGCATATAGCTGCACGCATATTCTTAATTGGATGTAGATATTGATAAATTATATTGCAGGCTTAAGTTCGTGCATCATAATTATAGTGATAATCAAATTTTGAAACAAGTGAATGAATAATCACACGTGCCTATAACGGAACATAAAATAGAGATTTGAAAGCTATCATAGAAGTATTGTAATTGGTGACCCGATTTGGTGACCTAAGTTAGCGGATTCATTTTCCTTTTTGTGGATCGAATATATAGATAAATTTTATCACATAACATGAATGATAATAATTTACATTTTTTGATTTCATTGAGATTTCAGTACAGAAATATTTGATGTGCCATATGAACATAATTGTATACAAAATTAAAATTGTAAAATGGTGATCCTCTGTGTTTTAAGGCTGTCATGCATGATGAATTTTTTATATAACGACCACTCGAATGCATTCAATACAATGTAACCATAGAGTACCCTACTCTATGAATGTAGCCATATATTCTGCGTTGTAATGGACACCAGATAATTCGAAGAAGTGAGGTTTTCTCTTTATTGGTAATGATAGATTCATGAATTTCAAATATGAAATCGATTTGCGAGGAAATTGTCAGAACTATATTGTTTCTTGGCACTATCTAAGCATTATTGGAAGACAGTCCTCTCAACAGCAATGTTTCATGCATGTGACCCTCTGCATGCATTCCGCGAATGCTTCTGTTCTAATATATAATGCTATTTACTGTTCTTTTGGTACTCGCATCATTTCTTAGAAGACTACAGCAATCGACAGCATTTATGAACTGTAATTACTTTAATTTTTTTTGGAATTCTCGATTTTCTCTCACTCCTTAACAAACCTGGATTTCTGAAATCAACTTCAAAGGAAGCCAAATTTTATAGGAAGTTCTTTCAAGGTTTTATATCAGGTGTTCCCAGACTAGATAATTCGCCTAGTAGGATCTTCTCTAGAAATGTGTGTTTCGTTCCTCTGGAAAAAGGTTATTAATTCTACAGTTTATTCGCATTTATCCACTAAATTAGGGAGCAAAAATTCAATCGATTTTTGTTACGCAGTTTAATTTTTACATAATTGATTTGCTACTTTCAAACTTATCCAGAAGAATTATGTCACAAATCGGTCAGATGCATGCCACACATATATGTGACAGATTCGTCACATTGCGGCACATTATGTCAATGACATTTGTCAGGTTGGTCTATCATGTTGTGGTTTACAGTGTAGATGTCAAGAGAATTGTAGTAAAAGAGCATCATACTCAATTACGCCAGTTACCTATGAAGACTTAGAATACGTTTTGGAAAAAAGAGTAAATATATTTTAGTATTATTTACAACAGTTCATGCTGTCGCAAGATCGAGATGCGCTTTGATTCGCTATTGACGCTACATCGAATAGAAAAGCTTCCATAGACTTCTTCCCTCACAGATTAAATGAAGAGATGTCTCAACTAATAGTCAACTCCTACGGCGATCATCTTCGAACTCCGGAGAATTTGTGCGGATTACATCGTCGAAAGTGTACTCTTCGTTCATCGATCATCTTCGCATTTTGCATTAAAAGGTGCCTAATATATTTTTGTACATCTATCATTCCAGATATCCTTTTATACAATTCATTACATTCGTGTGTGATAGAAGTTCCATTACCTATCAGCTCACAAACAAGTTCCATTACCTATCAGCTCACATATTTCAATCAGCTTAAGTAATTTTGAAGTGGCTGCACACATTTTCTTTATTTTTACATCATTTGTCATAGGTCATGCTAAATCTCCTATTTAATTCTTATCTGCCGTAAACGCTATATTTTTTGCAAATCACTCAATTTAGCGAGGTAAATAGCGTTTTGCTTCTTTTTATTTTGTATGTTTTGCGTTTCTGATACTCTATTTCTTGCTAGAATTTCTACTAATAAATATATGTCATTTGCTCTTGCTCGAAAGTACATTCGGCGATGCGCCACTACTTCATGTAGCTATTTATACCGCTCTATTCCTTCGTGCTGAGTGTTCAGCCCGATCGAATTTTAGGCGTATTAGGTTTGATCCGATCTTTTACATTTGAAACCGGTTCTCCGGATGCAGTGGGAGCACTCTACCACATGGCCACTGTTTCGGTCGTGCAGCATTTGCCTAGCATACAAGGTAATTTGATATTAGAATGTAGCTTGATATTAGAAATAATTCTAGCGGAAAGTGATGCACATGTATATGAAATTATGTATGCTGTTACAGTTACTATAATGGTTAAATCATGAAAAATGAAGAAACATGCGAAAGAATGATTACTAAGCATCCAAGTGCAGTGGCATTATTTTCTGCATGAGTTAGCCTATCTGCTATGGTATCATGATTTTGTGAAAATGTGATCAGCATGCAAAACGTAGGACGTGACAATCTTAAATCGCATTTTGATGATGTCGCAATCTGCATATTTACGAATTCATATATGTAGAATCTTAAGATTTCAAGTGAATCGAAATAGCCTGCGACTGAAATTTAGCACTGTATGCATCTATTTGAATGACAATTTTCAATCGCTTTTGTCATAGATTAGACCTTGCCTTATAAATAGCGAAACCTTCAATTATGACTGTCTCCATCTTCATGTCTCCTGTCTCTTCAATGATGACAAACCTTTCTTCTATCTCGGATGGATGAATTATTTACAGAAAGTAAAATGCCATGAAAGAGCATCAACGGTTGCATATCAAGTGCAGCCTACTTAACATAAGCATGAAATATAAAAAGAACGTCTTAACATTTACATTAATGACAGCTAGTGTCTATATAAATTTCATGCGCTGCCTTGTCTCACGTGAAATTAGTGAATTTCTTAAGTATTAAGCTTGCTTGACTTACTTTCTTCAAATCTAAAATTAATAAGTAAGCATTGTTTATCGAAACCTTATTAGCCGAAAATTCATTCCTCCCTGTTATCGAGTTCTATTTATCTCAATTTTATTCTTTTTGTGATGAGTGCTTAGTACGAAAACAAAAGCGTGTGCTTATCTGAATAGTTCAAGCTCGACTCGACTAGGGATGTGGAAGCGAAGCGGTCCGTGACAGCGCTTCTGCTTCTCTTACACTCAATTTTAATAGAATCGTCAAGATAGTCATCAAAGTTCTTGAGAATTTCTCATCAGGCTTTGCTTTACTTAGCTATACGTCATCAACACCACGAAGACTAGAAATCAGTCAAGGATTCACATGTACCATAGGTCTGTCAGTGACCCTCCGTCGGCATAGGAAAATGATTTTCAGTATCAGAGAGACAGTCTGTACATGAGTCTACATTTCCCTTAAATGTCAAAGAAGCCTGATGTGTCATTGACAATGATAAACCCAGTGTAACTCGTGTGGCATGGCATCTGTTTGTCGTTGGAGCAGCTGAAACGGTCGACTGCTTTGCTTTCTCGTTTTTAGATTGAGAGGTGCTCCTAAAATTTTACACTGTGAAGCTGAGTCTGCTCTAGCGCGTCAACTTTTTTTTGAATCTTTCATCTCCTGTCCTAGCCATTTGGCCTGATCCTCTCATTTTTGGCATGAAATGCAGTAGAATCCCTCAAGCGGACCAGCTTAATAAGAGAACCCTTTTTTCTAAGTTCCCACCATATACTTTTACATTTGTGTGACCTCGGACGCGTGAAACAGTACCAATGCACGAAGATCATGTCGGCAATTGTTCACTTTCAAAGTTTCCGCAGAACCGGACCTTCTTCGATGGCTTCAGGGTGGCTTCACTTTTTGGATTTCATTCTTTGACGTTTCAAAGGCGTGTTAAAATTTTGCTATTTATCTATTCTACGAGCTATTTGAGACGTTCGCCCGCTTTCAAGCACGCAAAAGCAAAGAGTGTTGCAAGCAGACTGGCACGCATCACGCACTGACGTAAAAAGAGAAGTATTAGAGTCAAAGGAGTAAATGCAATGGTTCTCAGTGAAGAGGGTCCCATATATGAACATTGTTAAATGATTTATCAGTATTTGCAATCATTTATATATCAAGAGAGTTACGAGTGATACATCTAGTAAACAGACCCTTTCAAAATACTATTGCAATATTATTGATGACAAGATATAATAGCAATGAATATATTGCAATACTTTTTGTTTGCAATAAATATATTTCAATATATTACAATATGTCAGTTAGCTTCATTTTAAAAGTTAATGCATTTCGTTACTAATGCACCAATCCAAGGGTCACATGTACACAATTCGGCATTCGATATCCGCATGTTTGCATGGTCTTCATTACGAGTATTTCTGCCTATACTTATAAGTCATATTAAAAGAATAATGAAGTTTTGCGGGATCAGTGCATGTAAAATGATTATTTGGACTACTATATGTTGCTGATATCCGTATATCATGGCTAAAATTTGCGACTGAATAATGTACGAGTATATAATGTCCATATTGTGAGGATTTGTTACTAGTCGACGTATGGTCATAATTAATATATTTTGTAGACATAAAAATAGTAACCTTGAGCGAATTACTAGAGTTAGGCCTAACTACCGTGTGTAATAAAACAATAAGTTGTTTAATACACTACTTAACAGAGTATATTTGAATAAAACCAGCTAACAACTATTAACAATCTGATCTTCTTTATAAAACAAATGCACATAAGTTTCCATGTCAACAGATTTTGCTATGCATGAATATCCCAGAAATTTCGGTTGAAATTCAAGGAAGACTGACATTCCAAATTAACAGGCGGAGTTTCTTGACGACGATCAGAACAAGAGAAGACTGTGCTATTGAAAAATCTTCCAGCGATATGAGTGACTGATGAGTTCCCATATGTATATGAGAATGTACGAAGAAGTTTCTGAAGGTCAACGCTTCATCAACGTGTCAATTTCACTCAATCCACAGCCGTGTTCACAGCTGCCTCGTCTCCTAACTAAACAAAAACTGACATAGTGGGTGTCATGCATATAGACAAAGGAGTGGTGTCATGAAGACTAAACAGATGGATGCCGAAATATGAGCGTCTCATGATGTCATTAACATGTTACATTCAATTTGCATGGCAGCTAGGTGGTTCGACATTCATTGTGATCTCGTTCTAATTTTGTTGCTAAGCGCAAGTATGGAACTATTATCTCCCAGTTAAATAATTTGATCTCCTAGACCAGGAGTGCGCAACCTGAGGCCGTGAGGCAAAGTGTGGCCGTGACAATGAGAAGTAAATGAAAAAGAATATTGTACGTGTATATTGCAAATATTTCTGGAGTTCAAGGCAATCGAAAAACAGTTGGCACTGTAGTAGCATACTAGTCACCCTGTAACTGTCGAACACCTCTATGCCAAGTGGCTTGGAAAAATGCGCGCCCGCAGACGCGATGAAGGCGTTCAAGCAGTTTGATAAGTCATGAATAGGATATTTTAGGGAAGCTACATTCATGTGCCTTCATGCCTAGTCTCTAGAGTCATCAGCTAAAACAAACAAAAGGAACAATTACAGTTTGCTCGAATTGGTCGCGCGCGTGAGCTTCAAGTCCATGGCCTGAATAAGGATGCCTGCTAGTCGTGCTGGATCACCGGGGTGGTGATGAATGAATGAATTTTGTATTGCTCGTGATTCCTTTATGAATTATTACAGTAGCTTAGTAAAGTGTATTCTTTTTCGGTTGCCCTTTCAAAAACATGCTTTCAACTTTTTAAGTGCTAATAACACCTTAAGCTTAAAATCTTTTCGGGTCAAAAATGACCGTCGGACGTATGTGGGTTTACTTGCTAACTTATTCTTTTCGAAGTAGGCCTTTATGCTATTTTCACTGCGTCATTCATCAGGGAAACCTGAAATGAGTGGTGGAATATAAAATGGATTGGCTATTGATCTAGTTGTCTGCCCACATATTAAGTGCGGCCGTGATTCTTTCGGCCTTCCAAATGATGGCCAAAAAATCTAAAAGGTTGCGCACCCCTGTCCTAGACAATATTTGCGGCTTAAAGATGGTGCAATAAATATATAGCAATACAAGTTATTGCAATAAATTTAAATAGCAATAGTATTTTGAAAGGGTCTGCTAGTAAATCTGAATGGGCCAAATTTAAAATGCGCTTCATTGCCTGTTTTTGCTTTTGAAATTTCTGCTACTCGTTGACATTATGAACTACATGTATCTATTCAACTAAATGTACAACTCCACATTCACATCACTTAATCAATGCGATATTTGGATTACTTACATTTTGCGTCATAATTTAGAAATGCAGGATCACACTGTACGATAGATCTATTGATACTGCACGCCTATTCTGTAAAGCTTCCGAAAAATCGAAATGAAATTATGTATATATTTAAAAAAAGATTAGTGTCACTATTAGTAGGTCTACCTCATTTCTTACAAAGATAAACTTGTGATGACTTGGCAAATGTGGTCTATTTGCTGTTTTGCCATATTATATCAAATGTTAAAGTTTATATTTTAGTTATGTGATTTTATGAACTTCATTTCTGAGTATTTGTATTCTGTATGCATATATTTTAAAAAATAACATCAAGCAAGTTTTTTTCAATAGTCATACTATTGCTGATTTCAATGATCCAGCTCCTAAACAGCATGAGAGCACAAAATGTTTTGAATCGGTGCATTTACCTGGTTGCCAAATAGAAAAGACCTGAAAATTCTATTTTTCGGTTAATGGAGTGTAATCGCAATTATCAGTCTTAAGGATAATGCATTGGATTAGAGCCTTCAAATACAGGCTGATTAGGTTCTCACGTAAATATGATCATGTACATTCATCCATAAGCCCTTTTATATAAGATTTATGATCCAAATAACACGTGATTGGGTCTAACAGTGACTCATCCACTTAATTCACCTGCATTGACTGATGAGAGCTAGACTCACTGTTACAGACACTGTTGAGGAGCATTCACCTCAAAGTGCATTGACCTGAAATGGAAGTGCATACCCCTAGCAGTAAACCGCGAAAGTGTCTTCAAGCGCATTTCTTTGCGCCCGTCAATCAGCACATTGACGTCAAGAGACGGCGTTGACTAGTCTTTCTGCATATGTGTGCATTGTGCTCGGGCACTGGCTCATTCGTTCCGAAATATCTTTCCGAGGGCTAGAACGTCGGCTTGGAAGAGGCCAATAGGCTGATTATTTGTGCACTTGCTTTTTTTCTTATTGTTAAATAACTCGTCAAATACTTGAATATCTTCAAGCGAGGAATAATATCACTAACGGCATATGAAATGCTATGTATAAAGAGGAGCAACATAACCTGTGCAATTTTTGCTTTTTTGGGAGGTGTAGTGACAAAACCTATAGCGGAATATCTGACAACTAAATAAATAAACTCTTGTCTAAAATAAAAATGGCTTACTTTTAAGGCTCAAACTTTTGTACAGGATGCTCTAATATCAGTATCAGAAGATCGGTGGTATTAGATGAGAGATAATTATGTCAACTTTTCAATCATCTTCAAGATTCTTAGTTTTTGGGCTTTTGTCTTGGGTTCTTTACTCAAGTTCATGGAAAAACTTGGGGGTCAAACCTAACCCACGTTTTTTGCAGCTATCGCTCACCGAAATTCTAATCACAATAAAAACAACGTCATCTAGAAACCTCTGTTTCGAAACGTTCAACCGTCCTCGCCAAGATTTTGTTGCAGAAAATTCTCAAGATTGAATGATGTACAGTATCCTGAAAGCTTTCACTTTCCGCATGATAATTCGTTATTCAAGGACTTTTTGATACAGCTGACGACGATTGCAAGATTTCAAGTGGTTTTGTAATATCAAAACATTTCAAAGGAGACTTCCCCCACTGATTACTGTTTGATGATACTCTAGCTCTCTTGTTTTAGATTTGATGTTCTAGAATTATTTATTGATCGATCGGACCTTATGAATTTTGATGTATACTTTGATTGATACTAACCTGTCATCGCCTGCACCCGAGTATCTGGCAACTACCAATTGACTGCAGGCATTTTTAAGCAATCCGAGACCTAAACATGCTGATAAAACTGCATTTAGATATGCAATTTTATTTATTTAGTAAGCACAAAGTCTGTAGAGTTTAGAGTACACATGTACAGTATATTCATCTCTCTAATAAGATTTTCATCAAGAAGCAAGATTTGCACGCACTTCAACTTAGGCAAGTAATAAATCAATGCCAATTCGCCAATTTTTAATCGCTAAAAAAATGCAAATCAGCTTAAAATAATTCATGAATAGTGCCACAAGTCTGTTTGAATTTTTCATGTTCCTTGTATCTATAATCTCAATTAAAGTAGCTCACTTATCCATAAAGAATCGAGCGGAAGTGGGATGCCAGACATGCCTTTGACTTACAAGCTTCATTGAACACTAAATAGCCGCCCCTGGCCATGTTCATAAAAAGGCCGGATAACAAGATCCGTCCACGAATACCCGGTTGATCTACACTAAAAGGAAAGTTGACATTTGTTTTAATGCTACACGATTGAACATTTGCAACCTCTGTGACTGACGTACTCGTGCTTCAAATTGAAGCACTCATTGGAGTCGTCATGAACGTCACCGTAAACGTTTTAATATCTCACAAATTATTGTTTTGTGATTCTTCTCACTAAAGTGGGTGTCCGAAATCAATCGTGATTCGAGAGCTATGGAGAACATTTTTCATTGCCTTTTGCTCATCATGGGAATCATGGAAAAGTGCACTTTCACGATATGAAGAACATTCTAGTTCAACAGATCGTTAGATTCCTTTAACGAGTTAGGCGTTCGAAGCCTATCGTATCATATCATAAATGTTTATTCAAAATGAAATGCACAACAGAAAGCGCAAAGCAATAGACATAAGAATATTGATAAGGAAATGTTGATATTATCATTGATATCTTTAACGAGGAACCGCTTCAGTAACGAGCTGTCCCATCAGTGAGGTCAAGTGGGCATGCTATGAGACTATACCGGGTGTCCCAAAAAAGTGACGAAAACTAAACGCTTATAACTTCGTCAATTTCGATTCGATTGAGCTGACTTTCTGCATGCAAATGTAAAATACCCATAAGTCTTTGTCTGTAAAGTATGAAGCTTGAACATTGAGTACTCGTATAGAAGAACGGGTATAAGCTTGAATCTTGTGTATTTCCAATGTTGGAATTCAAGATATTGGACATAATGACATGCGATTTCCATCCATCAATCGTGATCATAGCACGTTTTTCCAGCATGATTATGAAATCACGGTAAATATTGATTTCGCGGCTAGAAAAAGCTTGATGGACTGCACAGTAGGGAAACATTAATAAGTTTGCTGACCTACTTAAAATGTGAAAACATTTATAGCGTCAAACTTTGTTGTAGCTATGACAGGGAGTCAGAAAGTCTCAATCATGAGTAATCCCAACCTGTCGACCATCTTCAGACATGCATTTTTATAATCTGCAAGAGTACAACATTTTTGATAAAATATTGCAATAAAAGGGGTGTATAAAGCTTTAAGTTAACTAGATAAAATGCCTCAACAGCGTCACGTATGTAGTTCATGCAATCTTGCCGTACATGCGTGAATGCTTCCGGAATCCGATCAGTCAAATCGGCTAATCCTCGAACAGGTCCAAGTTCAAATCGGAACACTTTATCTCTTAAAAGTCCCCATAGAAAGTAAGCGCATGGATTTAGATCGGGTTCAGTATCAAAATGACTTACAACAATTTGCGAGTCAAATAAAACCTGTAGAAGCTCTTCGACAAATTGGAATCCCTGGCACATTGTCTTATGGAATAAGGAATGCTTTGTTCTTGTTTTTGAATAGTGTTACCCAAAATTAAGACAACGTTGTCACCAATGACAGCGGATGGACGACGACCAGAATTTCCTTTGGTATATCTTTGGAGAGTCCCGTTGGCCACAATTTTTTTAATTGTGCGTCTTATGTCACATTCACTTGCCCTTGGACAATGTATGTTTTTGTTTAAGCAATGTGTATTAAACGCGCGAGCTGCCTTCATTGCAGACTTGATGCACGCAAAATAAAATTCAATCTGCAAAATGTACTGTGCTGTTGCGAACTTCATTTGTATTAGATTTGCTAAAAGCAAGATCTTTGACGATCATTTTCATCCAGGCTTTATCACATTTTCATATCAAACCAATCCTTGACGTGCTATGATCACGATTGGTGGATAGAAATCGCATGTCATTATGTCCAATATTTTGAATGCCACCATTGGAAATACACAAGATTCAAGCTTACACCCGTTCTTCTATACGAGTACTCAATGTTCAAGCTTCATACTTCACAGACAAAAATTTATGGGTATTCTACGTTTGCATGCAGAAAGTCAGCTCAATCGAATGGAAATTGACGAAGTTATAAGCGTTTAGTTTTCGTCACTTTTTTGGGACACCCGATATGAATTCGAATCTGATAGTGATAAGAAAAGTGAAGGAAATATCGAAAGGTGTGATATCATTACATCCATATCTTAAGAAATCATTTGACGTAATTTATAGAGGATATTTTTCATTGGCAGTTGCGGTTTCCGAACTGCTTTAATTGACCGTGTCGCTTCATAATGTGTTAATTATTCCCATTTTGCAAACTAAAACCAACTACACAAAGTTGTCATCGCAATTGAATGAATAACTATTTATATTGATCTCGCGGTCGAGCTGTCGCAAACACTAACTGGCCATTAAGAGATGAGGGTTGTAGCTATAGCCATAGAGCTAAGAGACATAGCTTAGAGAAGTAAGGCTAATAGCCATGTAATCGTAAAGTGGTTTTTAGCATATTATGTAACCACTAGCAAGAGCATCACTTTGGAGAAAGCACATGGATCCACAATTTCAAACTTAATGGCTCAGAGAAGATATCTCTCTACTTTTTCTAGCCACGGTCTAATCGAGTGGTGTACGTCGACAAAACTATCAGGCGCTCTTCGTTTTGACGCTATACAGCAATAAGAGGTACAACCTTGAGGCTCATTCACACAGGACGCGGCGCGGTCCCGCGCGTCTCTGTGTGAACAGTCCCATAGCTTTAAGGTTCTGAACGAAAATTCTGACGCGTAAGGAAGCGCCGCGTCCGGTGTGAATGGACCTTTAGTCTGAGGCATGTTTCTGTCCTTTTCTACTCATTGTGCATAATGTAACTTTAAAAGGATAATGTAAAAGATATAGTAGATTTAATTGGACAGTAAAGACAGCAGGCGATGGAAGGTTTAGCAAAGTGTACAATTTCCAATTTAGTCATGCACATCAGATCCGAGAGCTAATATGAAGAGAAAAGTGTGTGAAATGATACATTCTGCCAGTGGTGCGCTTATTCTCGAAGTTTTCACACCATTTTTCAGAACTTTTTAGTAGTTGTTTTGTTACAAGTGAGTCAAAATTTCGGTGTAGATAATTATTAGTTTCTATTGCACTGCTGATGCAACTGCATGTTTCATCTTTGTAATCGAGATTGTCTGACCAGATAGCTTTGATTTAAATATTTGGTTTGTAGTTAGATCGTTTTTTCTCAGCTTTAAACACAATTTTTGGCAGTGAATATCTATGTTGCTGTTCACGTTTGTAATTATTCAAGATCAAGCATATAGTCCTATGTTGACATCAGCTATTATGCATGTATTATGCATGCGGCATATTTCATTTATCCAATCGAGATAGCTCGACCATGTATTTTTAGATGTAATTATGTTTTATATACCTACGTGCTTTATTAATTCCTGTTTTTCTATCAGGAGATGTTGACTTCCTTGTTTATGTCAGTTGTTATTCTCTATCAGTAAGTATCACATGGTTCTATATATTTTTGAATATAAAATAAAGCATGTATGGCGGATTTCTTATTTCAACATTTTTCTCATGATGCGTCAATATATGAAATGAATTCAGTTGCAATCAGTGGAATGGCGGCATTAATTTGAATTACAATTTGGTAGAAATAAATTGTAACTGATTTTTGTGGGCATTCTCTTGCCGAAATAGCTTCTATCCCATTAAATTAGCGAATTAAGGGGTTTGCGAAAGCTTGTGAAGGTTTGTGAAAGTTTGTGAGTTTTGCCTCCAGGAAGGAAGCCGTGCGAACCCTGTATAATCATCTATAGACTTAATTTTTCAAAATTTGTCTAATGCATGTAGCGCATTATATCGAAATCTTTGTACTTGGTTGTAGGATGGCTTAGTTGATTTAAGGCCGCCGAGGTGTTTGATAGTGCAGAACCTCCAGGGTCCTAGCCTGTCCGCCATTGAAGGAGCTACATTTTTAACAGTGTGTTAACAATTTTCCACGATGTAAACAAAAATTAAGCTCTCCCTCAATTTAGACGATTTTTTTATTTTTTAAAAATAAATAAAGTTCCCGACGCGTTTCGTCACGGTGGACAGTATCAAGGGGGGACAGCATCACCCCCCTTGATACTGTCCACCGTGACGAAACGCGTCGGGAACTTTATTTATTTTTAAAAAATAAAAAAATCGTCTAAATTGTGGGAGAGCTATATTTTTGTTTACATCGTGAAAAATTGAATAATGAACCTCCCATATAAGACAACAAAAGATCTAGTGTGTTAACAATCAGAATTTGGATGAAGTTGGCATTTTATGCAGGCTACCGTCCTAGGTATGTCGTCTTACCTTGTATATGGTACGATTAAGATTTTTAAAAAAAGAATTTCTATATTTGTGAGGAAAAACCGGGATGCATTTTGTAATCCGAATTTGTACACAATTCAAATCTCTTCAATTGAAGCGTGATTATATAAAAGATAAAAAATATAATCTGCAAATTTTCAGATTCCCTTGATGCTAATGCGTTCTCAGTTATGCTGAAAACTTATTTGGCGCCCTGAAATGGTTTTATTTCAGAACTTTTCCAGCCATCCTACTCAGAGTTGTACACATATTACATAAGCGTTATAAAATCACGAATTTCAGGACAAAGAAAAAAACTCTACACTAAGTCAATGCGTCAACACTGAATCACCGCTGATTAATATCGGGCTCTCCACCAGTGTGCTTGGCAACCACTCGCTTAAGTTACTGAGCATGATGTTTAGTGGTGTACCCAGGACACAAGGGTGAATCATATTGTTCTAAAAACATATGGTATATACTGCTTGATGCTTCGGAGCCACATATTACATTTCACAATCCAAATTTTTCATGAATGTTTTTTCATAGATGAGAATGTGGTGTGGATCATGCAAAAAGTCATGCTTTATGCGGATGTCAAGTGGAAAAAAATGCAAAATGGTCTTTCCTCTGGGGCATCGTAGAATTCTGTTAAGCGGATTATTTTTTACTGGCATGAAATGACATTTTCATCAAATTAATCACCAAAAGTGTACCCCGGTATCATACGGAAAATATCTGTATAACGGTATGAATACATATGCGTTGATCAAGCAAGTGTTCTTATACAGATTTTACTAATGAACAAAAATTGAAGCGGCAAATAGTTTGGATGTAAGCATGCATGAACTTCAATTTGCATCATGAACTTTTCTTTCAAAATATGCCAATTTAAAGTTTTCATACTGTGCTGTGTTACCCTTTCATACTTTGTTTTTTATTCTACACATCTACATGACTTAATGTATCCAGGTTTTCGTTAATGAGGAACAATGCCAGTTTCAACGAGTACGGTACAAATTACCTACTGTTTGCTTCTCAGATCTGGATTAATCGTGTAAAGAGATCTAGCCATGGGAAATTTATAGTTCCATCGCTTTGTTAGCATAGGGTTAATAAGTTTCTGTTTCGAACAAGCGCTACTATCGGTCGATTTTCCTGTCTCTCTTTTAGAATCATCTTTCTTAGTTGTTTCCATGGAATTGCCACATATTGTAAGCATTGCATTTGTTACAAAGGAAATGAAAATCCTGCTGTTATTTCTACGCCTCAGAATGCAACACCATTTCACGAGTTCAAACAATTCAGTGCTCGTGAAGAATGAGTAGAAGAATAGAACTCTAATTCCACATCCGTACTTATATTGCGTGTAGGCACACGATTTTTATATTAGCACACATGCTCACTCTCAACATGAAGTGGCGATTATACTGACTTTCAATTTATATCTCTATTGATTAATCGTGGTTGATATAATGTATCATCAACATACACAGAGCGCAGACATTTGACAACCCCTGAAAACTTGATTCCTCGAGGTTGTCTTTGCATTCCATGCATCGCTTGTATTCGCTAATGCACAGACCTTCAATTCCAGATTATTCAAGTCAAAAATGCCTCCCCTTATTAAGTTAGTTAGTGCACGAATCTCCAATAAAACCGATCATCTAAAATTTTGTAGAACTGGTCTTTAAACGAAGATCCAGACTGTTACTATTCAGTATATCTTGTATTTTTTATGCCTAATATTATCCGGCAACATTTTCTAACTATCCGAATTATACGCAATGTTAATGCTAACTCATTGGAGAATCTGAATGCATCACACGTATAACGTACTTCTAAGTCAACAAAAATAGCCAAATAGGACAATATAGATTGACTGATTATGTACGTGTAACCATTGCACCTGTCCGGTTATGGAAGTAATCGCACTAACTTGGCTAAATAATCTCACTGGACTATTGTCCTGTAGAATTTGTCGCTGGACTGCTCTTGTGAGACTTCTTATCTTCACTTTCATACTTTTACTACACTTGCACCTCATTTACAGTGTGGTAAACGTCCATCGAATTGTTAGTGCAAACAACTAAATAAGATTGCTATCATCATTGAAATTTAAGACACTTGCACCAATCTGGTGAAATGATTCAAGACTTGATGCTCAAAAGTATTTCATTAATTTTTTCTCCCACGGTGGACATATTTTTTCTACGCTGTCTTTTGGGATGCATCTTCAGTGAGTTTCTGTCTCACATCAAAGTACAAAAAATGTAGCAGTCTGCACCCTAGCGTGCGAAATTCAGTCATCAAATTATTAATGTGAATTTTGTAGCACTTTTAATTTACAAGGTACCTATCAAGGTGAGACTAATTTCTCAAATATTGTTAGATGGCCCAATTGGTTTTTGATTACGCTCATGCCCGAATCCGTTGTTATTGTATCCCATCTAAATATTCAAATTTTCTTTTAATGTAGGCGAACTTCTGTTGGACAGCCAGTGGAAACAGCCGCTTGCTCATTGTTTGTCACATATCATTCATATCACAATGAATCGGATTTTCTTTTTTTTAACGTCGATTGATTTTATAAAATGTATAACGTCCATCAGGTCGCCTAATGGTCTCGTGATTTTAATGACATCATCCGTTGATTCAGCTACGCATTCCGTTGGTGTATTTTCTCATTGTTCTACGTTTTGTCTACACATAATGTTCATGAAACGCCGTATGCTGAACGCCTATTGTCTGTTGCATTCTTGAGCTAATGTTTATTGTTTGTGTAGGCAAACCCACGCGCATTTGTGAGCGGTAGTGATTGCTGGCTTGTGGTGTGACAGTCATTCGACGAGTGCTTGGCGTTGTGCGCTTGTTTAACTGTCACTATCCGTCGTTTCAGACTCGGACTACTCGTGATACGCCCGGATATTCGTGACTTCTACAATGTCTACATCAACTACTGACGATGTTCAATCCCTGTCTAACCATTCAGTGTCACAGATTTCGAATGATCGCTCCACATCTCTTCAGAACAACATAGAATCTGAAGCCGAGCTCTATCATGGTGGCAGGAGGGACACGGATCCTTTGACGAAACTATTTCTGACATCTCCGGGGACATCTGTGAAAACAGAGACAACTCGAAAACGGCTTCAGCAAACGTCAGAAATACGACATTCAAGAGAGGATCTTCTACTAATTCATGGTCGTGAATCTCCATCCACGTCACCTGAAACGGAACGCCGCCTATCTAAAATGAGAGATATGATAGAGGAACGAACAACAGTCCGTGAAACATCGTCAGTAGCCATACTTGGGAAGCGTATCCAACGAGAGTTCAGATCAGCCTTTCGATTACCTGACGGAATGATGGTAGCAGTACGCCGCGAAGAATCCTACAGTCCGGATGAACAGACAATGGACTTGCGCGTTTTCCTGGCCACCGCCTGTCCTCCGAACGTTAAGTATGGTGGTAGTAGGCCTTGGCGCAAGTCACGGAAACCGCGAGTTATCTCTGATTTCCTTGAGTCAAATGCTCTCGCTGCTTCTCTTCTATGCTACAGCCGACCAGTGGACGTCGAACTGGCCAGAGTGCAAGCAGCAGCTGAGCATGAACTTTCGCCGAAGATTCGAAGGCAAGAACATTATTCGTTGTGTGTGGAGACTGAGAATGTCGCATGCCCTAGTCCACCCTTGCATGGCACGTCACCGGGTGGCGACCTTATTTCAGGGACCCCTCTCATTAACGAATTTCCTGTTCCTTCTTTATCCATACAGGACACCGTCCAACGAACAGGATTGCTGCTTGATCCTGCGAACGAGGAGCTGCGATGCAGAGGAGACAGAGTCGGAGGAAGAGGAGGAGGACGAGTTTGGGACAACGATTTAGATCACTCTTCCAATGATGAACACTGCTCACATCCTGACAACCGTCCCATCAGTCCTGACCCTTCTACGACACCCGATAACAAAACTGGTAAGAAAGCCCATCGAGTACGTCGACAACGCAGTCTGGAGATCCGCGCAGTTGTGGAAACTACCTCGGAAACACGTTGTGTTCCGGATCGAAGAAGATCTATGCCGACAGAACCGATTTCACAGACAGAACCTGCAATAGAAACGGACATAGACCAAATTGATTGCACACCCGAACAACAGCAACGTGAGATTTTGCCAATTGTAATGGAGCAGGATGTTACAGAAACTACAGATTATGAGCATGTCGCACAGACAATCAGTCCCATTAATGAAACTGTGCCAGATCCTACAATGCTGTTAACTACGCCGCCTAGAAGCCAACGACCTTCCGATGTTTCATCATCTTCGTCATCGTACACATCGAATTCAGACTCATCATCATCGTCACAGTCTTCAACAACATCTTCAACGTCGACTTCGCCTGTTCAAGAAATCTCGGTTACTATGGAGAGTGTAGTAGTGCCTGAGAAGTCACAGCCTGCTTTGTTTGACAAAGTTGCATTTATGGACGACGAGACAGCACCTGTAGATGAAAATACAGATGAGAAAGTAGCGACAAATTCTCCACCTCAGGTGTCATATACTTCCGCAGCTGCCTTTTATACGTTACCTACTCCTCGTATTCCTCAGTCCGACGCTTCTTCACTTCCTAGTACTTCAGATCCAAATAAAATTCAAATGACCGGAAAACCTTGCGGAAGCATTACGTCACCGTGCATGACGAATGAAACAGACACAACAATTTATTACAGCTTGTCTGATGTCGACACAGAGACAACAATCGAAGATTCTCACCAGAATTTCTACACACCAGAAGTGAGTACAAATGAAGAGGAAGATGTAGATACGGAGACTATAGTTGAAGATCCTCATCAAAGTTTCTTCACTCCAGAGGTCAATCCTAATGAATACGAGGATGAGGATGAGTTGGTTAATATTCTTGAAAGACGAAATTCAAGTTTGATACATTTAGACAAAATTGATGCTCCTAATCCGCAATATGTGGCCGAAGCTGTTCTCGGTAAAGGTAGTCAATCGACAACACCGACTGCCACCTCTTCTTCATCATCCTCAACGTCTTCAAGTACCTCTGATAGTCCAATCTCCGCAGAAGAAGAGACAAAAGATTCTCATGAGAAAGAGATGCAATCTATACCCGCGCAGTCGGATGTCACTGCAGCATCAATTAAGCCAGAAATAAAAGAGATTGAACAAGAGCATGGCAACAATACTGCTGCCGATCCGATGTGGCGGAAGCAACTGGAAGACCGGAGACGTGCATTCTTCGCAGGAGATTCACCGGACTCATCATCACCAGTAATTTTACGTCGTGAACCTGGAGATGCATCAGTTGATCCCCGTGTACCGTCCCTGACCAATTTACCGTCTCGTCTACCAAGCTTGAGAGATTCTCAATTAGAGGATGATGATCCCAGAAGACCTGTCTCAAATGTAGAAGTGTTTCCTGAAGAACGTCGAACACCCAGTCATCATTCAGAGTCAGAAGACGATAGTCAGTATGTTGACGTAACAGTTCCTGATTTGATTCGTCATCGAAGCAGCTTGACAGTAAGCTTATGTGAAGATGAAGTCAGTGATAATGATGACGATTCAACTTCAGAATCGTCATCTTCGCCTGGAGAAACAAGTACCTCGTCGACGTCTTCGGACACTGATTCAGAGGGCGCAGATTTTGATTGTGAAATGCCATCACATGAGGAAAGCTCCTTAAATTCACCTACTCAAGATCCTGCATCTTTAATTCCTCCAACTACTCGACGACCGCATGCAAAGCGTGATCAACCAAAAATGTCAAAAGCACTTGACGCATTAGATCTCGATTATGTTCCTCGTCAGTCAAACCAACCTATCAATATCGACAATTCTATTCCTGAAGAGCAGCCTACCTGGGCATCAATGGGAGTCAGAAGCTTCTCTACTAGTCGCATGACAGCTGGATTAGCTCCTATATTTGAAGTGTCTACAACTGATCAAGACGATTCGTCATTCGATGAATTGAGCCCTCGGGGTACCAAATCTGCTAAAGAACGCATAGATTATCACACTTCGAGGACTAGTAGCGACTCCCCATCTTCAGATGGTTCAACCAAGGATGATGTCTTCGATGGCAATATTCCAATCCCTCAGGTGACTATCATAGAACCAGAAAATTCATCACAATCATCATCGATCTCTTCTGACTCTCAATCATCTGAGAGTTTGAGTGATTCGGATGAAGATGATCAAATGGACGTGCAAAGTCTTCCAATGGACACACCAACATCTGATGCTGATAACAAAATGTCGGAGGATCCTTTCACTCAGCAGTTACCAATCACGGAGGAACCATTATCTATGAAAATCGAGGAAAACGTTAACTCTGAGTTTCCCATTTCTGAAAATATATGTATGTCTGCCAACCCACCAGGTTCTCCTGGACAGTTAGAAGATTCGAAAACAGTTATATCTGATACAGTGCCAGAAAGGAAGTCCTCCCTAGGAGACAAACGACCTCGATTTGGAAAATGGAAATCTTGGTCCGATCGTCAATCAAAACCAAAGGATGGCTCGGAACCGAAACCGATAACTGACAAACCCTTGTCAGAGTGCCATGCGTCTGAACCAGAAAAACCGATGATAGAGGAGCCAGTCGAAGTTCAAGTGAGAAGTAGTGGACTAAATGCGGAAAGGAGAGACTCGATAGGGTCATCAGCGTCAGAGGGCTTAGGTGGCGGAAAATTCTGTGTTCCGGATGCCCCGATTGAAATTGGCTCAAACTTGGGGATCTCATCGCGTGAAAATAATGAAACTGTCGCTACACCTGAAAGAAGTCGAAGAAGCTCAATTGATTCAACAACTTCCGAAAGCAAGAGAGGAGGGAAGTTTTCAGTGCCCAATATTCCATTAGGACGAGTTAATTCGGACCAGGATGTCTTCAACAGATCAGGTACTCCTACTCGTCCCGGAATCATTGCGATGTCAACGCCTGATAGAAGTCGAAGAAGTTCCATTGATTCAACTACATCTGAAGATAGACGACGTGGGAAGTTTTCAGTCCCTAATGTTCCAGTTGGATTAGGACGTGTCAATTCAGATCAAGACGTATTTGATCGAACTGGCACTCCTACTCGACTTGGATTAAACGTGGTGTCGACACCCGAACGAAGTCGTAGAAATTCAATCGATTCAACAACGTCAGAAGATCGACGTAGTGGCAAATTCTCTGTTCCGTTTCATATTCCAAAGCCAAGTGAGCCCAAATCTCCGAAAGCAAGTTTCACTGTGCCAATCAAAATGGATGACCCGCCATTTAGTGATTTACCTGTTGATGCGACAATTTCTAGCCACGGTCCTGTATCAACCGATGACGAGGTATCAGAAAGTGATGACTTCAAAGAGCCAAATACACCTCTGTCGGGCGAAGCCCCTAGAATGTTTGTCACTGATTTAGATGATCTCTCACCCCGATCCGTAGATGCACGCTCGTCTTCTTCGTCCTCATCATCTTCCTCATCTGATGACGAACGGAGAGATGAAGTTGATTTTCCAACTGAGGGTGAGAAGCCACTACCAGGATCGTTCACAGACGATTTGCGACCGGTAATTAAGATATCTCCAAAGCAAATTCAGCCGTCGACTGTAGATGAAAGCGACATGTCTAGCTCTTCTTCTTCATCTTCATCATCATCTGACAGTGAAGATGACTTATCGCACAGAAAGGATGTTGGCAGTCTGCCTACAATACCTGGACCATCTGAAAATGCACGACCACTAGATAAAATTAGACCAAAGTCAGCTGATAGCACCAAATCTAGTGGTTCATCAGTTGATGTCTTAAAAGATAATCCAATTCGAGACGACATTTCAGAAAAAGCATCTGTTGAAGAACTTCCGTCTTCTATTTCATCTTCAGATGATGAAATTATCGATATACCTTGCAATAATACTCCTTCGGCAATGCCCGATCAATATTCAGACAACATGAAGTCGCAGAAAGGAACATCACCCTTGAATATTGTCAGACCTCAATCAACGGAATGCAACAAACCCACGAGAATCAAAGACACCGGGGAAATGTCAAGCCCATCATCGTCTTCTTCTGAATACAGCTCGTCTGATAGCTCATCTTCAGACAGTGAAGATGAAACATTAGAGAAGCCGAATAAATATGATAGACAAAGGAACATGCCAGAATCATTTTCTGAAGATATGCGCCCTCTGATGAAATTATCACGCGAAAGAACGAGACCTGGATCGGGTGGAAGCAGTCGGTCAAATACGTCATCATCTTCTGGTAGTAGAGACAAAGGAGTAACACAAGCTGGTCTTCCAATGAGCTTTTCAGAAGACATGAGTCCACAGATGAAGGTATCTCGTGAAAGAGTGAGACCTGAATCGGGTGGAAGCAGTCGGTCAAATACGTCATCATCTTCGGGTAGTAGAGACAAAGGAGTAACACCAGCTGGTCTTCCAATGAGCTTTTCAGAAGACATGAGTCCACAGATGAAGGTATCTCGTGAAAGAGTGAGACCTGAATCGGGTGGAAGCAGTCAGTCAAATACGTCATCATCTTCGGGTAGTAGAGACAGAGGAGTAACACCAGCTGGTCTTCCAATGAGCTTTTCAGAAGACATGCGTCCACAGATGAAAGTATCTCGTGAAAGAGTGAGACCTGAATCGGGTGGAAGCAGTCGGTCAAATACGTCATCATCTTCGGGTAGTAGAGACAGAGGAGTAACACAAGCTGGTCTTCCAATGAATTTTTCAGAGGACATGCGCCCTCTGATGAAAGTATCTCGTGAAAGAGTGAGACCTGAATCGGGTGGAAGCAGTCAGTCAAATACGTCATCATCTTCGGGTAGTAGAGACAGAGGAGTAACACCAGCTGGTCTTCCAATGAGCTTTTCAGAGGACATGCGCCCACAGATGAAAGGATCACGGGATCAAATGAGAGCTTCACCAAGAAATATCAATCAAGAAAGTCATGACGACAATTTCAAATCTTCGTCTTCATCATCTGAAAGTGAGGAGGATACGATCATATCTCTGAAAGAGCGGAATAGCGTCTTGAAAAAGACAATCAATGCGACGGTGCCAATAGCCGAACTTATCCCGACGTCCAAATTACAGGATCTTCGAGAGAGGCAGTCATCTTCAAGCTCTTCATCATCATCAGAGAGTGAGGAAGAACAAGCACAACTAACTGTGTTGCCGATAAATCCAAATTCATCTGTGCCTGCAGATAGCCTTGCTTCTCGCCAAGAAAACCGTCCGAAGTCAGCTAGTAGCACCTCTAGTAAATCCTATGGTGAGAAAGTAAGAAATGAGCATCCTTCCCTAAATGAAATTGCTCTTCCTTCCTCATTCCCATCTAAGAAAGAGGTTCCACGTGACCTCAAGCTACAAATTCCTAACTCTGCTCTCAGTGGTGTGAATATTGAGGATGACTTCGAAATTCCTGAGGCTTCCTCTCCATCGTCTTCGTCATCAGAAAGTGAAGAAGAAGAGGAACAATGGAATGAAGAAGGAAGACCTAATTATATCAACAAACCTCCATTGCCCATGTCTGATGATTCAAGGTCTCAAGGAAGTGCTCTAACAGACAGAATTAGACCAAAATCAAGAGACAAACAATTGTCCTCTTCATCGTCTTCAGATAGCGATGAACATAAAAGAGTAAATAAGCAAGGAAACCCAGTTTATGAGACCCTTTGGCCACAAGACGATGCACGATCAGTTAAAAATGTCCCAATAGGAGGCAAACGTGAGCGAATCTCCAGCGAATCACATTCATCTTCCATTGAAGGAGAAATGCCCGAATTATTGGTGAAAACGGAGCCGGCATCTCAATATCCTAGAAATCATAATCAAAGGGCACTAACATCGAGCAAGATGGCCAGTGCTCCATCAAAAACGTCTCCAATGAAAAATAGCGTTCATCGCAAGACATCTTCATCTTCGTCATCATCATCGTCATCATCTTCCTCATCCTCAGATGAAAGTGACGACGAGGTGGTTAATGCAATCCCAAAAAACAAAATCGCACCATCAGTGGAAGCCGTGCGCCCGAAGATGCAAGTAATACCAGAAACTGTTCGCAACACATACCCCGCAGAACCAAGATTAGAGTCGAAGAATTATCCAGAAAATATGAAAGCAAAAGCCCCGGAATCTCAACGGGTTTATCAACCTATTATACAAGCAGATGCGCCCCGCAGGCCTCCGACCCAAGCTTCAGCTGTTCCTTCGTCAACCACGGCTACGGGAAGGGGACAAGCCCTTGATGATGATAACAAACCATCAAGTAGACATGGTAGTTTATATGGTACTTCAGACCCTGACTCAAGGAGAGTGTCGGAATCTGATACTAATGCAATGCCAACTTCTCCGCCAATAGAAGAAAACAAAAAACCAAAAAAACTGTTGGACCGTTTAATGAATATCGGTAAAAAGAAGCCAAAACCACCAAAATTTATCCGCGAGACCAAATCAAAGAAGAAGAAGAAGAAAGAGAAAGTAATTCGCTACAACATTATGGCGTCCTCGACAGAGGGATCAGGATCAGAGGCACCACCAACTTCAGATGGAGTGGATGAAGAAGAGCTTAATCTGGAGATCCAAATGGCTCCAGAGAAATGGCAACCATTGTCAATCAATACTTCACAGCCATCTGTGACATTTCCAGCATCAATGACATCGCCAGATGAAAATTATCTCGAGGCGAGTGCATCAGTTAACGAAAAAAGACGCTCTAATCTTCGCGTTTCATGGAATAAGGATCTTCGACGAGCACCTAGTGTTCCCTCAGGAAGTGAAAGTGATTTTGCTCCTAAGGAAACTGAGACGATCGAACCAGAAAAGAAGAAGAAAAGTTGGGCATCGAAACTGAGACCTAGTAGATCAAAGCAATCAAGTGAAAGTTCTTCTACTGATACAAAACTTGACCTTAAAGACAATAATGACGATGATGCTGTTCCCAACCCAGTTATTCGGCGGCAGACGAAACCTAACGTTCTCTCCTCTCATCGAGATTCAGTTGACAAGCGCATTAACATCAATTTCGGCATACCATTCACATCAACACAGCACAGTGAAGAAAATAACATTCGTCCACCGTCAATAGCAAACGAGCGAAAAGAAGAGCCTCAACAGGTTCATCACAGAATTCACTCTAACATGGCAATGCCAGCACAACCAGATGCAGCTGACAGGCAGCCTGACGAAAATAGCATAAAACCTTCTTTGACTCAAAGAAATTCTGTTGAGAAGCCAAGAATACCTGAAAAGAAACCTGAATTTAATACAGCACCACCCTTGCCACCTAAATCATGGAACAGAGCGCACGAAGAGAGCCCTGAGATTCCATCCACGGAGGGAAAGATTGCTGGCGAACCACGAATTTCCGGAAGGAGAATTGGCTCCAACATGGCAGCCCCTATGCCTCCTGACTCGTGGGACAAGAGGAACGAAGCGAACCCTGAGATTCCATCCATCGAGGGCGAGATAGCCAACAAACCACGAATATCAGGAAGGATGATTGGGCCCAACATGGCAGCCCCTTTGCATCCTGACTCGTGGGACAAGAGGAACGAAGCGAACCCGGAGATTCCATCAACGATGGGAAAGATTGATGATGAGCCACGAATACCTGAAAATAAACCTGAATATAATACAACAGCTCCATTGCTACCTGACTCATGGGACAAGAGGAACGAGGCAAACCCTGATATTCCATCCATAGCCGATAGACCACGAATATCTGGAAGGGGAATTGGCTCCAACATGGCAGCCCCTTTGCCTCCTGACTCGTGGGACAAGAGGAACGAAGCGAACCCTGAGATTCCATCTATGGCGGGCGAGATAGCCAACGAACCACGAATTTCCGGAAGGAGAATTGGCTCCAACATGGCAGCCCCTTTGCCTCCTGACTCGTGGGACAAGAGGAACGAAGCGAACCCTGAGATTCCATCTATGGCGGGCGAGATAGCCAACGAACCACGAATTTCCGGAAGGAGAATTGGCTCCAACATGGCAGCCCCTATGCCTCCTGACTCATGGGACAAGAGGAACGAAGCGAACCCTGAGATTCCATCTATGGCGGGCGAGACAGCCGAGGAGCCACGAAGGTCAAAACGACGAAAGGGTTCCAATAAGGCCGCTCCATTGCCACCTGACTCGTGGGACAAGAGGAACGAAGCGAACCCTGAGATTCCATCCATCGAGGGCGAGATAGCCGATAGACCACGAATATCTGGAAGGGGAATTGGCTCCAACATGGCAGCCCCTTTGCCTCCTGACTCGTGGGACAAGAGGAACGAAGCGAACCCTGAGATTCCATCCATCGAGGGCGAGATAGCCGATAGACTACGAATATCTGGAAGGGGAATTGGCTCCAACATGGCAGCCCCTTTGCCTCCTGACTCATGGGACAAGAGGAACGAAGCGAACCCTGAGATTCCATCCATCGAGGGCGAGATAGCCGATAGACCACGATTATCTGGAAGGGGAATTGGCTCCAACATGGCAGCCCCTATGCCTCCTGACTCATGGGACAAGAGGAACGAAGCGAACCCTGAGATTCCATCTATGGCGGGCGAGACAGCCGAGGAGCCACGAAGGTCAAAACGACGAAAGGGTTCCAATAAGGCCGCTCCATTGCCACCTGACTCGTGGGACAAGAGGAAAGAGGCGAACCCTGAGATTCCATCTATGGCGGGCGAGACAGCCGAGGAGCCACGAAGGTCAAAACGACGAAGGGGTTCCAATAAGGCCGCTCCATTGCCACCTGACTCATGGAACAAGAGGAACGAAGCGACCGCCGAGATTCCATCAATGGTGGGCGAGATAGCCGGCGACCCACAAGTATCTGGCGAGAGACAAGGGTCCGACATGGCAGCCCCATTGCCGCCCGATTCGTGGGACAAGAAGAACGAAGAGAAGTTAGAACCATTACAGGAATATTTTGAACACCATAGAGGCGAAATGAAGCCAACCGTCAAAGCCAAGGATTACACGTACGCCGATCCACGAGCAACTGCCTCGAGAAATCAAGCAAATAACATCGTTCTTGAACCTTCAATTTCATCTAAGCCCACTCAAATTGATTCAAAGCCGTCAAAACCTGACATTGGATCTCACATCAAGCGCGACAGTGCATACCGGAAACCCACAAGGGTATACGATTCGGATGAGGATGATTCCAGCAGTGAATCGGAAGAGGAGCCATCAGAGAGCTATTTGAATCGTGTTCGTGGCATTCTTGAAAACCAGAATCCTCCGGTCCAGTTGTCAACCATGCCATTGGGTGAGTAAGGTCTACATTTCTGTCATTATTTGTCCATATGTAATATCATTATGATTATTTGTCCATGTGCACATGTAATATCTTTCTACTGAGATTATTGAACATTATATTTTTGAAGTCTGATGATAGGAAAAACATACGGCGAGCCATGATGTGCATCAATCCTAGATTTAATCGATACAAGATCTTCAAATTACTTTTTTATAGCAACTAACTAACTTCGTCATATATCTTCTTTAATTTTGAATAAAAAAGTAAATATGACATTCACTTAAATTATATGGTTAGGCCATCGATCATTAATTATGAAGGTTTTGAGAATCAAAATTCTCAGAATTTCGTAGTATAAATTTTTTGATATTGACCAATCCACTTAAACCAATGATCTTGCAAAACAAAGGAAACTATCCGATTCTTTTTCGCACTCAGAAGCGAACCAAGTATGTAGAGAATTTTTAGTTAAGTAAATAATTTTGTTAAAGGAAACGCTATTAGCTTGTGAAATGGCAATGCGATATCGTTCATTTCACAGCTTTAATTAACTATAGGCCTATAAAATATTAGTCAATAATTGATTCTAAGAGAAGTAACGCAGGCCATGTAATTGTTTTGTTTTATTTATGCCACAAAACTTTCGCACTTAAAAGGAAATGCCTTGATTTTGAATGCGCTTTTGCAAAAATGAATATCATTTCCAATGCCGATGTAATTAATTATCATACTCAACAGATGCTTAACCTTTCAAACATGATTCGAATTTGTTGTGATATTACCATCACTTATTCTGTCTTGGAATTTATCTTGGGCTTTGTCTGCATAGTTGAAACTTAATTATAATTAATTGAAACTCAATATAATTGTTATTTATGAAAATTGATGCTTATTCAATAGGTAATACAATTTAAGTTTTCATGTTAATAATTAAGTTTTTCTTGTTTTCATGCTCTTGTTACTGCCTACAATTTAGATAAATAATTATTATTTCTGCTATATTTACCTAATAAGTTCTAGGGAACGGCAGATTTCGTAGTTACTGCTGTTGTGATTCGTGATTTAGCCTTTCGAATACACACTAAAGACATTGGTTAAGCACATTTTTACATGTACAGTACAAATTCATTGATGAACTTTTTTGATGCAAATAGTTTCATTTGACTGCTCGCCTTGGGGAAAGATAGCACATGTTAGAATGTGATCATCGCATGTCTCTTTAGTATGTCACGGTACTCATTATCGGCCGAATTTTATGATGACTTTTCTAACTTTGATCGTTTATGGCTAGACTCTATTTGCATGTTACTGGATTTTCGCACCATTTTCATAGTTATTGTGGTCGTTAATTTCATGTTAAATTCCTATCCACGTACTTAAGTCAACACGTTATGCAGCTTCATATCTGGCCTATGATGAAATATTCATTCGGTTGATATTCAAGCCTCCCCATGTTGAATAGGTCTTTTCAATATTCACAGAGAATCTCATCTATATCTTTCTCCAACAATTTCTCTCTTTATGTAAAAGTTTCAATCATGGAGTATAAAATATCGCTGACACTTTTTTCGTCATGATAACATTAGTGAACGATCGTGACAGATTGAATTAAGACTTTGCCTCTCAGGTTTAGAAAACGGCTTTACTAGAAGATAGAATCTTTTTTCGGGGCACAGACAGTGGCTTGTTGGTCATCCAGGGTTTGAGAGAGTGATTATCTTGCTAATTTCTTTAGCTTCGTTGCGATTATTCGTTCAAAATTCTTTCAGTGCTGTAAAAATTGGCTGTGTGAACTTCCCCTTCTTATAATTGAGGAAAGTAATGAAAGAGAGGAGTTCTTCACGGCACTTCTTTGGTTGGACTTTCTGCTAACGGCGTTGTCTCAACGATAATTTTTGGCACTCGATCACAGACAAAAATGGCAAAATGGTTAGAGTATAGTGAGAAGAGATGTCAAAAACCAAATTGAAGATTATGTGAGAGAATTTAAGGAACTCTCATTTTCAAAGCATTTGATCGATATTTCTTGTTCCTTAATTTAGTTTATTGATTGCAACAGTTGCCGGTGTGTAGTTGATGAATCAATGTCATTATCTATTTGATCTGTTTTTGGAGCATTGAGAGCATGCGATTTGATGAATTTTTAATGAACATTATTGGCATTACCCATGGTATCATACGCATATAAGATCGGTCATGGATAGACTTACATAACACATTCAAATACTTATTAGAAAAATGGTTGAATTAATTTTGAAATTAATGCTACTTAATTTATTTTAAACATTTGGATCAGGTACAAAACAAAAATATCTTAACGAAATATTGACCGATTGTCATGCAGACGGTACATATGAAATCTTGTGTCGCAAAGCATATTCAGCACAGAGTATACATGCACATCGCATCCATCGTGCCATGTACGTATGTATTACTTGTGTGCACTTACAATGTCTTCTATCCGATTTTCAATCTCATAGGTATAAATACATAATTTTTAATTCAATAGTTAATGCCTAATTGATTAGTAAATACCGTTAATAATAAAACTTATATAACACCACCACAAACGATTTCTAAAATTAATTCGAGTGCAGAATGCTTGAAATCATGAACACGTAAATCTTGCATTTACCACTGAAACTAAAAATCTAATAGGCCTGGGCACCAGAGTTGATCAGGTTTGGTTGATCTTCGGTTAGGTATAAGGAATGCCATCGGAATCTTCGCAAGATCTATGTCTTTGTCAAAAATTGGTTTTTCTGCGACTACTCTGAGCTGAGCTGTGATGACGCAGGTTTCGCTGAAAGCATAGGCATCGAACAGCACTACCAATGCATCGAGATTAGACCGTCTTTGTGGTTGAAAGTCATTTTATAACAATACAGATGATTTCATGAATGCAGGGCTACATGCCTAATAATTATGAATGACGCACGTTACACTTTTCGGCTCAATGATGTCATGATAAGACTTTCTTTTGTACTGATTAAGCACAAGCTTGATCGAGTTGCTGAGCATTACATTTTATGATGCAGTTCATGCTGCCTAGTTGTTGCTCTAAGAAAGAGATTAACATGAAGTGTTTTCTGGAGAAAAATATGCTGGAAGGCTGAAATGAAATATGGCATTAGACCCCATATTACATACTCGACTTATGTGGAACGAGTTTCTGCAAAATAATACCCAAAATGAGACTTTCACAGAATGATGCGCTGCCTTTGGCCATTACAAGTCTGCGCGTCTGCCGAATTCTACCCGATTCCTCTTCTTCTCAGACAGGATAAGAGAATGAGAATTTCTGTCTTTTCTTCAATGAATTGAGAAACACTTTATTTGAAGTCATAATGTTTGTCATGGTATGTTTTGAAGTCATTTCCTATCATATTCATACCTTTGTCTATGAAACCAAGCTTATACAGATATAGCAAGAATCTTAGTGTCGGAAAACACAACATTTCGGCCAATTTTAGCCACTCATTTTATGGTTCATTTTGCCCACGCATGATAGCATTACATTTTTAATTGTAGGAAATGACCTGAAGACATTTCATGCCAAAAATTATGACTGTAGACTTAGCTTCCTAAATTAGAGAAAATGTCAAAAATAGCATTTTTGACCGATAACTTCATGCTGCTTCCCAATGGATTTACATTGTGCTTTTCTTTGATTCTGTCTAAAAAGAAGAAGAACCTGTTAGAACTCAGCTGACGCGTAGATTTGTATTAGTCCTAAAGTGTACATGCTTTTATGAAAGTCTCATTTTCGGTCTCTTCCGTGCAGAAATTCTTTGTGGCTGCCCACTGTATTTTATTTATTGATTCCCACTTTTGCTATTATTCCGGAGCATCAGGTTGTTCAGTCATAACTCATAAGTACTTGACTGTCAATTCAATCATCAAGCGATGATAGTCAATGAGTAGCATTTATCACTGAAAGTTGTATTAGATTGCTTTCCAACTACGATTTTTAAAATCCGTGCCATGAATCGATAACATTTTGAAGCAACCCCCGTTTTTGGAGAACGTAATCGAGTGATTTGTTGACCCTATACAACAGTTGCTTGTCAGCAGTCCATTGTGAAATAATCTATACTTCCATTAGCATAAACGTCATTATTAAATTATCATGTTGTACATGAACAAGCGCCAGATGGCATGAAGTTCAAAATGTCAAGTTAGCATTTCCGATCAACATAGAAGTGGCTGAAAGTGTTACGAGTAGATGAGATTTCATACCTTTCAACTTCTCAGATCAGTTAGACAGGAATGTTATGCTTGGTATAGCAAATTTAGCTTGTCTCAATTCACTATACACATTCGTTGTGAAATTTCCATTTAACAGACATTTTCTTCTCACGAATAGATCATTTTATATCTCCATCAAGTTAATTATTAATGAAGCAATGTTTGTCAGCACATTTATAGTGAGCTATGGCCTGTGGGAGGTACTGTGAGAAGGCAATGTTGAGTGTCTGTTGTTTGAATGGAGTCACATTCCTAATGGAGTGAGCAAACTGTTGCTCGAGCTCACTGTTTACTGACAAATGATTACACTGTAATAATGGATCACCCTATAAATAGTGTGCGTAGAATACGGTGATCAATCGTCTATGATGAACATGTAGACTTCGATTGCTTAAGATGTACTTGAGTCATAGTATGTTTATTTACAAAAGAACCGGTGGCCTTTTTAAACTCTTAAAAATTTGCAATGTCAAGGATGACATTTTTAATTGTTATGTAAACTACTATTGATGACCTAACAAAGTAAATGATTATAGCTCAGAAAAATAATTGAATCACAAACATAGTGGCATTCTTGGAATACCTCGAGTAGCATTCTTCGGGTACTCTGGAGATCAATGAAGCTAAGCCTGTGTGAAAATATGCCGCCATTAATGAGTATGTTTTGTGCGACCCAAGATTGCATGATCTTACCGCGTTTGAGGGTTCTTGCTTTTTTAAACCCGATGGTTGTGTTGTTTTTCGTTTCAGGATCTTGCTAAAACTGTTATTTTCTTCATGGTTCCAGCAGCACCATTAACTTGTACTGCAATATAATGCAACGAGATATGATTGCCTATTTAGAGCTTGCTTTTGTTGTCATGGTTTGTAAATATTGGATTAAGAAAGTTGATGCATACGTAAAGCTTCAGTTTTGCTCCTCACCAGATTGCATTAGAGACACATGACAATTTCACATTTGGATAAGAGTTGTGTTGATTTTGCTTGAATAATTGCTAGGAAGTAAAAGCTGCTTCCTTTCTAATTGGTGCCTTTAAACTTACAATTATGCTGATCAGGTAATGGGTACTTCTTAGTAGAGAATATGTGTCAATAAAAATTCCTTGCAGCTTAGCGCACCTCTGAAGTGTTAAATAAGTATACGCAAAAGACAATGTCTCAAGTATTTTAGCCTCACAGGTAACTGTTTATTGTTCTGTATTTAAACGATTTTTATTTGATTGATTTAATGACAGACATTTGATGGTAGAAATGCCTTGAATACTTAATACGAGACGCATTTATCTAACCTAACTCAAAAGCAAGGGTATGATTGAGCGGTTTCAATTAAATAAATGCAGAAATGAAGGGAACAACTTGCGGTTTATAATTGGCAGGGTTCCTACTCACCCACAAAACGTCATTGAAGCTAAGTTATTCGCAGAAATCTAATGCTCCACATTCTGAATGAGCAACAAAATTTTGCAATTTCTTGTATAGCGAAATCTTACGAAGTGATGTATTTGAATATGGTAATCATCACTCTATAATTCGAAAAGCTTGTCTTCATCTTTTGCCTTCATCCATTGTGTTGATGCTTGTGATGTAGTTCAAATTCGAGCGTTGCTTGTTTTCAACTTTATATTTATGCAAGCAAATGTTCTCTCGGAAGATTTTTTAAATTTCTACGAAACGAGATGAATTAAGTCAATGAAAAGTGACGTTGCAGGAAGATATTCGCACAACTATGAAACAGAATGTTATCTTAATTGACAAGGAAGGGTATTGAGCTGCGGTTTTTATCGTTTTCCCATCTACACCTTTTCCAAATCAACAAGCTTAATTCTCAAACCATCAGAATATATCTAAAATCAATTGAATTCTTATTTCTTAAGCCTAAGAAATCTCATTTCAACATGAAATCATTCTCGAATCATAAACAACACAAGTCAAATCAAGAAGAGTTTGGTATATTAAAAGATAGATTCAAATAAATGGCATATAAGCAATGAATAATATCCTTCAAAATGAATGAAATTTATATTTTAATTCTTAAAATCAATGTTGACAAAAGCCAGAATTTTTGTTGATTTTAATTCAAAATAGTAAGGTTAGTGTGTTCATTGTTGTCCTACAATTTGCACTTGGGAGAATCAAACTATTCAAATGTGCAGACTATTTTTTCAATGTTTTGTCTTAATTGAAATTAATAATTATGAATTTGCAATGACAGTTCAATATGGAAGTTCTTTTCTACTTGCGAGATTCGCTGAATTAAGATAAACATTATCTCAGCCTGAAAATGTCAATCAAAGATAAGTTTAAGAGGTTCACACTTAAATATCTCGTTATCAGTTATCGATGTTATCCAGCAACGAGTTCCACCAACTACCTAATTACGAATACAGAATCTGAATTTGGTCGAACAGCAGTGTTCTGCACTTTGCAGATGCAATATTATGGAAAATTTAAACTCTTGCAATGAAAACATCATCAAGTCATTCGAGGAGCTTAACAAAGCATGAAAACATGGGTTCAGGAGATTTAATGAACACTCATGACACACTTTCATATTAAATATCTCAAATTCTTAATTTGCACTGTTTCACTAGAAGAATCCAATTTTTGATTTTACATCGCATTCGGAGTGCTACACAAATCATCATCATCATCAGCCTGGTCTGTTCCAGTGTTGGACAAAGGCCTCAGTATGCTTCTTCCATTCTTTTCGATCTTGAGCTTGTCTCTTCCATGTTGGCTGTCCACAAAACCTGTCGATTTCGTCTCTCCATCTCGTTACTGACCTGCTTCTGCTTCTTTTTCTATAACGTGGGGTCCAATCTGTCAATCGGATAGTCCATCTGTTGCTTGCATTCTTGCGACATGTCCCGCCCATCTCCATTTGGTTTCTTTTGCCTTTTCCACCACTTCCTTGATTCTTGTCTGCGCTCTAATCCATTCATTGGTCTTCTTGTCCCACTTGTTGATTCCGATCATACTTCGTTGCATCTTTCTTTGCGCTACTTTAAGCTTGTTCTCCATGAATGAGGTTAATGTCCATATTTCTGATCCATAGGTGATAGCTGGCAAAACCCAACTATTGTAGACTTTTCGCATAAGCAAATTGGCATGTTACTCTTGAATACATCCCTATGTTTCGCAAATACTGCCCATCCCACGTTGATCTTTCTTTGTATTTCCTTTTCTTGAATTTTGTCTAGAAGGCTGAATGTTTTGGCCTAGGTAGACGTATCTGTCAACTGTTTCGATTGCTCAAATTTTGAAATACTGTGCTACTTCGTGTTACTCAAGTACTGATGATCTTTCAAGTGAAATCCTTCCTCAATTACTTCTGCTATCATAGTGAAGGAGTGAATTAATTGTAGATGAATCTTTTTTTTATAGACTTGATCACTTGAAATGCCAGGTTCGATCTACGAGCTTCGAGACTTTCTATTGATTCTACAAAAATGAAAACTAAACTTGACCTCCTCTGGCAATTGGATTTGTTAGTGAACAAGGAGTTGACAAACATTCGTCTTCCTTTTAAGTACGCCACCGCAATGAGATGAAAATCCTAAGAGCAAATTGAAGCATAAACAAATAATAATAGCATGTTCAAGCACTATTCGGCATGCAACATTGTTATTGTGGGCTACAAAATATGGATATTTTAAGTTTTTTCTGCTTTGTTCAACAACTCATACTGCGCACATTATGAAGTCATATCATCTACACCTTCGTAATTCAAGCATAATTAGAGAGACATTGATATCGATTTTCAGGTCTTATCAATGAAATTATCCGACTAATTTCGCAAATTAATAAACTTGAATGTAAAGTCGTGGGCTTCATTGTCTCAGTTAGCGTTAAAAGGTTTGTCTCTGTAATCCAAGTAATGGAGAAGTTGATATTAAAACATATTTGCATTGCTTCCAATGATAGCTTTAGCTTTCCAATGTTTTAGCTTTCGTAATATATATTTTAGTCAGCAATTTATGTTATTTGTTTATGATTTATCATATTGTGTACTATAGCATTGACATGCCATAACCTGCAATATAAAGCGGACCAGGTAAGTTTCACTGTCAAAAATAGTCACCAACCATTTTTGGCCAGTTTGATGAAGCGCAACTCCCTTCATGAAATAATGACTTCCCATTCAAAACAGTATAATTATGAGGTTTGATAGGTTACACAAAATGCGACCACAAGATAGGGAGAGCATCATGCAATGTGTCAAAAATAATAATGGGAAGATAAATTAATCTAACTTCACTTATGGTGACAATAAGTTGGTAAACACAACAGAAGCGAACATAGTAACTCCTTTCGCAGCTCGGATAACAGGAAATGAATGCTGAATTACCTCATAATGACTGTTTCTCAGGAACCATTATTCACAAAAAAATAATGGCCTGGACAGCTGTAACCCTTTCTGTCCAAATATAAGTGGCATGCACGTAAAATATCTATTCAGAAATGAGCAGTCACTAAGTGACCTAATCGCATTAATCAGCTATCAATCTACTGCGCAGCTTTGAACAATCGTGAATTACATTATCTTCAACCAGGTTATGACCTTATTCATAAACACATCGGTTATTTTAAGAATGATACTGCGCACTGCCCTCAGTTTTCATCATCTCAATTCCTCGATCGAAGAGATCCCTATATTCTTCTTCTTGTAAGTCTCCTGAAATTCCGGGTAACACTGCATTCACTACGGATTTCTCAGGTTCTTGAAATTGCAGAGGAATTTCGACGAAATACGTTACTTGACCTTGATTATTCTTGAAAGAGCATTTCTATGTAATTTTCACATGTTTTTTCGTAAACTGTCTGGTAATCTTACACGTAGTTGTCGGCGCTGCGCTTGATATCTCGGAAGTGCAGTCAGATAGCTCCAAGCGCAGCGACTAGAGTTTCCTGAGGCTGTACTTTTTCTGTTGTTGACACAAAATGTGATGAGTTAGAAGCATATATTTAAGTGAGCACATGTGATTGCACGACATTGATTCTCAAATATTGCTTTCCGATTATTTATTATTTTCATTTACAATTATGAATTTCAAAATGCTGAAAGCGCATTTCAGATTGTTATAAATAATAGCTTTTCTATTCGTCCAGATTGCTTGAGATAATTCTTAACTTTGAGCTCTATTTATTGTTAAAGTATTCAGTTGCCGATGATCTGTTGCCTATTGTGCTGAAGGCATAATTGTTATATTTCCCTTCGTTGACTGTGATCCGACCGTGTTCCTTACTTCGAATGTTGATTTTCCTCTTATGAAGTTTGAGAAGAGACGTTTAGTTGAAGTGCTCCATAAATTGAGTGGAATAATGGAGGAAATGGAGTGGAAAAGCTATGAATAAGTGAAATATACTCGCAGTGCTCCCACTGAAATGTTGCAATTAAGTAGAAATTAAACTACATTTATCCATTTTAGGACGGACTAATCACTGATACATCCATTGAAGAATTCGGCTTTTACTTAGAGTAGTTAAGAGACGCGCTCGGAATCGCTGTACTTTATGATTTATTTTTTCCTCGAGATGGCATTTTAGCAATTCTATTGCTTTGTGTCAAGATGCCCATAGCGCCATTTTTGTTCGGAAAACACGCGGTATACATAAACACGTGAAACAGAATCATCCATCAGGCAAATAAAAAAAACATTGACCTGTTTTTCTTGATGTCACTCAAAGCTTTTGTAGTTATTTTAATATATCATAGAAAACCGGGTGTAAAAAGTTAGACACCAAGTATTGAATAGGCGAAGTTTCTTACTGCCGTAATTTCTATCGTTTGGAGTTGAGTCAGGCCATTTTGACGTGCAGCGAAAGAATAATTATTTATTTGTGCATTCCATGATTTGTAATCGTATAACAGTTTCGCTATAAATCTCTTTGATTTTACATCAAGATATTTGTGGTTTTCAGAACAACGGCCGAAATGATTCTCTTACGAATGTCTTAGCATACCTGTGTGAATGGTTCCAATCTCTATGCATATGTTTGAACTTCATTTAAAAATTGATGAAACTAGTCCGGTCATTTTATGTAATAAAATTTATTTCTCTGATGAAGTATGAAGCAGTTATCAATATAGTTTAATTACAAAGTCATTCTTTCTGTGTCTCTACTAAGAGGATCATTAAATGTGATTTACTTCAGATGCTTTTTTATCACAACAAGAGTTTCTTTAAGGAATCAATCCGGTTGCATCATTTTGCGAACCGCTAAGCACGAAAATTACAGTTCTACACTTATACATAGTATGTATTTCAAAATTACGTGTGATAGTTCCCACAGACGGTCACATGCTTTGTGATTGGCGAAAGTGAAATCACTAGAGACTCAAATTTTGCGGAGTTCATGAATGGAATGTTTAATTTTTAATTTACCGCATCTGCGACGCAACAACGTTCCACCACAACAGTATTGCCCTTTGTCTCTCAATGATGAACATTAATAATTCAGTTCATTCCTCTTGTATAATGACAGAAAGGGCCATATCTCACTTTGAAAGTGATCCAAAAAGAGATCGTTTGATCCTCCCATTCAAGCAGCTTTCAGTGAACCCTAAACAACATAAATTGGATGATTCCAACATCAATTGCATCATAACAAAAGGTTTGAGAATCAATGTTATCAAAGGCTCCTTATAAATGTTTTTAGCAGCCTAACGATTCTACTTTACATTCTTAGAGATATTTTCAGCCGATATCTTAGTTAGAGATTTATTTGAAAGTTTTTGTTTTCAGCAAATTGATTGAATGAATAGATTATAATTGATGTACCACGTATACGGTATCAAATGCGATAGATTATTCATATATTTACAGACTTATCACAGTTACTGTACTTGTTATATACATGCATAACTCATTATCCCAACTTGCGAGGATTAAATCATGCATGAGATTCGTCCAGAAAAATCCGGAATTCCGGAGATTTGGGATGGATTGTATTGGGTCTCCAGATTCGTCCAAAAAACATGAAAAAATGGTAAGGATGGGTAGGGGTCTATTGCTCACATGCTCAAGTCCAACATCAATCATGAATTATGAAAATGAGAACAGTTCAAAGATTTTTCCTCCATAAAAAGCAGACATAGTTGCATGTCTTTATCGCTGTCCATGTCATCGTGTTTGTCACTCATTCCAATCACTGAATCTTTAAACAAGCCTATTGTTATTTTTCGTCACGTTACTTATCTCCTAGATCTATCTTTTGTTGATATAGGATGATTTGCACACCTGCTGCTAACCATGTTTCAGATAGGCCTACTTGCTGTTAAGGATATAATGATGGTATTTCCAATTTGGCTTCCATTTAGCCGGAGCAGCATTATCGTATCAGACGAAAGAAGAGAAATAAGAAAACATAAATTGATATTAAGATTGGCTATCCTTTCGCTGTAGAAACGATTTATTTGCATCATTTATTACATGTCCTGCCTGCCAATATCTCTTGTCTGTGAGGCGTAGAGGCCGCGATTTTCACCAGTCGTCGACAGGGGTGTCGTCCCAAGACTAATTCTTTCGCTCGGCTGTTGAAGATCCCTAGATTTCCGAGGTCATCTTTTTCAACATCTTCCATCACGTGTGTGTGCCTCGTGTTCCATATGACGATAAGTGAATCCATTCCCCTCCCACAGTCAGCGATAGTCAATCAGCATAGAGTGGAAGTGGTTCCAAGCTGCATCTAGGGACGAAAGTGATTCGGTGCGGCATAGTAGAGGAAGAATTTGTGCGCAAGAGGACTTTCTCCACAGACATTCAGATTCATGCTTCTCAATCAAATGAATTTGTACGTGCATGTTGGTATGTACACATGATTTTTCTGTAGCATTCTCTTCTATTTCATGATATACGCCTGTGAGCTGAAAGACAACATTAAATATCAAGAGTTATGCATGAAATAATCGCTTTTAGTACAAGCTATCTACTGAGCACGCATCATGGTTACTTTTTTTGTCAATTGTTCGCTGTTCATATCGGAAGAAAGTAGTAAGAAAAAGGGGTCATCTGGTATTTTCCGGAAATTGCGTGTCGCCTGAATCTCATGCATGAATTAAATATACTGAATAAGGAATGTGAAAGATGCACAATTGAATGTGATTTAAGCAGTAAAGCACACAGTTGTATGTATTAAAAAACAGTTCAAAAGTCCTTTTATTGAAACCACGGATGTGTTTAGAAAGTCCTGTGGCTGATATGCATTTTTAAGATCTATATAGTATTGCTTCTCCATCACTTGATTGCGCGCTCACATTGCTGACCGTGAAAGGCTTTGGCCCAGTGAAAGGGACGTCCAAATTTTCATCCTTCATCGACCATTGCATCCGCAATTGAGGATCCCATGATATTCATGTCCTCGCATACTTGGTACTCCCACACTTTCTTTGGTCGCCCTGTGACACGTGGCCCTGGTTGGGTCTGATGCTCGCGAGGTCTTCGCACAACGTTCCCGCGCCACCTAAGTCTGTCATCACGTGACTTTTGCGTCCTTGAATAATGATGATTTTCAATAGATATCTTGTAGCACTCATCACAATGGTGTGACAACTGTCGTGTGGTTTTGCCTGTTTCGTAGATAACTGCTCATTCTGAGGGTAAAAAAATTAATATCAAAACCATATTTACTTCCAATTACTGGTACCTTAATAAATGATGCTTCCTGTGAATAATCTGAATGGAAGTTTGTCTATGTTTTGTTATTCGTAGCCCACTGTTTTGTTAATGCCAAGATCTCTTCTATAAGTTAATGTGTGTACACGCATAATCTTGAAATATTTTTTAGTAGCGAGACTTCTAATCGATTGCAATGAAATCATTTTTTTTAAAAGGAAAAAAGGGTTTCATTTAACAAGTGAGTATAAATTTGCTGAGCGTAATTTTTAGCAATTGATTCAATTTCAAGAGAGATGTTTAGTGACTAGGCCATGATTTGAATTTTTTTGAAATCAGCTGAAATTTTTAGGATACAAGCAGGCAATCAGAGATTATTTTGTTACATAGAATTCCGGACAAGATTGTCTCAACTTGTGATGATTAAATATGCTAAATAATCAATGTGAAAGATGCAGTATTGAGCATAAAGTGTCATCAAATCTCTTTCGATGCAAATCAATTCTCCATATTCCACATGTAGTTGTGTTATATTAATATCTCTTACATTCCATTTTCAGAGTTGACCACCAGACCTTATTGTTAATTATGTTTTCCATGATATAGCTACATGCATGTTTGCTGTGCCGCATTGACAATTAATTTCATGAAAATTATAACTAGGCTTCAGACATTTAATTTCAAAGAGGTCTGTGATTAACTGCATATCTGGAACTTCAGTTTAAAATGCTGGCCTATAATTTTAAATATCAGGTTAGTTTCTAAATGTGAAGATTGAAACTCATTGAATATATCTGTACATGTAGTCTTTCATAGCATAGATTACATTTTTTCATATTAAGAACTGCAATTATCAAAGAATCAATTCACTATCTAACTTTCCCAAAAAATCCTATATTGAATAAAAGAAATTTGATTTACGTTGGAATCATGTGTGAACAGAATGCAAACTATTTACGCTTTAATGCATTTTGTCACTGTATTTACTCGTACGTGTACTTACGCCGGGTATTTCTCATTTTCATACAAATGCAGTAAAATGAAAACTACAAGAATTAATTCCAATCTGAATACTAGACCTCTGCATCTTCCACTGATTGTTTGATTTATTATTATTATCGCTTTTCCTTGATATATTAACACTTCATTTAAAGAAAATACTAGAAGTGTGTCAGTATAGCATCTCAATGAAACGAAATGTACATAAAGTTATTACGCACTACCACAATGGCCATTTATAGCCTTTATTGATTTGACATATCACCCCGCTGTTGTATACGGTGATGATTACCATAGTCTGAAGATATTGGTGTTGTAAATGCATCAATATTTGCTCCCCCTTGTTGTAGAAAAGCCGATTTTCCCAAAAGGAAATTTTCAAATCGTTGTAGCGTAAATACTTCACGATTTCTTTTTAGCATATTTATGCTATCTTCTTGAGGGATTAGATTGGTATATCATTTTTTATTTACAGGATTGCATTTATCTAACTTATTGATCAGTAAATATACTTTGTGGATACTACTTATTAAGACTTGATTTGTTTGTTTCACTTCAATGCTTGAAAGTCTGCATATCCAAAAGTCCACTTCTTGAAAATTGTTCTTTATATTTTGTTAGACTTCTACAAAAAAGTTTCGAAATGAAATTAGATACCACTCATGCAAAATGAGTGCAATGTTAGCTACTTGACTTGTATACAGTGGCAATCAAAGTCATTGAGATGATGCAGCGAATCATTAGTATTTAACAGGCATTGGCCTTTAAAAGATAGTTTTAAGTAGTAATGATCAATTTAAATACCTTACATAAATTCATATAAATTAATATGAATTTAAAAATACAACGAAGGCAAAACTTGCACAATTGAATATGACTCTCATAATTTTTGACAGATTATATTTCATTGTTCCTCTTTTTGATTATCTATTACAGACATTTCCTTTTTCCAAATGCTCTAATGAAGGTACATACAGTATATGAGGCATACAGTAGATGACCGTAAATTTTGATGAGAATCTGAATTGAAATAATAATCACTGTATGACAGAGTCACGTCACAGTTGTCATAAAGTAGATTTGTAGTCAACCAATTTTTTCCCTCATGAATTTTCACATTTTTTCATTAAACCGTTCTAAATCATAAAAATGTGGCAAATATCCTAAATCTCCGTCTAAAGTTATTCCGATTAAAATTCTAAAACAGTTGATTAGTTAAGATCCTAGTAGAATTAGTACAGCTTTGATTCAATGTCGTCGAACTTTAGGAGGATTAGTGCGTTTGACGAAGAAAAGAAATGTAAATTGTGATTGCGTAATCACGCATCTTTAGTCCTTTCCACCGATTACATAATCGTTGAACGGCCTTTATTGTAAGGCGTCTTCTTGAATAAAGTGATAGACTTCTTAAAAATTATTACAAGGGCTACTGCTGGTTTTCATTATTTAATCAAAACAATGTGTTGTGTTAAAGCATCATTGTCTAGGATCAAAAATAGATCAACATGTCTTGAATCGTCACTGTGAATATTTTGAATTTATGAAGGACTAAAAAAAGCATTAAGCAGATATTCTAAAAGAAGATATTTATTGATTATCTTTGAATGATAGTGATTTAAAAGCAAATTTTAGGATTTTAATTGTTGGGCAATTTTCATCTAAATTTCTCGCTTTAGTTCTCTCATTTTCTGGAAATTCAACTGTTTCACTTTATTAATCGTAGCATTTGTCTACTTGCTGTGCACCATCGTAAATACGGCTTCTCAATTTTAAAATTCGTGTTAATTGACATCAAATTTCTATATAATTGATTTCCACATATCTGGGACTTCTTGCATCTTCTAATGTTGGATTTATTATCAATATTTCCATATAAATGCAATAATAGAAGTTACAACAATGCACTAATAAATTGACATGTCCAGAAATTCATTTGATTTCCCATAATAGCTTTCCATTTGATATAGTTTCAGATGCATTCAAATTATTACTTTTAATGGAAAACATTTGATGCAGGTAAATCATTCTTTCAGAATTGTCGGTAACCAAACAGTAAAGATCAGTGTGGAAAATTGATCTTATCAACATTCAAATGTACTTACTAAATCTATGTGGGACACTGAATCGCTGTTCACCATTTCCCTTTAAACGATTGATTGGAGCTTCTTGTCAATATAATCAAAGAACGACATTGATTTTCGACTTCAATAATAAGCAATTAAGTTGGATATGTAATACAAAATATGACTGTCGTACACACGATGATAAGTGAATTTTCCTGGAGTATCTAATAGGCATTTGGGCCAATCCGCGGGAAATGTCAACTAGGTATATATTTTTCAATTTTAATCTATAGAGTCGAGACTTTTGCTTGAAAAAACAAAGGTACTTTACGAAATGTTAAATGCCATATATGGGTTATATCAAGATGTTTTAGTAATGAACTCAGCTTGCCTTTTTGCTTCGTGTCTACTCTATACTTTTTGGAACATGACTGACCGATAAACGAAAGCACCTGGAGCGTGACTGACCGGACATTAGTTTGTCTAGCAGTATAAGTAGTCGGAATTTTCTTTAATTATTAGAGGTGAAATAAGTGGTTGGCATGACGAACACGTAAAACATCTTATCTAAGCAAAAATGTATCAAAACTCGCAGAGTTTGGTTAAGGTATTAATCAACTACAAAACCGTTTTTCTTTGAGGAACGTGACTGACCGCTTTTAAATTTGTCCCGACAAAAAAATGTGGCAGATCGATTATGACGAGTACCCTTTTTCAGAACCTTAGTACTTGGCTCATGTGTGAAATATAAAAGTTAATTTTAATAATACTTGAAGAACGCTTACTATAAGACTTTGAACGATTTTGGAACGTGACTGACAGCGCGGATTGGCCCATTTGCTATCAGATAGTTCTCAGTAGTATACCTTTTCCATTAATTATTGACACAACTTGCAAAGTAAATGGAACAGATGATTTCTACGTTGACTTTACTTGTGACTTCAACTTTGACGCTTTTGAATTATTTTTAGCTTGCCTGTTTGGTACACCTCTGGCACGCACGATAGTTTTCTACGCATACTCTGTACAGCTGAAGTCGGCATTGAATGAATGGTGTTGCGTGATTAATACATTGTTTCAAGAAAACGTCGAAGGCAAAATTCTTTTGACAGAATCTGTTTTACTCCTTTTGAATACCTAATACAGACATTTTCCTTTTGTAAATGGTCTAGTACAGGTATATGGGACAGACAATGGAAGTAAAGTTTCTTCATAATCTTAAGTGTTTAAGCATTTGTGTTTATTACGATAGCAGTACTCTCAACATATGAAATTAAGTCGAAACAAAAATATTAAACGAAAATGGGTACCTGAGCCATTTTATCAACATAATAATCCAAGTGATGACATTCTTCTTGCCAGGAGGACTAAGTGAGGACGCAGACGATGTCTTCTTGCTTGGAGTGATTTCCAACTCTGCAATGCAGTCTCCGTTTGCCGGTGCATTTCAAGAAGTTGCGAAGACAGCGAAAAATCTGATGTCGATAAATGATGGGAAGTGTCGTCTGGGTCTTTTGATGGATCACTTTTGAAGATGGTGGGCATACCTATCGAAAGAAATTTACGGATCCCATGAATAACCTTTGACTCCAAGTTGCGATGGGAAACTAGTATCCATGGAGTTTCCAAACGAGCTGCGTCAAAGATATTTGTAATAAGACAATTGAAAAACTATTTGTCAAAAGAAGAGCTAGTTTTAATCTATGAAAGTTGTGTGAGGTGTACATTAGAGTATGCTGCTTATTTGTTTGCAGATCTTGACAAGGAGTCAGAAGAACTCCCAGATAGAATTCGAAATCGATGCAATTCTGCTACATGTACTCGTAGTTCAAGAATTTGTGAATGCTTAATGTTCATCCGGTCGTCATATCGACGGAAGGTATTGGCTTTTCGATTGTTCAATCAATTAGTCAAAGATAAACTGCATCCTTTGCGACATCTTTCTTCGCCGATAATGAATTATCCCCATTGCCGTTTGCATTCTCAGCAAAGAGCAGGAGATCGTATATCACTTCGCTGTGATAAACGAAAACGATTTACTTTACAATGAGGAATTCAAAATCTAACTTTTCTCTTCACCTGTTTGTCAAGATTTTTTTACTTTATACTTCATTTCTCATGACTTGTCTAACTTGTGTTTCCCCACGATGTCCATTATTGGGGATTAGTTATATAGTGCGGTTTATGTTCATTGCTATTATTTTTATGACACATCAAAGTCAACGTAGAAGGATCTTAAAAGATAAATTCCATTGTCAGTCACTGAAGAACATACGTCAGATTGTTTACCTGTATGAAGTGCTGTCATCGAATAAGACTAACGTCTATTTGATGCAGCTTGAATGTTCTTCAAAATTTAATGTAACATAATTCTATCCTCGTTTTGCGTGTTCCTTTTAATATATTGCAATGGCTAAATGCCGTTGAGTGCTGGTCAGCCTTCCAATGTAATAACTCCAAGGTTGTTTAATGCTCATTCTCACCAACTTTCAAATGATAACGATGGTGATGCATAGGCCTATCTATGTCACTTGACAGCAATCATGTTATATTCAAAGTACAATACATTCCATCTCCTTACGCGACATCGTGACAAGTAACTCATCTACGGTTTAAACATCGCTTAAACATCGCTGAGCTTCACACTATTCACTCTAGAAGCTATAGAGTATTCATAATTCTAAGTACACATTATGCCAAATAAATTGCGCAACTATTGAATGACTGATTGACTGTAATTTAATGCCTATCAACTTAAATTAGCATTTGCGATGCATGGGTAATCAATTGACAGTGTAAGTCCTACTTATGAATGTTGGAATGAAAATTGAAGAATTCTGTGTATCACAAGTGTTTGATTATGAGAATTAAAATGTACATTGAATTGAAAAATGTAACATGAAAGTTGTTATAGTTCTCAAGTGCATTCTATTCAGTACAGCAAAGATGCAGATTTTTCATTATTTTTCCATACTTATTAAATTGTTTTTAATGTTGAGCGTTTCATTGCATTCCACCGTACTACTGCATATAATAGTATCGCTAGCGTGTTTTAATCTACCGCATATGAGTAAACGAAAGCCATTGGATTATTTGCTGCATAGCTTTATTGAGATACAAGTACCCAATATTCGTTTATGAGCGTTTCAACAGAAGAACCCTAAATTTTTCAAAAAATTAGTGCATCGTTAAATCCCTAAAATCAAATAAAAGTTGTGGTACAGATTACGTGAATTGGCGAAAAATTTGAGATGGATCTGAACAGCTGGGCAATGCCAGCAAGTAACAGTCGCAAATCAAAGTTATGCCCTCGTTATTTTGGTAGTGTCTGATGTCCTACATTTAATGTTATGTAATAAAACAAACCACATGACTTTAAATAATTCGTACTGCCTATGCTTTGATTTTAATTTGTCCATTTTCATTCCTCTTGTCATTCTATGGACAGTGTTCTCCATCTGATAGACTCAAAGGCGGTATACTAGAGATTCAGTTATAAAAAAACTATCTCTGCTTTTTCATCAGAAAATCAGAAAATAACTCTTGAAATGCAGAACACGATAGATTATGTTTCGCTTAAATCCGTTCTTGTAAAGAATAATCTTTTTTTAAATGACAAGAAGCGTCTATATGACGGTTGTATTTTGCTAAGATATGGTCGAAATTGTCAATTGTCAACCGACATAAAATAATTATGTAGATATTTTGTAATATCTTTTAAACCCGTTGTTCGTTGTGCGAGTATTACTCAATTTATTGCCTTAATTCTACGAGTGTTCCTCATTCCGCCGACTAGTTGACTGTCATCCCATCGAAGACGCTGGGTTTGTACCTTCAACCCGAAGAGTTTCAAGTTGCCCTGAAGCACCACCTCGGCATCCCGCTTTAAAGCCGTCAAGCGCGGTGCCCTTTCTGTGGTTTCCCAAGTAACCTTCCCCCATCAAAGCCACTTTTGCATTCATCCTGCTGCCTGTGGAGATGATGGAGGATGGGCCGAAGACGTCATTGCTACTAATAAAAAGATCGCTGACCACCTCCCCAAACAGCAATCAACCAGCAGCAATTCATGTAGTCTATACCAGCGTCTTGCCGTGACTCTCCAACGGGGCAACGCATCACGGTTAACGCGCTCCCACACCAAATGCTCCCATTATAAACGGTATCTCTTAACTGCCGATGTGTTGTTTGTGGTTTTTCTTTTTCTATTTTTTTTTATAGCCATCATTACAATTTTCTACTGAATATGATAAAATCAAAATTTCTTAGACCACACCACTTTGCCTTATGAAACATTCTTTGCTATTTCGCTCATGAGGTAGTCAAAGACCTACAGGCCAGCTGTGTCAAGAATTGTATTACGAGTATTTCATCGACAAGTTGAAATCGGCAGGCAACTGTAAGAGCATCACAGTCGCTGATAATCACACGAATTGCTATCAACCTTACATTACAAAATCTTTAACAGAAAATCAATATTAGATCCAAGCATCATTTGTTTGATAATTTTGGATGAAACAATGAAATTATATTCATTGAAATTCTCGTAGCCTTCAATATCTGTTTGAAACAAGGACTAACGAGCAGGTTAGAGAATCTGCGGGGAATTTCACTACCGGTTGGCACCTCGTTTTTGTCCTGACAACGGAATCTTGATATGAATAAAATATACGTCTAGCGAACGAGGAGGGAAGTTTGCGCGAATAGACCGACTGCTGCTATGACGAGGATTACTTGAATCTCAGCGTTCGATGCCCTCCCTCTCCTGACCTTGGAGGCACTCCACCGCATTCCGGTGATGATTGTTTTGACGCCTGATTTGTAAATGGAATGTTACCATGAAAATTAAAGAGATCATTGATAAATAGAATCGTATGCTGTTTGATTGTGAGATTTATCTTCTCCTGAAACACTTTGCAATGGTTGCATGAATCGATGGATGCTCATTTATCAACGATGAATCAAACGGAGGATGTTTCCATAGATTTGATTGAAAGGTTGGCGTCGGTCTGGCCAGCAGCAAAAAAATGTTGAGTCTTGGATAACTATTACTCTATCCATCTAAACTTCGATTTAAAAAGTGATTCTATGGAAAGTGACCGATTTTTCGAATAAGTGATACGAATTCATCTTCGATAAATGTCTACATTGTATCTTTAATTGGATCTTAACTAAAATTTTAACTAATGTGATTCATTTTCTAATCTTAAATTTATAGAATCAAAATTTGATATTATTTTTATATGCGACCTTCAATCAATCTTTGAATTTGTATCCAATTCATGCGGTCCCCAGCAATGACTATAGTCCAGGAATGAGGAAAGCAGCTTCGTACGTATTTACTTTGACACCACGTCGCTGGTAGAAATCAGGCCACTTTCGGACTGTCATACAATCCATGTAAGCTTAGATTAATTCAATTGAATATCTATTTATTGATTATATAATTGAAATGCGTAGATAATTTTCAGATTTTTTCTCTTATAACCCACTTCTTTCATAGAACAGCAGGGTTGATTAACAAGCTTACTTTGGAGGTATTTTTAACATCTGCTGATGTTGAGACATTTAAAAGGACCGTTCATAAAATTCCACTAAGCTCAATGGGAAGTTGATAATCTTAAGGGGTTGTCTAATATATTTCTGTTATGTCATCCTGCTTTTTTAACGTTATCGTCTTCTTCGGTATTTCTATTTTCATCCTTTGCAGCCCCATAGATTTACTTTTCTACTTCCCTATTTTAAGTGTTTCTGCTATTAGCTTACCTAGATATATACAGTTATGAGTTATACATCTTTTTACAATACTGTTAGATAATTTCTTAGTTGCTAATTTATGTTCCTTATCATCCCCACTTTTGCTTCTTAATTTTCTGACTCTTTTTCCTTTGATCTTCTTCTGAGGGATACCTTTGTTTTATAATATATATATATATATATATATATATTCGTATGAAATGTACAGTGATAAAGAGAAAGAAAGTTAAACACAAAGATCAGTTTCACGAAGCCACGTGCGCAAGTCACGATCGACGGTCTTCAGGTCACCACACATTCCAATTACAGGACACATCAGGACGTGTTCACTAGTTTGAACGTCTCCGCATCTGCAGGAATCACTTGAGGACAGACCGATCTTATGCATGAATGCAGCGAATCTGCCGTGTCCAGATCGGAGGCGATTCAGGAGGACCCACTGTCCTCTGGGGAGATCGGAGCCGGGAGGATGGTAAGCCGGTTCGGATATGAAGCGCCGAAGTCCGTGACTCGCCTGTGTCCATTTTCATCTCCATTCATCTGCAGCCCATGAGTTGGAATAGGTTGTTGATAGTGGGATAAGTCCGTTGTGTCGTCTGGATAGAGGGTTGCGTGACTTAAGTCTTCTTGATGGTCGGTCGTTGGCGAAGAGCTTCTTATGCAGCAGGTGGTCACTGTCCGAAGCTCTTTGGTGAAGTCGCATCGCGAGTCTTTCGCGGCGGATGTCAGGAGGTTTTATAAGCTCGTCCTCTTCCCTCTTTTTCTTGATTAAAAAAACACTTGATTTCCCTAGTGTTTTCATACTTACGGCTCGTATATAGCTACATGCTAAATTATAAAGTCTTATCCATTTTATCAATATATTTATAAAATCGCAGCGGAAGATGCAGACACCATCGTAATATAGGGTGACCCAGATGTAGCTTTCTAGTTTTGAAAGCGCGTAGTTTCAAGTAAGTGTCATTTTAAAGGTAAAGACACCCCATTTGTTCTTCAAAAAAACATTTTGAGTTTTCTCAAGCTCATTTTTTTCTCTGAATGCTCTAAATGAAATGTAATTCTTATCTTCTTACTATTTCTGTTGTATTCATAGTGCACTGAAACAATATCACCGCATTGTGTTTAACTTAATCGATGATCTATCATATGTAATTTTGATTTTCTCCCAGAAACTGTCATGCTCATTTCCTTTGAAATCGCCATATTTTGTTCAATGACATTTGCAGAAATGTCAATATTCGTTGATTCGTTTTATGAAGATTTACAGGTTGAATTTACCAATATGCTTTGACATGTTTTCATGGCAATTCTTGTTCAATTTTCCTGATAAATCACAACTGATGTTTCTTCACAGTATATTTCAACTAATTTAATAAAATAAATTAGAATATATACCTACCATGTTAATGTGGAAATCAGAATATGCTGCATACTGTTACCTGCATAGGTTTCGCGGGAGCAGCTCTTAAAGTAAACCAGATGTATTTTGGAGCAAATTTCATATGCAAATGTTTGTTTTGTTGTATGGCAGTTTTGAGCATTTCTTAGCCGTGCTAACAAATCGTTGAAGGACGAGACACATTGTGTTTCAGCCGCCAAGAAACATGTTCTAATCAGTGAAAAGTTTTCTTCTTTAGACGCTCGAGCAAAATAATATACACAACCATTTGATTAGTCAAACTTTCATTATCTTATACCTAGAGAAATATACCAGAATCGATAAAACAGTTGCGATGCCTCTTTTGGGTGGCAAGGATGCTATCTATGCCCGTGTGATCTATGCTCCATAAAGAAGAGCGGTTTGCAGATGTATGCGTGCAGAGGCTTTGTCTCACTGAAGACTTGAATTCCGTGAATTGAGATTAATTTGTAAATTGCGTCGTTTTGATGGCAACTCGTTGTTGGAAACCTTGTCCTGACCGGTCAGCTTTTCGAATATCCCGGTAGTTCTTCGTGACTTTTATTAGACTGTTATTCTTTTCAGCTGAAAGATGACATCTTTGGGCATCCTGTTTACCTGCCGTGTCTAGCTGACTCTCTATTAATCTCTCACATAGTTTGTATCATGATCTGAAAATCTAAGGTCCTAAACAGACCGATAACAGGCTTTATCGATGCTGGTTTTTAGTTGCAGTCGTAAATCGAGATAGGCATACCTAAGAGATAACATAACCATCATGCAGCTGAAGTTGTGATAATCCAGAATTGGTTTATCATCTGCTTGCTGAAACATTTGCACTTGATGATTGATCAATACTTAATGTTTCTATTACTACAATCTATATTTATCTAAAAGGACTATTTGCTGACGGTAAATCGAATTTGAAAGTAAGCACTATATCTCTGATGTCACTAAAATATTTAAAATAAAAATATGCATGTTTACAAAAATGAAAGTTTTTGATTACATCTTTTATGGAATTTGACCTCATACTTCGTGAATCTCATTTTACATGAACACTGACTGTTGGTTTCTACATTTCAAGATCCTTTGAAAGATTGTGAATGTTGTGGATCTTCAGTCAAGGTTTGTACAGAACGCTGAAACTATGTTTCTAGTATCTCCCAATTTAGGATTTGCTAGTCATAACAGCATAGACACATCAAAAGTTTTGTCACTTTCCTTAGATCAGCATCCACTTTATTTTATTGGTTAAGTTAAAACTGAATTTATGTTTTATTCACAGCGAATCTGCATCAGCAACAATACGAATAGACGTCAGTGGAGGTGTTATGTAAAGTTCACTCAATTTGAAAGAATATTTTTGCATCTGTAGACACAGTTTCTAGACAAGAAACACATCGTCATTGAATTAGTTCAGAGATTTGCTTGAAAGTTGACTTCTATATTAACTCTATATTATTGCAACTTGATGCAGTACAGATTTTGCAAGTCGTCTACTCTGTGATCACACGAGATTGAAGAACAGCAGTTATACTCGTATGCCTCAAGACATTATCCATCCATTCGGATAACATGATGTTAATGACTGATTTTGCATTTATCCACTAAGATTTGTTGATCCTTTCCAGATTGAAGCCTAATTAACTGTTTTTATGGTTCCTAGAGAGGGAGATAGAGTAATCTACATATCAATCGGAAATCATAACTCATAAATACGACGATTTCTGATAACGAGTACGTTATCAGAAAGTAGAATTAAATCAGCTAGTTTTTAACTTAATCAGTAGTAGCTAAAAACTGCTTAGCAGATTTGTCTTCGTTTTGCTTGACACACACAATGATTTAGTATAACTTTTTCATTTGTCTTATGTGAGGTTATAGATTAGACGCCCAGGGGCTTAACTTGCATGTAGCTGGAAAGGTTACCGATTTTGATGCATGCAGTCTGGTAGGCCTGCATGAAAGTCTGTGAGAAAGGAGTCAAACGTTGTGGAGATGAGTTATTCAAAAAATGTTAAAAACTTTTCAAATTGAACACAGATTCGTTTTAAAGAAATTGCATAATCAAAAATTTAGCTAGGTTACTTCATTTTTATGCATGGGGCCTTTGTGGTATCCGTTTGAGCCGACTAGAATGTCTTGTTGGTTAACAACAAGAATGTCAACAACTTCAAAAATATCTGATATTACTTATTCAGTGTAATGTGGAGTATGATAAATTATTTTCACTTGGTATGAATCGGCAGCCTTTCCAGCTAAGTTAAACCCCTAGGCGTCTGCTGTATTATGTCATATGTCACAAAGTGGTAATATGTGAAATGACATTTCTGGTAAATTTGTACAAATGTCTCCTTCATCGCCTAAAAAAGTTTTCGAAGGTATTTTTTTGTTATAAGTAGCATAGCAAATATATTTCGTCTCACATTTAAAAAGCATATTTACTTTGATGTAAACAGCTAGCAACCAAGATTGAATATTCCAAGACGAACACAAGCAAAAATCATAACTTCAATGATTGATACTGCTTGGCTTTCAAGAAGATGGAAGTTAGAAGAATGAAGCAATGATGAAATTGTGTTTTACTATCCTTTTGAAACTTATTCGTTGAAGTCAATGGTTTCAAATTGGTTGAGAAATTAAGTAAGCAAAATTGTTTATTCAGCAATTTTGAAGTTTGCTTATAATGAAATTTTGATTAACTGCCACAAAATTTCTGTTCATAAAAGAAGGAAAAATGAGGAGCTTGCTGCTTCGAAAGACATTGCATCGTTTACTGTAGAACCAACGGCACTGGAACGAAAGATCACGAGATTAAAAATTTCCTTTGTCTGGGTAAAAGCTCTTATGAATGCAAAATCGTGCTTACGGTCCTGATATTGGCCATGATCACTTGATTGCATCGGTGAAAGTGTCAGACTTCAAAAGAGAACGATGGGTATCATCTCATGTCACACTTGTCCGTTGAAGAACATAATTGTGTAAAATTTCAGTTTTAGAAATCACGTTATGTGTGATGAAACGTAATATGCATTTTAACTTCGGTGAAATCGTTGTGTTAATTTGCTTTCTATAAAACTGCCATTAGCTTTTTCTATCAATAGTCATCTGCCGATATCAGCACTGACTTTGAAGGTGCTGTAATTATTTCATATTGAACGTTCTAGAAACCATTAATACCGCTCATGAACTCTTTCAAACTTTTAACTCTATACATGTATTCTCAGACTTTCCGCTTTGTATTGAGTTGGTTCATGTTGTTGATCAGATACAAATGTGCGCACTTGAATTCAGAACCAGGAGCTTAAGATATAAATATAACATGGGTAATTGACATGTTGCACGGCATTGACTAACATCAACAGCTGAGTTCCTCGTTAAAGATTACAATTATTGATGAACCTGCATGTGCGAATGTTTTCTCTCTTTAAAGAAGTGAAACACTTATGTGAAGTTATCTATTATGCGTTTAATTCGATCTAATTCCAAAGTGTATGTATTAATTGTCGCATTGTTTCAAGTGATAAATCCTGTATATGAGTGTGACTGAAATGTGGTGTACTATAGAATTTACGTCAGGCAGAATTTCACATGCATGGATTTCTGACATAATAACAAATATACTTTGCAGAGCTTCGGAGCCGGAGCCTTTCCAAAGCACAGGCGCTACGGCTCCATACAACCTCAAATTGAATGTGTAATTTCTATTATGAATCACTGAATTTATGACATGCTAATAGTTACACTGCTCAATTTTTAACAGACATGAATGTAGCTTTAGTTCCTTCGTAGTGGTCACTAGTAGAATTGTTGTCATGATTTTATTTCTACGTTGTTTTGTCTCGATAGATTGTTGGATTCTGGAACTAGTCATTCTTCGCTTTTTTGTTTGTTCCCTTCCTAATTTTTCTTTACATATTGATTTCTGTTCCCGTGTATTTATAGGCATTACTCCGACCTTTTATTTGCCCTTTTAATTTGGTCATTCATTGTTCTGCAGGTTTCCTCATTTCCTTCTTTCAGTTAGATCTTTATTTAAAATTTCTTTCCCTTTTGCGTTTCCGTTATCCTTGATCGATACACAAACCAGCTCAAATCGTCACCAGCTCAAATCTGGTGAAATCCGTCCAGCATGACGTTTAAAAACTACTGTCTTTTAGACCACCCACAATGTCCAACTTGACTTATCTTTGAGATGCTCTTTAACAATATTTGCTGCTTAACTGATACAGAGATGTATCTGATTTCAGAATTTCCGGCTCGTGAAAGAATAGATGATCGAATGCCCGACTTTCTTACCCAAGATCCTTCTGAGCGGAATTCTTCTCATCTTGGTGACCGATCGTCTCCACATCCAACTGCAGCACCATTTGAGCGTCAAAACAACATTCGAAGACGCCAAAGACCAGTGTCTTTCTCTGAAAATCCAGATACGGTCTTTTCAGATGAGACGGGAATTTACGAAGAACTTGATGAGACTGGTATGTATGGGGATGATGGAGACATAGCTTCGACTATATCCAGAGCTAGTGCTCGTGATCAATTCGAAATTCCGTATTCTCCTGGACACGAACCAGAAGTGGTGAAAAGAATTCACCAAGAAGAGGAGGCCAGACGAGCGATTATTGGCCCAGATGGGAAGGAGAGGATTACTGTAATCAAGCAGCCGAAACAAAGACCACGATCCAAGGGATACAGTACTAATTCTCTCCCACGTTCTCGCAAAGTCGCCCTCAAAGTCCCGAAAACTCCACAGGGAACTATGGATCGCCGATCGGGTCAATCAGTGAGCGAAGATCAAATTGTCCCAACAAATAGCAACGGTTTGAATGCATCTGCGGAGAAGCAGATGGAAATGGTGAATAGCGCTCTAAATTTCATGCTCTCTGTCCTTGATGGGAAGCTACCGGAAGGAATGAAGGAGGAACCGATCGAACCGAATCCGCTTGGCATTCGACCTCAGAGTGAATCCGCCGACGATGAACTCGACGTGGCCTTGGAAGCGAAGCTTCACGCAAAGTGAGTAGTCTGTTAAACTGTTGATTTCAAAGAATTTGTCTGATACGTTGTCGTCATGTTTAGACTAAATGCATTTCATTCCATTTCAAATGCATTTCATCATCAGATGTCGAAAATGTCACATGCATTAGAATCGGCATTATGAAGCGAACATCTCATGCACACATTTTCCAGACGATCTATTTGTGTAGACCAGTGGTGTAGACCATCTGAACTGGCGCAGGATGTTTGTATAAAGGAATGTTTGCATTAATCGCATTCGTTTCATAATTGATTATACTGATGCGTTTAACGTCCAATCAAGAAATCATTGCACGATCAAAATTTGTATAACTGCTAAAGGTCTATAATTTGCATTCTGTGTCTCACTGGTCACAAGTTTCTGCAGGGACCGAAAACGAAAGTAAAAACTTTTGCAAAGTGATGTATACCCTATGGTTGCTCAGGATCTATGCATCTGCCGACTTCTTTCCGGTTCCTCCTCTTGTAAGATGTGGTCAAAGGAAGCACATGTAAATCCAATAGCAAGCAAACTGAGGTTTTCAGAAAAATACATTTGTCTTTGTTTTCTCATTTACACTTCTCATTTAAAAAATGAGAAAATAATTGAACATGCTTGAAGCATAATTGTGAAATTAAGCATGAAATGTAATGTGTTTAACCGCAGATTTCCTCGATTATCATTGGAGGTGTGAGATCTGTATTTTGCTATTTTTCAATAAACGCTGATTCATTCATTCATTCAGATTGAGGCACATGTGTGTAAGAGTTGTAATTAAGCAAGTATCCACAACATGATGTTGAAATGATAGTTCTATATTTGCAAAATAATGAGCCCTTAGACTAACGACCTCCGAACCTCAAACTTGGGGAAGAAGAGACAATAAACGAGAAGTAAAAACTATCGTATGTACCAGCCTACGTTTGAAGTTAAGGCAGTACACAAACTATGTCCAACATTCAGTGTGAATCAATCAATCATTGAACTCTAATCACTACATTGAGCATGTGTGTGACTATTCATAATGCGACAATAAATGACAAAGAGAAGCACATAAGACTGATTTTGAATTCATGATCAAATTTGAATGAGCACTAATAGGGCCGATTTTTCAGAATTATGGAAAACATTCCATTATCTCTGATCAAAATTCGAGATCCATTGTGTCAGATTCAGTTGCAAATATCAGCTTTGAATTCAACAAATGCGTGTACTATACATGTATCAACGTTGTCAAATGAATATGCGTGCACTACGAATGCAAGATATTAATGTTACTTTGCTTATATGTTACTGCGTGCCTGTTTTTACTTGTGAAAGGTATAACCACAGAATTAGATTCTCTATGTGCCGGCGATTTCGTATTAATCCCACTTCTAGCAAACCGAAGCAGATAAACAAAATATTTAATTCTGTGGCTACAACACTGAAATCTATCATCATTAGGAACCATGGAATCCCACTGATAGCTTGGATTGATGACGATAAGTTTTACTGTGGCTTCGTCTGAACGCAAATGAAATGAACTCCTGTGTACAAGAATTAAAACACTTGTAAGACGCATCATGATAGGCCTCATATCACTGCGCACTGCCATGTCTGACTTACAGTAAAGAATTCACTTTATTTTTTTTTGCTGTCATTATGTTCTGCAGACTCCGAAATTCTGCGTTCACGAAAAATATTTAACATTTGATGATGCTGTAAGATTAGGATTGTTCAGAGTATATTAGTGATATAAGAGTAGACCTGTCTGATTAATGAAAAACTTGCAGTTCTCCGAATTCTGAAGAATGTGAACAGGTTTTCAAATTTACTACATTTGGTTGAATGTATACAAAGAGCCTTTACATGTTGCAAACTTTCTCTGTCAGCTACAATATCTTCTGATCGTAAAACATTTAGTTAAATATCAAGGTAGAGATTGACGGATGAAATTGTAAACAGATTTTCTTGCCTTATCTGCAGTGTAGCTTTTTGCTGCCGTGTGAACCGCATTAACGTGACCTCAAGAGCATTGAAACCATATTGAAATGTTTTCATGATTAAATTGAATCCGCACTGAGATTCCATGAAAGTTTAGGGGAGTAAATTTCAGATTCCGGTGAATCAAGAAGTTAAGGGGAATAAATTCTAAAGAAAACGAAGAGGAATTTATATTGTTTCAAATAAATCGTCATAGAAGCTTGTTATATTTTATGTAGAGGTGAGCAAAAACCCTTGACATTACCCTTGACATGCATCAAGGGTTTTTTTGGTCGCCTCTACATAAATAGGATTTTACATCCTCTAATTTTATTCGAATGATGCTGCTGCACAACATTTCGGATGGAATGCAAATGCATTTACAAATTACATTATATACCTATAAATGCATCCACTAGAACTGAGACACATGAAATGCTCATATCATATTTAAAGTAATGATATAGCTGCATGTAAATGTCAAAAGTAATTATAAAAAGGGAATTTCAAGCTACTTCTTGAATTTCCTAAAATCTTTTCGCGCTTTTCTCAAATGCCAAATCAATCGAACATGAGAATTTAATAGGTTGCCAGTCAATAAAAGCGCTTCATAAACAAAGTACATGTTGAATGCAAAAAAGTAATTAAGAATCAATTCTCCGGTTACCAAATGCGTCAACATGTTTGCACGCTTGAATTCCCTGTTGCAGTATCCATTCGAATATTACATAATTGCGAGATCATACAAGTTAAGAAAATAAAAAACAAATTGCTTCCATATTGTGCAACTCATCATTATACACAAAATAACTGAATTTATCTAGGAAACAATATCAGTGGCAACAATACGGATTGATAGCGTTTTATGGATGAGGGCTCAATATATGTGAAGACTCAGTAGAATGGTTCAATATTTGTACAGTTGTAATTAGATGTTTGTAATTGTGCCCCATCGTTCATTTTGGTATTGATCTAATTGATTTGCTAAGTTGAGTCGCATTGATGTTGTTTTCGAATTGAAGCGATCGAGAACATTCTGATGAAGCTCTGACAGTCAGTCATCCTTGTTCAGACACGTTCTTAGAGAGGCAACTTTTTGAAATCTAGATAAGTGTTTAACATCCCACTATCATCCATAAAAGTCGATTAATAAATCATGCTTCAATGGTCGTGTTATTAAATCTTTGTATTTACATTACATAGACTTAACATTATTAACTTTCAACATAACTAGGGTTGATCAACCCCTCCTGACATTTTCAATGTGTCAATTTTACTTTTCAGTCTTTGGATAAAGCACCGGTAACCAAGCTGATGTTGCCTTATTTTTTCTACACGGAGAAGTGCATAAATAACTGCAATAAATTTATAATTGATTTTCCTACTAACTTACAACTTTTCGTTTAGTATGATGGTATGATGTATTTAACGCACTTGTCGTGCTTATAAATGCACGATCGATTTGAATTCTATTGGTTTTTATCAATGGCAGACATTCTATCTTAATGTTGATGAATTATGCAATATATTTTGATATATGTTTATATTGTTTTGTTTCTACTATTGATGATCTTTAATTTACAAAGTAATAAATAATTCATCCTCGTAGGTTGGGTTAAGTTGAATTATCCAATTTCCGCTCATGAATACTTGAATCGATTTTGCTTTGTAGTCGATTGTGATGTACTCTGTGCTCATACTCGGTTATGTAGAGGTTTGAATAATGATCAATTACTTGTTCAAATATTCAAACATGATTCTAATATTGCTTGTCATTAAGCTAAAGATGAAGTTATTGATTATTAGTATTTGTACTTTTTATGCATATTTTTGTGCTGCTTCGCTCCTGAATGTTTCCGATATTTTGTGCTTTCACCTACACAGTTGCCTGCGATGACCACATCGTCATTTTTACAAATTTTTCTCATAATATTATTACTCCGACATAGTTGACCAGTTTTCGAGTCAGGCGATGCATCTCATCACAGGGGAAATGTTTTGACATTTCGTTGCTATACGGTAGTACTTCGTCAATTAAAACTGCTCATCTAGACGTTGAATCATTGTTTCTTGTCTGCATTACTTTTAGTATATATGACAGACTACTAGACTTTTCAAGGGATGGTTGTTGATAACACTGTCCTCCAATCTGACATTTGTTGTCACTAATTTACATAAGATAATGCATGTACATCAGTGTTCCGCAACTGAATTAGCGTAAGTTATGACACACACACACACACACACATATATATATATATATATATATATATATATATATATATATATATATATATATATAGACAAAAATTAATGTACCAAAGGCCGGATGGAGAAAACGACAGAATGCAAAAAATAAATCTCTAATACGTGCAATCCGGATTTCGGAGGATTTCTCACCCTCCTTCTCAAGCACACTTTCTTTCGGAGGGTGAGAAATCTTCCGAAATCCGGATCGCACGTATTAGAGATTTATTTTTTACATTCTGTCGTTTTCTCCATCCGGCCTTTGGTACATTAATTTTTGTCTATATTGTTCTACACATTCAAAATTATCTCTTTTTATATATATATATATATATATATATATATATATATATATATATATATCATTAATGATCTATTAAGTTACAGCAATATCTATTAATTTTCACCTACATATCCTGTATATAGAAATGCATAAGTCCTAGTAGTGTTTTGAACACACAAAACAGCACTTATATTCTCTAACACACAATAGCATCAGTGGGACCTTATTGTAACTAACAGCAGTATAGCTCATAATGAAGTAATTCAATAAATTGCGCAGGTCTTCAGAAAGCATCTGTTTGTCCTTCGAAACGATGGATGCAATTAAGTCAAATTGCTCTGGAAGACAAGTTTCCCACGAAAATGTCCCTCATAGAAAACAGTCGCACCACTACAACATTCGATAGAATAGGAATGCTATCATCAGCACATTAATTGCATTACAGCTACCTTGCATATAAAGGGTTTTATTGACGATTTTCAGATATATGACGCAACAAGTCATCCCGCATGATAAAATTACAAGTAGGACAATAGATGAATTAATAGCAAAGAAGGAAGAGTTTAATAGGCTAGGAGTTTGTTGCTGAAAAATAAAGGATTCATTCGGATATTTAAAAGTTGTTTTTGTTACAAGCGAAATAACGGTCAATGCCCAGCACCGCTTTATTGATTCGTAATGCATTCACTTTGTTGGCAAATGCTCCTTATTGCAATAATTCCTCATCAATTTCAGGATGACCGTTTCACAACTGAAAGCACGGCATCGGACTCAGAGTCTTGGCAAATTGTCTAGATCGAAGAACTCTCTTCGTGGCTCTCATCAACGGTTACACGGTAGTACCTCGTCAATTAAAACTGCTCATCTAGACGTTCCACGTGCTCACGACAGATGGCCTTCAATGCCACTACCTTCTCCAGAGAAATACAACTCCTTGAGTAACCTACATCCCGATTTTCATCGAAGAACGAAAAAGGACCGTCCATGGCCTGTTGCTGAATCTCAGTATTGCTATATTACTGGTCTATAAATCTGTCTGTTCATCATGTGATCGACGAAGTTTCCATGTGGTTATTCAACTAATGTCTTTCGTCCAGTCAAGGTTGTTTCTTGTATCGCTTCCCTTACAATTCTTGTAATCAAGCATTCAGTGTTTAGAGCAGCTTTGTTGGTAATGATAATCGAACGAGATGTGATTTCATTCTCTTATTGTGAGGAAATGTATGGAAAATCTGATGATCTTCTTTATCCACTTGTGTTTTCTCCCCTTGATAGCGCCTTTGCGATAAATGTACAACCTTATTTTCAATGAGTAACTTAGCATATGGAAATTAGAAGTAAAGATAAGTTATTAACTTCTATGAGCGTGTCATAAAGCCTGGACTGATCTACGTAATCAATCTGCAAATACTGTGAGCTTTTTCTATGACATGTAGGAAGAATAATATGCTTGTATGAACTATATAAATGCATATGTGAATGACACCGAAATTGAAGTATCAAGGCCGGATTCATAGCGGTATTTATGACTGGAGTCGTTCACTTCGATACGCCACAAAATGTTCATTGTGGTAATTCAAAACTGTCCCTGCATCTATTCAGAGGATGGGAGGCACATCAGGCCATCAGGAGGTTGCAATGACACCTCCAATGATGATTTTGATGTCTGTTTACTTGTTGGAGATACTTGAATAATAGCTGGATCCGCCCCTGATGCATCTTTCGACGTATCATTTCCTGAAGGTTGAAAAGAAACATTAAACAGTATATATTAAGATAACTTTTTATATTATTTGTTAATTAATTGTATTTTCATATTGACCGCTATTTTGTACATGCATATGTTGAAATTTGTGTGCTGAGCACGAATTAGACACACATGCTCACAATTGTGTTACTTTCAGTCAAAGAAGAATGCATTCGATGACTGTCGACTTTTTACTGTTTGTACATAATTTCCAGTGTCATCATTTGATTATCACTGTAATAAAAGTATCTCTATGATAATCAATGCAATACTTAAGAAGACTTTTATATATTTCCTTTTAGAATTGATTGTAAGTTAATGGAAAGTTCATAATATATGAAGCAAAATGATAAGCTACTAAGTTATTTATTTTGTTTGTAAATATATATTCAAATGCTTTTGAAAGTTTTAATTCATTAACTTCTTCTGTAATACAGATCTTGCACTAGTAAATTTTAGTCTTATATTGATATTGGTGTATAGAATAATAATAATGCGTTTGATCTTAATGTTAAAAACCTTTTCTCACTCTATTCAACTTTCTTGTTCTAAATTAGATGGGTGATAGCAGCTTCTTCTACAATGGTCGCGTTAGTGGAAAGCAGGTGTCCATATAAGGCCTGCCATAAACTGATCAAAAATTTCATTTGTTTTGCAATTCGGAACTGCAATATGGAGGTAGAAGTATCAGACTCTCATTGACTTGGCAAATGCCAGCTGCTGCATTTCCAAATTTACTAATGGATGCGGCATAGTTATAAAGAAGCAAATAGTTCTCAAAGCGGCATGCATATCGTTATCGTTATAATTTATGAAATAACTTGTTGATGTAAAACATTGGTGCCTTATGATGTCAAGGAGATTACAAGATGGGACAATATTGCACAGTACTGGTTCGCATTCATCAGATAGGAAAATACCATTGGACTTGAACAATTTAGCCCTTTCGTTCATGAACTATTTTCTGATAGTCAAATATGCTTTTGTCATCGGAATCATTATGAAATTAAAACATATGGCAACAACATGAACATGCAACAGCTTGAGAAAGACGTCACCATATTTTGCGAATCAATGTGAATGCAATAATAGGCCATTCATTAGTAGCATACAGGTATCATACCTGAGTGTTAGCCTACCTATAATATTAATGAAGAATATACGGGTTCGAAAGATTCCTTTAAACTATTGACGAATACTATTCCTTTAAGAATAGTATATGCCAGGTATGATCGTCCTGGTTGCAGTCTACATGGACACTTGGTCCTTTGAGTATACATCCCGGTCCACTCTTTCCGACAGAATGCTTATTCGTTTGGTCTGAGAAAAATTGCATTGGAAAATGTTATCAGGGAAGTACTCTTTGAATTGAAGCAGCGGTGGCGTAAGGTGGGGGCTCTAGGGGCTGAAGACCCCACTTTTAATATGATGTGGGCTAATCCTTAATTAGCCCCTCCAGTTATTCAATACCGAGAAAAGATAAAACTGCCCATTCTTGGGAATCACCGAAGCAGTACTTCAGGTCCCAATATATGGAAGTCATCGACTTGTGCAAGAATGTTGTCGCTCGAAGGTTCGATGAAAAGAGCCTTGAAATATTGGTGGCAATTGCGAATGCTATTATTTCCTCTGCCAACGGATGCGTCGACGAGCAATCCTGCCTTGACTTCTTCATTTTACGAAAGAGACATCAGCGGTAACATACTTCTTACGGAGCTTAAAACGTTTCATATAGTGCGAAGGAAACGTACAATGAAGTGAAGGAACAACATCTGAAAAAGTCACTAGCATGTAAAACGTTATTGAAATCTTAAAAACAGTGCCTGGGGCCGAGCGAATATTTTCGGAAATCACGGAGGTGCTAACAATATATTTGACCATTCCAATTACCACCTGCGCTCCAGAAAGATCCTTCTCTTTGTTGAGGCTTATTAATACATTTACGAGATCAAGTATGACTCAAAAGAGGTTGAATAATTGCCTTCTTTTGAAACATCACCATGACATTACAGATAATATCACAACATGAAAAACTGCGAAGCTGCGTACTTTGGTAAACGTTGATGGAAATAAACATTCGTATTTTTGAATTCTATGTGAATTTTTCATAATACCTTTACCGTATGAATATTTTCATAAATCAAAGGGACTTACCATAGCCATTGATGATATACAATTAGTAATAGCCAAGCCTTGCATGAAAATGATAACAATAACATTGGTTCATTGAAAATTCTATAAAACTTGAATTATCATTCCAAATAATCGGTTTATTTATTCTTGGTATTGGGTCTATCAATTCATTCTGAATCAATGCTATTCTAATTAGTTAATATGAATGTTTTTCGTAAATAGCAGCCTTACAAACTTAACATGAATAATAGCTCGAATACGCACAACATTGCTTTGCATCCTTAAGTCAATATAAGAAAAATATATTTCTTAAGTCAAGACATGAATATTGATTTTGAATATTGCTTATGTATTTAGGTGCCAATTGCTACAATATACTTGAAAGAGAGATGGAGAAAGGAGAGAAGGGGAGGGATAGAGACTAGAAATTGGATGAAGCTGACTTGGACAGAGCCCTCACTTTATTTCTGCCAGCCATCCAGAAACTGACTTCGCACGATGTACTGGAGCTCCATCATGCTGAAACGTGTTGCAAGATCGAACTGCCATCCAATGGAAGCTTCTCCATCAAAATTTCAAGATAGGAATTCGCTTTTATTGTGCATTACCGTGGCATGAACTAAAGACCACCACAATCAGAGGCAGCCATACAGCGCCACACCATTATGGAAGAAACTGCTCTCACCGTTGATAGGCCTACAACACCAGGATTATAGCGATCACCAGATGGTCGTCGAACTCTTATATTGTTCGGTAGAGAACTGTTTTATTTGCGCTTCGTCACTAAAAAGAGCTTTATTCCACTCATCAATAGTAAATCGTTCATAATTTTCTTGCAAACGCCAATCGCTCCCGAATGTTGCATGCACTTAGAAATGGCTTCTTTGCTGCTTTAAAAGACCGCAAATTGAAATCCGTGTTCAATCTTCGTCGAATCGTACGAGTGCTTGGCCGCCTGTTTTCCGAGGACAACTGAGAACTAATGTATGAACTTGAAGCAGTCGGTGAACACACCGATATTCTTCTGATTGAAGCATCAGTTCGTTTCGACGAGCACCTTGGTCTTCCGTGCCTGTTAGTCGGTTTGAAATTACTGGTAGATCGAATATGATGCAATGTGTCATGAACAGTAGATTTTGCAATTCCAAGGCGAATCGAAATTTGACGCTGAGAACCTTCTTTAAGCACGGCCATTTGAGCTTGCTTCGTGCTGGAAATTTCTCATTTTCTCATGAAAAATGACGCTGTGAAAAACATATACAGGTGTCTATTCAGTACCTTATAGAATAGAATAGAGTATATATGCTTGAATGCTTTAGTTTGTTAGCAACTGGGACTTCCCAAGGAATCAAAATAAACGACTGAATCATCTGGTCAATCATATTTTTGATTACGATTAAGAAAATCCATTGTTTGCGAAACTAATCAAAAAATATAATTCTGCCTGGATACATTTGGCCACAACTGTATATATATACACATTCATATGTAGCCCGACAGTCATATAAATGCAAGGATATGAAAAATATTTTGCAACAGATGCCTCTGTATAAAATGATTTCATTGGAGTGTTTCAATTGCGAATCTGATGTTCATTTTAGATGTCCATTATTAGCAGATTTTATTCTCCATACACGTCCAGTATTGCTGAAATTTTTGGAAATTTTGTCGGACTTCCCGATGCTTTGAATTTTAATGAATTAGGCAGAAAAGACTTTAAGATGACAATTTTAAATACAATTTGAATACAATTTTAAAAATAATAGTTATTAATAAATATTTTTTGACCTCGAGGATTACCTCAAAATATGCCCTTTAATGCATTGAATATAGCAGTGTGTATAAAGTAGGCTGTATTAAAATATATAGATTTCATAGAATTTGGCAATTACTTTTTGACCCTACCTTCTTTATTTATATTTTCGAAACGAATCAAAGAAGACCTTACTACCTAAAGACAGAACACTCCATTCAAAATAATCTGTATTTCCTAAATTGCGCTGCGAAATTCAAGTAGGCCTAATGCTCAGCTAGTAATCGCATTGTGAGAAGGGCATCGACTGTAACTCAAAATGGTAATAATGGATGAAATCTATGAATTATGCTATGAAGTCAAATTTCTGCGACGAAATTTAGGCCGCGCTTACACGAGGTAACTTGGTGAGCGGTAATTGAACATCAAGTGGCTCGGGGGCACCGCGCACGCACACAGATATGAAGCTTTCCTGAGTTAACTTAGTTACTCCTCGTTTACACGATAGCTTAGTTACCTGCAACTAAGATCAAGCAGTAGATCATAAAGAATTTCAAAATTTGATTCATTTTTTCTCTCAATGTCATCGTTGGATATCCCATAAACATGGTCATTTTAAATATTCCTCTACGAATTCGTAAGTTTGGGCTGATCTCCATTTATCCATATCGATGTACTGCCTTTAATTATTGTCCACGAGAGCGACTAGCGAGACGAGAATACTGATGAAACTGTTGATGATACTGATGAAATGAATGAACAGTGAGTCATTAGTTTCACAATGCGCTGACAAATCTCAAATTCTTTCTTTGAATGTTAGCTACACGTATCTATGGCTCAGCTACCTCTTAGTTTACCATCAAGGTAACTTGATTTAGTGAACCGGGTAACTGAATTCTGCCTTCGAATTCTCCCTTTCTCTCGTGACGCGCGAGAAATTGACAACGTGTGTCGGTGTGGACTAGTCACCGCTCAACAAAAAGAAACTCGTGCAAACGCGCCTTTAGAAGCACCTCTTTTAGGCCTACATAACAGCAAATAGAACGTCGTCCATTTCTGTGCTTATGGTGCTTTGAAATGAAAACACGAAAACATTTCAGTTATTATGAACTGATTCCATTATGATGATATATAGGAGAATATATATAATATAGGAGAACTGTACATGCATAAGTTTACAATAAGATAATCGAGTAAATCGAGTGGCAACCTTAAAATTCTTCTACACCAGGTGAGAATGATTTCAAAGATATTCCGCAAACTAATGTCAGAATTTACTCTTACAAATATGTGCTAAATAAGAATTGCGAAGAGTTTCATTAGAGGATGGAATAAAGTGTTATGGAATTGATATCCATCACACACCGTAAAAATCAGAGAGAGAGTTTCTGACAGGAAACTTCATAAGATGAATACTAGAAAATGCTATTTTGGCAAATTGTCTACTGTTGAATAAACAGTCTGACAGTCTAAAAAATGTAGTGAATCCATCTCCCTGGTAATGACAGATCTTCAAATTACAGATCCATGGTGCAGTATCTCTGCATAATTGCCGACAGACAGGGTGTCACTGAAACTTAGCACGCTTTAGATCCACATTTTGATAAGCTTCTGCTACATCTTAGTTCCTTTAGTGATGAGAACTGTGAACAATTTCATAAGGATTTCTCGGCAGTAGAACATCGGCATCATGGAGAATGACCATGCAATTTTTTGCCGATTTTGTTGCTTTGTCCATTTTGACTCCTAACCAGTTTATCTCAAAATGCATCATATTCCTCTTTCTTCGATATTTCGTAATTGATGTGCATTTCGGAGACATCCACTCAAAGGCCATTTTGAAGACAAATTCATGATGATAATTTCATAGGTAGTACTGTATTAATGCTGTATTACATGTTTTTCTATCATGATGTGACAACATTTTCGTAGCATTGCAATACAGTGGAATTTTCGACCCGTCGAGGTGCCGCAAAAATCCTGTCGTGAAGGGAGAATCCTGAATCAAGATTCGAAATACTTATACATAAGATATACACAGATATTCACTAAGAATCAAAGTTCCAGCAGCATCAGCTTTCTGGATGCACTGATCTATAAAGAGAATGAAATCTTAGAAAGAGAAATTTACCGAAAAGAGACTGTTGTACACAAAATTGTATTCACTTTTATTCCAAACACATCTTATCAAAAATATTCCTTGCGCACTGGCAAAACGCATCATTAAAATTGTTTCATTGGCATTAAATTGGAGCAAACTAATGTACATGCGCTAAGAACGCAACTTTTAAAAGTAAGATATCCTCAAGACGCAATTAAATTTGGAATTCCCCCATAAATTAAAAAAGAGACGTCTCCAGGTCGAGGTGAACAGACTGTTACTACTAAGATAATTCCCTTTATTAGCACATGCACTAAAAATAATCCTGACATCTATAACGAAGTCATTAAGTTATTAAGTCATTAAGCCCATCAGTACCAGCTAGAGCCTTATGGATCAATTTCAGAACTGTAAATCTATTCGATCATAGAAACAACCTCAATATCTTTATAATTTATTGAATAGCATTAATCGTCCGGTTATACAGGGCACACAGAGTATGAGAAACCAAGATGCAATTGTTGCCCTATCTTGATAACGGGTAAACACATCAATGTTATGTTCAACAAAAACCAACAAATTATGAAATCAAGAGAAACATGAGCTGTCTATCAGAGAACATCATTTAATTATATCAGCAGTTCTCAAGCTGGGCGTTCGCCACTTCCAAGGGGCGTTGGATGCGAAGGAGGCAGAAAGGGGACGTTTTGCTTATTATCATATCTTTAGCTGTCCAGGCACATTGAACAGTGTGCATCTTCAGAGTACGAGCAGTTACTTCGTTCATTGCGAAACTCGATCCTTTTCATCGGAATATCGCCCGTCATGAGTTGTATCTGTTTCCAATCTTGAACGGCATCGTGGGATCTATGCTTGTCTACTCGGCTCACATCATCTCACTGCAGGATGATATGAAAGCGCGTTTTGCTGACCTTATCACGGTAGACATTCTTGTGTGGCTGACTGACGACTTAATCCCAGCTGCAGAAGAAGGTGACATTCGTCTTCTGGAAGAAATGATATAGCCTACCTCCAACTTGACGCAGCTTTGAAAATCATATTTTCCAAAACTGCTGGACCTCTCTTCTGGATTGATGACTGTATAAAGCATTGCTTTCGACCTTTATGTGGAGAGGCAAAACGGTTCGCACTGCCATTTCCAACTTCGTATTTGGTCGAGACAGGATTCAGCGCCTTAACAAGACTACAAAGTAAAAGCCGCAATCGTTTGGGTATTATAAAGTGGTGTGATTTGCGCCTTATACATTTGTCTAAAATTAAGCCAGATGTCCGTGATCTTGCAAAACAGCACCAACCTCAAGGATCGAATTGACTGTCGTACTATTTATATATTTTTCTTTGCATGTCATGCCATCATTATTGTTTATGTAAACTGTGTAGAGTCAAAGAAGCATAGTTGTGAATTTACCTACTTGAGGCTCGTTTTCACCCTGAAAATTGCCACAAGCCTTTATGAAAATAACTTTTAGATGTAAAGCAAAATCATTTGATACAAAGCATAATGTATTTCAAGGATGATTCTAAATTGACATTCTTATACACCGGGTAATATAATACACAAATTCAAGAACCGAAAGTGAGGAACCAAAATTTAACCATGCCGATGCCCAATGCCGAGATTAATTTCATGGAGGAGGGCGCAGGACGTTTTTATGAGATGCAAAGGGGCGTTCAGAAAGGAAAGGTTGAGAAATAATTATTTACTTGTACATTATACGCTGCGACGAAAGTAACGCGATATAGTATGTCGGCCAACTGACTCACCATGCAACGTCAACAAATAACTCACTCCAAACATGGAGTGATAATGAATGAAATATTTTTATATTAAAGTAATGGAAATCAAAATGCAAGTCAAGAGGAGACAAAGAATGGTTTGCGAGCAGTCATGTGCAAGGAAAATGAGAGATTCACATACAGAAGTCAAGATTCTCATTGAGAATAATCCCATATACAGGAAAACACTGTCTACGTCGATTATTTCACAGTTGGAAGTGGGTCGTGGGTCATGGGTCATGTTTTTCCGAAAAATTGGTGGGTCAGGTGGGTCATGGGTCATGTTTTTCCGAAAAGTTGGTGGGTCAGGTGGGTCGTGGGTCACATTTTTACGTGGGTCAGGTGGGTCGTGGGTCAGACTTAGTTGACCCACTTCCAACCAGTTTGACCCATGATAGATTTGGCAATCTCAAATACACTAAACTTCATTTATTCGTATTCTTATCACTCATGAGAAATTATTGAGTCAGTGTCACTAAAAGGGGTGATGGATGCAGACAGTCAAAATATGCAACACTATTGACTTTCACAAGCCTCATACAGCTTCGAAAGGGGGCGGAATTCACACAAATTAAAGGCTCGAAAGCAATTGCTGCTGTCTACTGATAGATGTTGGTTGGTGGAGAGAAGTTGTTTGAGTACAATTGTGTACGCTCGATTCTCGGTCGCTATGTCTGACGATACCCAATGATGTGTGACCTTGATTTCGGAGATACAGCTACTGAAGAAATCAGGTATTCAGAGGTATTATTAATCTTGAAAATTTTCTTGCAATGCCAGCTGACCTTCGTTTTGCTTGTTTCGTTCGATTTTGTTGGTCTTTCGTAGAAAATATCCTCTGGTAGAGATTAGAATGGTAAATCTCTGGTAAAGATTGATCAGAGCCTAAATATTGTCGAAATATGTAATTGATAAAAATATCTTGACAATATAAATGCTTCATATCTAAAGTATTTAGCCGTTCAATCTACTTTCGCATCGTGCATGTTCCATGCATCTCATTGCTCATTCGATGCATGATAATCTGAAATAGACTGAAATAATCTGAAAATTGACTTATCCCTTTCACACGGACTTATTACGGCAGAGCTCTGTGAAGAGACATTACTTGACACTTCGTATCAATAAAAAGTTTCGCTTTGATATTTGATTTGGTATCAATAAAAATAGGAATATTTACATGATGTCGATAGTGATTGTTATCACAACGTACTCGCCCATGTAGCGCCACTCATATATATCAGTTCATCTATGTATATTATGAGCTAATCAATTAATTATAATCTTGTCATCGTGAAATTTTCTATTCACGCGTTATGCATGCTTACTCCATTTGCTTTTCAGTAAATGTCATTCTTGCATCAAATATACAACCTTCTACTTAAATCTAACATTAGCGGAAGTAAATGAAATTTTAATCGATTGCCATCAGAAGCAACAAAATATTAGTCAGACGATTTTTCTGGGATAATTTTCGCACATGTATTATATAACATACTAAATGCATGCATGAAGGATTTAGACCTACTGCAGTCTTATTTTTTTAACTTCATTTGATTAGGAAATGCAAAATTTGAAATTTAGTCTGTTGGGCCCTCAACTTAACTAATCATCTCTCTACGAGTTAAATAGGTAGCACTAAAAAGGATAGTCAAGAATTATAACAAGAAACAGAATCGTTTAAATGTTTAGAACCTTAGGCATTTGTGGTGCATGAATTTTGATTATAGGATAATTTTGATGAGGTTGCATGTCTATTTATCATGTGACAAGTGATCTGATACACTTGAATCTTCATAACAAATCTTAGCAACAATTTTGATACTACCAGGCCTCTACCTACAGGGTTCCTACGCGTCGGGAAATGTCAGGGAAATGGAATTTTTCCCGACAACTGGAAAAGTCAGGGAATTCTTAAAACAGGGTGAAATTTAACTAAAGTGTCAGGGAATTATTTTATTCGTTTGAATGTCAGGGAAATATCAGGGGAAAATATAGGCTACTGTACAACTGCAGCTTTCTTCACTGAAAAATTGACTATCGATACTTTTAATGAGATGTTGGTTAGTTTTTAGGAAATTCTTTTCTACCCGATTCAGTAGAATGTGTATGCTTCTAACTTATAATTTTCTCGCTTATTGATTATGATATCTCTAATTACAGTGTATTATATGCGCATTGAAATGACATGCATTCAGAGGTAGTTATTAAAATATAAAATTTCACGAGCATGCTTGTTGTAAATCGTGATTAACAAGACAAATTTCAACAGTTTTCATTTCATTTTGAATTTTTTGTTCTTTAGAAGGACCCTTGCTGTTTTCCATCTTAAGTCCAACGTTCGACTTCATGACGACGCAAAGTTAAACAGACGCAACAAGACAATGTCGTGAAGAGCTTGTCTTATGTCAGGTTCCACCTTGGCGAACACACATCGATAATGAGTCAACCGCTTAATTCCGTTTACGCAGTATCATTTTTATACAGCGAAATAAAAGCCGAAAGCTGCTTTGATCTTATTTCATTTTTTTCTTACCTCTCACCGTTTAATAATAATAATAATAATAATTGTATTTGATTCAAGGAAAACAAATACAGAGCCCAACTAAAGGGCTAACCAGGCATATCATGATAGAAGAGTTATACACAAGTTGTCAAGCTATTGGTGTGGAGTCACGGAATGAAAGAAAAAGTGTTAATAAGAGAGCGTACATTGTTTCCAGTAATTACCAAATATCAAGTCTTTGAAATAGCCTCTCAATAATTGCTTTGAATTTTGAAACGGATTCAACATTTATTTCTGCATCTGACAGCATATTCCAGTATTGGGCAATTCCTGCTGGACCAGTGAAAAAATAATTGCGATAATTGTGATGGCAGCGGCTTGTGTAAAGTCGGAAGTGATTACCTCGAGTTGAGGAGTTTGTTACAACATCAAAGAGCTTGAAAATATCGAGGTCAACGTACCCATGGACAGCTTTATACAAGAAAATGAGATGATATCGAATTCGACGAGCCTGCAATGACTGAATCTTCAAATTATATAGCCGCTCACGATAAGGGAGATGTCCAAAGCCAGGTAGTCTTTTGGTCATTCGTCTTTGCACACTTTCAACAAGTTTGATATTTCTCTGTGTATAAGGCTGCCAAAGTATGTTACCAAACTCCAATTTACTTCTGACGTATGTCTTATATAGATTGATTGATGCATGTATATCCCGTTGTGAGAATGAACGGGAAATCATGCCAAGCATTCGACGTGCTTTATTAACAGTCAGGGAAACATGTTCATCAAATGAAAGTCTATCATTGATAGTTATTCCCAAATCTTTGAAAATTCTAGTAGCAGGGATCGTTCTGTTGCACAGTATATATGATTGTCGCATATCCGATGTTCTAGTACCAAAATTAACAACACAACTTTTACTTACATTCAAGTTCAAACCGTTGTCAGTATTCCACCTTTCGAGTCGATCTTGATCCTGCTGATGTTGCGCATGATTCTCGGATTCACTGGAGCCTCTAGACCATTCAAATGCAATTTTAATATCATCGGCATACTTCACAATCTTGCCCCATACTATTGCTTCGTCAAGGTCATTAGTGTATAACGTAAACAGAATCGGGCCTATGACAAAACCCTGAATTACCCCACTCATTATTACACGTGGGGATGAGACATGGCCTTTGAACAAAACTGATTGAGTTCGCTGATGAAAATAGTTCTTCAGCCAACGCAACATAGTTGAACTAAATCCATAATATTGTAATTTGGACAAAAGGCGATCATGTGGTATGCTTTCAAAAGCTTTGCTATAGTCCAAGTGTAACAGATCGATATCCATAAAATTATCACATGTTTTCGTCATAAAATTCAATATGAGTGGTTTCAATTGATCGACGAGGGATAAATCCATGCTGAGTCGGTGAAATAATGTTCAAAGACGTACAATGATCCATGATATGTCTGCGAATGATGCGTTCCATAATGCGACACACTGTGCTTGAGATGGTCACAGGACGGTAATTTGATATATTGCTTCTCGAGCCAGCTTTGAATATCGGAGTAACCAGAACGTTCCTCCAACCATCAGGAAGTAAAGCGGTGTTGAAAGACAATTTGTATATTCTATAGAGTAACTCAGAAAATATTGGAGCACCTTTCTTTAGCAGAGTATACGATAGACCATCGTTATCTATACTCGTAGAATTGGGCAATGAGCAAATCACATCATACACGTCTTTGACCTCAAACGTTAGAGGGTCCATGATACTAGTAACTTGATCACATTCAAAATCAACAGTTTGTGATGACGATGAAAATGATGACGCGAAGAAATCATTGAACTTTTCAGCTATGGTATCAGGTTCAAAGCAAACATCGCCTTGTAAATCATGAAATATACTTGGAACACTGTTGACTTTCAACTTTGCATTTACATATTTCCAGAACATCCTTTTGTTGGTTATATATAGGCTAGAGATCTTCTCCTCGTGATCATTTCTTGCTTGATCAATTTTGCAACTGAGGTTTGAATCGGCAGCTCTCAAGCGTAATTTATTAGAAAAAGTAGGATTTTTCTTGACTTGAGCAAGGCATCGTCGCCGATGTCTGAATGCAGTTCTCACGTAGCTTCTGAACTTGGGAGACCATTCTTGCTTTCTTTTCATCGGAACACATGAATGAATGATTGACCTAGTGTCTTGTAGGAAAGCAGTCCATAAAGCGTTCACATCAGTCATGCCTTCAAGATGAGTCCAATCATGATCTCTGAGCATTTGGTGAAATTGTTTCCACTTAGCTTTTGAATAAAGATAGATGTTGGTATTCGACGTAGTTATCTTTTTTAATGATAGTGTCACGTCAAAAGTAATGATTGAGTGGTCCGAAGTACCAAAGCGTTCACGAACGACTACATCATTCACCATCATCAATGGAGTAGTGAAAACTAGGTCAAGAATATTGTTTGACTCAGGGCGGGTAGGCACAGTGATATTTTGAATAAGAACATTAGCGAAAAACCATTCCATCATAGAATTATCAGCTCTGTTATATGTAGGGTCACTCCAATCAATTTCAGGATGGTTGAAATCACCAACAACACAATACTGGGCACAGATATTAGCGAAGGTTGAGTTCATGAAATCGAAAAGAGAATCATCGTTAACAGAATGAGGCGGACGATATATGCATGCAAATCCTACTTTCTCATTATCATCAGTTACCACATAGCATGAAATTGCATCAAAATCGTTACAAGAAATACTATGAACAATTGTTGAAGGAACAGTATTCTTGATAAAAATCATTACCCCACCTCCTCTACGGTCGAATCGATCACATCTATAGTTTGTGAAGTTGGGGATCATGAAGTAACTCTCTGGATACTCGTCAGTAGACCAAGTCTCAGTTATGCAAATAACCATTGGTTTCATTTCAGCAGCATAGACTCGTAATAGGTCCATTTTCTGGATTAAAGATCTGGCATTTGTATAGAAACATAGCACAGGTGAAGGAATATTCTTGAAAGAATCACAACTCGAACTTTGACGAGGGATATTGACCTCTGAATACGTGGATTTCACAAAATAGTGCATTAAAGGACAGACTTTTTCAATACTTTCAGGATAATATGAAATCAGAAAACAAAGATACGAATCGAACGTATCATAGCTTAAAGATAAACATTGACTATCCTTGTGATCGATTTGTCAAAATAATTGATTATTGATATCAACATTATCCACCACATTCGAATTCTTGTACAAGCATCCCTTCTTAACAAATATTTGATCGTTGCTTGATGAGGAGGCCTTCAAACTACTCAATTCATCACGCAGGCGTTTGTGTTCCTTTCGCATTAAGTAAGACATATCAGGATTGAAAAAAACTTTGCCAAAAATGTCAGGGTTTGAAACTCGCAATTTCTTCTGACCACTCAACAATTTATATCGAATGTTTTTGTTGCTGAATTCAACTTTCATAGGGCGCGATCTATTCGAGTTTCCTTTTCCTAGACGAACGCAGTCAACAACATGATTTTCGTTAAAGTTTTCACAAATTTCGTCGCAGATATAATTGACTTTTGACACATCGTCTTTCAAAATTTCGCCATATATAGCAATATCTTTTTCTGGAATTCCATTAATAATGAGATTCATTTTGCGCTTCTTCTGTTCATATTTCTCAATGAAATTTTGCTGATCAATGATGATTGATTTAATCTTCTCAACTTCTAAGTTGATTCTGACTTGATCAGTTTGTATCATGTCAAGTCTCGTTGTGATTGCATCAACTTTCGAGGTTATAGCTTCTAGTTTCTGAGTCAGCTTCTCCTCAAGACGAGAAAACATTGCACTCATGTCCTCAACACTAATCGACGACGATCGTATAGCTGATCCGGAGGGAGTTGATTTCTGACTAGCTTTGCCATTCTTAACCATCTTGATAGATTCTCAACAAGTGATGGAATTGAATAACGCAATTTGCAACAAAAAAAAGACCAGGGTTCGAACCAGTACCACACGGATGCTAGTCAGAGTTTGTGTTTAAGATCACAGCAGCTTTCGGTTTTTATTTCGCTATGTTATATACTTCGCATTATTGAATAAAATATATTAAATACTTATAACTAAACCAGTCTTTCAACGCACTAAATTAGTATACTAATATATCAATTTCGCCAGTCCTGCTTGGTCACTTTGTATTTAAAAATGTACTTTGTGTTTATTTAATGATGCTTTCGAAGTCTTTCTTGAAAATTGTGTGATGGTAACAAAAAAAGATGCTTAGCATTATCTTATTACATATTATCACCAGAAGAATGCAATATTTTGACATTCAAACGAAGTGTCAAAAAATAATACTTAAATATACTGTCCAAAAATTTTTGTCAGGGAACTTCTGAAAATTGTCAAGAAAATGTCAGGGAACTTTTTTGTTCAGATTGCGTAGGAACCCTGACCTAGATAGACATAGAATCTTGAATGAAAATGAAACTAAAGATGATACCAGAGAAGGAAATTGCACTCACGTACATCATTCACCCTTGCAGCAGGTGGGTCATGTGGGTTAAAGATGTGGTGGGTCAGGTGGGTCGTGGGTCACATATGCCGTGGGTCAGGTGGGTCATGGGTCAAATTTCGATGACCCACTTCCAACTCTGGATTATTTCGTGAAAAGGGACCAGAAGACAACCATCGACCGGATGGAACAGATGATTTGGCGAGTGATCACTTGACTGAGATTTAGATAACAAGTTCATAATCTGGCGTCATCTCTTGATTTCATGCCGTTGCTCATTTGAAAACCGACATCCACATTGGCTCAAGCAGTCATTAAACGTCAACATTGCTTCGTGCGTCGAAGACCAAGACCCTATGTTTTTCACGGCTCCCATTTACAAACGGTGTGCCTCGGCCACTGAGATGTAGTGATGCAAATAGAAAATTTTCCAGAAAATTTTGAAATTTATTTTTCGGTGATTGACGTTTTTCCTTTGTTCTGGAGACTTATTATAGTCGTTTGAAAAGACTATGTAGTATTCAAAGTCCGAAAACTTCTCTATCATCCCTGTATGTTAACTTTTGTAACCAACTGCACCTTTTCCATGTCTATTTCAGATCTTTCCAAATGAATTTCAGACATTGGATGGATTTCAGATTTTTCTAATCGAATTTCAGACATCTGTCACAAGCTCAACTTTGAAAAGATATTTAATTCAACTGGAGATCTACAATTCATCTGGATCATATCTGAAATTCATTTGGGCAGATCTGAAATCGATTTGGAACTACCTGAACCATCTGAACTAGAAATGTGTATCCTCATTCCTCAACGAAGATATCGGACAATGCGCCAGAAGTTTGAAACTATCATAGATATTCTTTTTCTCATCACAGATATCTTTAGTGACCAAATATCTCACGAGTTTACAGTCTTTATATCTTCCAATATGGTCGCTCATGAATGATGCGTGGACTGTGTGCTTTTCATCACATGTTCATCAACACATGGAGAATTTGCATCACTATGATCAACGCTGCATAGCTTAACTTTGAAGCTAACAATTAGCAAACTCCAAAATGAAGTATATTATTTTTGCCCCAGATCTTTCACATTGCATGAAAATATTCCCCTATTGTAAAGCAAGATTCACGTTATCCCAAACGGTGTTAGCTGTGTGATACGGTAATTAAAAATGCTAACAATTTACTAGTACAACCCACTGATGGCATAGGAATGTTCAAAAATCCGCGGACGGAACTCGTATTGCTACGATCGCTTTAATCGAAATAATGATGAAATCAAGAGTTTCATACCCAATTTATTGGCACGCAGCTGCCTCGGCAGTGGAAGCGCTTAAATTATAGGGCCTATCAAAAATTTCAAAATTTTCAAAATTTTCCAACATTTTCCATAATTTTACACGGAAAATTTTCATCACTACTGAGATGGACAGAGAGAGGCAGGAGCAGACTGGTTTATTGGTCTTTGAATTTAGCAGATATATCATTCAATGAGTAGTCCTCGTTCAAGATGGTGAAGGTGGTTGGAAGTATGACTTTTCCTTGAAATAATTTCCGATTCTTAATTTATTGAAACATTTTGGGATTTTGCTCATTTTCTTACACTGCGACGTTTTAGACAGTTATACAGTACACTAATTCGTAGATCTATTTTTCGGCATCTAAAAGCTTTGAAGTTTGTCTAGAGCTGATGATGTTTGCGTTCTGCCGCTGCTTAAGTAGATGGACTAGAACCACTACAATAAGTAAACTAGACCTGCCAAGACTTATCATAGCATCATCTCGTGAGCCGACTTGTTTTTGTTCAAGGCAATCTGCTCGCAGCACTCCCAGCCTTACGGTAGTTCTTCATAACCTAACATATCAACCTCTTGTTAAGGAAACGAATATATTAGGAACTTGTAGTCAATGATATGTAAATTTTCATTGAAAATCTTTCGATCTTAATTAAGCATTGTATATCTTAAATAATAATGCGCTTTGAACTGGCGGAAGTTGCACGTTTTGCTTCAATAGTCATTATCAATTATAAATCTCTGATGACGCACACGCTGCACCGTTGGTACACAGTATGGTGATGATATTTTGTGAATAGGATGGCATTTGCGTTACGCGTCGGTGATTGTAAGTATAAGTTTACATAAGTCTTTTATTGTCTTGGAGAAGCAATCAGGTTTAATTGGACCTGATGTTCCGCAAGAGCATCAGGTATTAAATATTTGTAGAACATAACTTATTGCAATGTTTTGAACTTCATTAATTTTGTCTTATATGGTCAATCAATCTACCCACTAACCAGTCTAGTACATTCTAGTCTTCACTAGAGAACAAGCTGTGGTTCCAAATTTGAATACATCCCTTTGATCCCATGAAACATACTAAAGAATAACTAGTTGTTTTAATATGATCTTCAATGCAAAATATCATCTTACATATGTATTATATCATCATGTCAGCAACAATAATCTGAAAATTTCCGTGGTAGCAATGGCTAAAATTTATACAGTATATTCTATTCATGCATTGTCCAATTAATACAATGCTGATGATAATGACAATAATTATGATATTACAATATTTAGAATATTGCAATTCATCAGCTGATGGATTCTTTTTTATTTTCAGGAAATTTATAAATTTCATACACTATAAAACAACAAACAAGTAGTACATAAATATTATAGAATGACTTGTAGAATATAAATTTGCGACGCAACATGATAAGCGATCAAGGCTTTTTGAAAGAAGCATTGAAAGACGCTTTGTTATTCAGGCAATGTTAATCCCAAATGAATGAGATGTTTCCGCACAAACAGGTAAGCGAGAAGTTCAAGTGATATCAGGCAAGGCAGCCGCGAGGTGCGCACGGTGGCATGGAATTGAGTTTAAGATATTCACAATTGCATTTTCCCATAAATCTTTCCTATCAAAAAAAGTGAATTAGATGGAGAAAAAACTCATGCGTTTTGAATATAGAATAATAATTATGAAACATAAGAACGGATAACACATCTTTTAGCTTCTCATCTTACAAATCACTTGCTGAGATGGGCGCTCTTACGTGCTCAAACTCGGCTGACGGAAGTGAAACAAGTGCTATATTCTCACTGAACGCGGTTGAAGACGTCGGTTGCTATAAGCGAGTGTTAAGTCAAAGAAGGTCGAGTCAGGGTCCGATGAAGACCTACGGCATATTGATTTAAAGCTGAACTATAAATGGGCCATGTAGGACTATTAGCAGACACGTAATCTCAGATCTAAGAAGGGCTATAAGACGGAATTTTCAGGCAGTTTTTCATCATGAACTTTTAAGTCTAAGCATTGTTAAGTAAACAATTAATTATACTAAAATTCCTAAAGTAGCAGCTCTTATTAAAAGTAGGTCCTGACGTGGGGATGCGAAAGTCTTGAAGTATATCTGGTCATCAGCATGGAAAGATTGTTTTTGTGCATCAGTATACCATCTGTTTTTTTGACAGTGCCTAAAAGTTAAGAATCATTAACGGCAACTTTTGAGCCATGCTCCCGATTAACTTAATCCTTACGATGCACATGCCTCTAACTTAAGCATTTCATCTCGACCAGTGACCAAAATCTCAGCAAGATAAAATCCAGTCAGTGTAACAAATTTCGATCATCGCCTTAAAACAGTGAATGCCCTCTACTTTTAGTAATGGACCAATAGTAGTGGTACGCTGACTAGTGCTCTCGTGCTGGGATGAACTAGAGCTCTTTTTCGAGATGATATAATATATGATGCTACATACCTAGAACCATCTGCACTTAACCTTTAAATTAGTATTTTCCACATATATTACTGCTAAATTTCAATGCTTACGTAATCACGAACCTTGTATTCTTATCGATAACGCAAGGGCAGTCATAAACCCCATTCGAAAAATTTCTCTAAAATTGTTGCAAGCTTTTTGGCCACGTTAATCGGACATCATCCCCTCATTGACATTGGTAAAAAATTGACCAATTGACTTTGCTCGACACGGTCCAGCTAAAAGTCACCGAGTCCACCAAACAGCCCAAGTTCAGATGACTTGCGGTTTTGTAAGCCCAGGCTCCCGAATATGCTTAAGATTTTTGTGGGATCATGGGTCCGAACTTTCATGATTTTCGATTTCCAAGCTGGCAAGTCCGAGATTGTTTTTATAGAAACACATGACAGTTTTTGTTGGTACGAATAATAAAAGCTACAGATAGTGGGTTAATGTTATATGATCATAGCGAGCATGTGCATCAATTATCGTACAAATCAATATTAAAAACATTGTGTGATTGCTTGTTTCTTTATGGTTCCAAGATGTCACCGCATCGTTCAATAGCCATGTAAGCAGCATAATTATTCGGTCCGTTTTGGACTACTTCTCTATTGGCTAACGGTGCAGCTGGCTGTAAATCATGCATCAAAAAAACTTAAATACTGTCATGTAGCTAAGCCAATAAAGACATTACGATGTAAGTTTTCTGTGATTGGATTCGAATCTATATTTGCCTTCTTGCTGATCCCTTATAAATAAAGAAACATATGCAGGTAAGTTAGTAAGTAAGCGCATAGTTTGACTGATTGAAAATCAAAGACAAGGCAAGTAAGGACATGTCCATGCAAGCAAGGGCTTGTGTGTACAAAGAAAGAACTGTGCAGGATGTAAATAGAATAATTAAATATTGAGTTGCATCCTGAGTTGAAAAATGGAAACAGACTTGAATAGCTGCTATTTCATCCAATATCAGGAATCATCAATAGGCATAGTTTCCATCTCTCAACATCGACAAAACTCCCTATTTAAACTGTGCAGGAGTTACATAAAGTCAAGTCCATATTTTTGCAAAATCATGTATATAATGAAAGATGACTTTCGGCATAAAGCAAGGCAGGGAGGAAGAATGAAGTGAGTAGACCGCAAGCTTGTCGATGTCAAAAATTGATGCATTGGGTGATCTTGCGATATGGTACATTTTTCAAATAATATAAGGTCACTTTTCGTTCGTTTATCACAATGATTCTAGGCAATTTGAACAACAGTCACTTCCACAGATCATTCTGTGTGGTGCCGATGTTTCTCCAGATGCTCTGAGATCACTGATGGCATGCAAATAATCATTGGAGAGCAATATTCCAAAATAGCTCGCAAAATTCCTTTATAATTCATTTTGTGCTTAGAAAGATCTTAAAAGTTTTATACAAAGGAGTCTGCTAGCAAATATACGTGTGGCATAGTCAAAATGGCCGTCCCATGATAAATCATCTAACCAAACAACATCAAGAAATTTGTACTTGCTGACAAACTGGATGACAGGAATGCAACATGCCTCACATTCTCTTGATTTTCTAACAAATAGACGCTTTGATTTCGACTTATTGACAGCTTAGAATTGGCTGCCCAAGAAATAATGATTTGGTGCTCAGCCAAAAATGATGATTGTTTTCATTTTTTTAACAGAAATACAGACAGACAGACTTTATCACCGACAAGCTTCATAATTTTGCACATTTTACTAGTCGCTTTTCAGCTTGCAATCACAATATTAAAATATATGGTCCCAAAACAGATCCTTGCGAAACACCAGAGGATGTAAATATGACTTCACTTGCAATGTTATTAACGCGAGCGCTTTGTGTGCGATTTGACAAGTATGATTGAATAAATTTATGAAAAATTGCGATAGAATATAGTGAACTAGCCAAGAAACAGAAACTTGGTGATCTAGTCTATCAAATCAATCAATCAATAGAGGTGCCCTGTCATAGTCTGACGTCGGCGACAATCAAATGTTCTTGTCTCTTCATACACTTCCGGATGATGTCGAGCGCCGTTTTTTTCCATGACACGTGACAGCGATCCAAGATAAGTCATACGCTGTCGACCACGAGCTCTTCGCCCCTCCAACTTTCCCGTAAGAACCAGATGTTCTAGTTGCTTCTTACGGAGCACGTGGCCAAGAAATTGAACCTGCCTTGTGACGATGGTTCGCATCAATTGTCTCGTTCTACAGCCCGCTGCAGCACTGTGCCGTTCCGCACCTTCTTCGTCCAGGGTATGAGTGCCATCACAATTTGTACAACAGATAACATAAGAACCTTTTTCATGCGATGTTTGCACATACTATAGTTCAAATGCTTGACTTCAACATCTATTGAATACTCTTATTTCCCTTATACCAATTTCTTGTAATCATACTTAACTTGTTAGTTTAAAACCAATGTGCGTCTGTCATTTTGGAAATAAACCTTAGTTATTATTATCATTATCATTCTTCGCAGAAAGCACATTTCCGTCGCCTCCAGGCGATCCTGCATCGTTTGACTGATTGTCCAGTACTCACAGCCATATAGGAGAACCGACTACACGTTGCACTTCAAGATTCGAAGTCTTGTTGCAAGCTGATCGAGCGAGAATTCAAAACGCTTTTCATCTTGTTGTAGACCGTCTTTGCAATTCCAATGCGCCTGCACATTGTCACATTGCACATATCTGTGTCACACTTTCCTGTCGATGTTACCATGCTGCCCAAATATTGGAATTGGCCGACCTGTTCCAGGGCATCTCCATTTACTTTGATGTTGCAGGGCGGCGTGACAGGCTTCTTGGAGAAAACCAGAACGAAAGATTTTCTTCTGTTGATGGTGAGCCTTTTCATTTCACTTTCCTCAACCATCTTGTTCATCATGCTCTGCAGCTTCTCCTCTGTGTCGGCGATGAGTACAGTGTCATCGGCATATCTCAGGTTATTATGTTCACCCCGCTAATGATGAAACCTTTCAGTTCTTTGATGTGGCGCATTATCATTTCCGTGTAAAGGGAGAACATACCTGGTGATATAATATACCCTTGCCTCACTCCGCGTTCAATGTTCACATACTCACTCAGTGCACCATCTATCCTCACTGCTGCCTGCTGGTCCCAGTAGAGATTCTTGATCAATTCAATGTCCTTCCCGTCGACATCCAGTGTCTCAATCATTTCGATCAGCGGTTCGTGCCTGACCTAATCAAACGCCTTCACATAATTGATGAAACAGGCATACATTTCACGCTGCATTTCAATTGCTCGCTCCGTTAACATCCTCAAAACGAAGATGGCGTTCCGCGTACCCTTATCCGGAGTGAACTCGTACTGCTCTTCGTTGACTTCTCCAGTCGTTCTGCCTCGGATGCGGTTAAGTAGGATCCGAAAGACAAGTTTCGTGAAGTAACTCGTAGGGCTGATGGTTCTATGTTCCTCACACTTTGTTGCATCCGGCTTTTTCTGTAAGGTGATGAAAACAGATTTGCACATCTCCGCTGGAAAATGACCTTCATCGTAAATACTGACATACGTAAAATCGTATGCCAGTATTTGTATTTCTTATACGTTGCCTTTATCAACATAGTTGTGATGTGTTCATGAAGAGCAATAAGACCTATCACTGTCGAAGCATTACGCATTCCACTGTGTTGACAGAGTCCTCTAGATGTTAGTAATGGGCAAAAGACCGTTCCAGGACACCATAAAATTCAAAAAAATAGTTTCTTTAAAAACGACATAAATTCATGAATTTAGACCCTTTTTCAGGTTTTTAAGACCTAAATACATGAATTTAGTCCATTCAAAAAGTACCATTTTTTCAAAAAATGGCATTTTTAAAAACGACATAAATTCATGAATTTGAACCCTTTTTCAGGTTATGAAGACCTAAATTCATAAATTTGGGCGTTTTTAAAAATACCCAATTTTTCAAATTTTTCAAAATCTCAAATTTGAGAATTACAATTTTCTCGCTTAAATCATGACCGTTCCAGGACACCGAAAAAATCAGAAAAGTTAAGAATCTCAAAATTTGTGAATTACAATTTTTACCTTGTAAATCATGACCGTTCCAGGACACCGAAAATCATAAAAGTTAAGAATCTCAAAATTTGAGAATTACAATTTTCTCGCTTAAATCATGACCGTTCCAGGACACCGAAAATCATAAAAGTTGAGAATTTCAAATTCATGAATTTTATCCATCTTTTAGGTTTTTAAAATATAACATGTGACTAATAATATTTCTTTAAAAATGGAAGAAACAAAAGTGGAAGGAACTTCAGAAATGGAAGAAACCGCAAGAATATGTCCTTCATTATCATATGAAATGGATATTGCAAAACACAAAGATAGAGTACGTTATATGAAAGTTAAGGAATCTCAATTATTACTTAGATTAGAACATTATAATAAATTAAGAAAGAGATGGAGTAAAGTTAAGAATGTAACACAAGGAATTGGCATATTCTTAACAATAAGTTTAGGTGCTTTAACAATTGTTATATCTTCAGGTGTTTTAGTAATTCCAGTAGTTGCTACAGCTTTAACAGGTACGGGTGTTTTTGCAACTTCACTTGTTACAATGTTAGATAAATCTTTAATAACTAAGAAACGAAAATCATTAAAAACTAAGCATTTACATATTAAAGAAGTCTATGATAAACTACATTACTACTTTCAAAGAGTATGTGATGATAATGTTATTACGTTAGATGAGATTGAAAAATTTGATCAAATAGCTAATGAAGTAAATCAAATATCATTTCATTTAAAGACCGAAAAAGTTGATGATAAGAATAAACAGGGTGGCCAAATTTCTAGTGATGGTAAAACTTTTACTGGTGGTAAAATTTCTAATGAAGAAAATGATAAAATTTTTTTAGAAGAGTTAAAAACTTTAAGCGAAAATTTAAGCAAAACTTTATTAAACAAAACTTTATTAAACAAAACTTAAAACGAGAAAACTTTAAACGAAAAGATGTCAAACAACAAAGCAATAAAAAAATAATTTGTTCAGTAAAATGTTTTTGCTGCATTCCAATGTTACCACAAAATTCAAATATTATATTTTAAAAATGGATAAAATTAGAGCTGATAATTTTAAAAGAATAAAACAATTAGAAGAGTTAATAAAACAAAGAAATATTATGAAAGAAAATCATCTTCAACATAGAATGATAAAAGCTGGTATTCAATCTGATATGTTTGAAAAAATGCAGCAAACCGAGCAAGTAAAAACTGATTTTGAAAAAACTATGAAACCATTTAAAACTCTTGAAAAAGAAAGTACAAATAATGATAAACAAATTGATATAACAGATCCAGAGCACAAAACTATATTAGATGACTATGGATTACTAGAATCAAACATTACTAAGAAATTACCAAAATCTATGCAATTTGAACATTCTATTTCATTTATAGATGGAAAAACAATACCTAGATTTTATCTCGGACAAAAAGAAATATTTCCACAACCTTTTCGAGGTATAATTTTTTCACCAGATAAATCTCCTTTTAATTTAGATAGAAATTTTGTTAATCTTTTAAGAGGAGCAGATTTAAATAATTATGCTGTAGAAGATCTCATAAAATATAAAGCTATGTTAGACAGAGTTGGTGCAGTAAAATCTCTTAGACGTTATAAACAATTAGAAAATTTATTATCAACGGGAGTTAAAGTAGGGAAAGGTTTATCTGAAAAACAGAAAACAGAAACAGAAACAACCATATTTTTACCAGATGATCCACAAGAATTACTAAATAGATTAAATATTTTAATATCCGCGATAAAAGAAGGTCATAATTCTAGTTTCAATGAAATTCATGCTATATTGAAAAGACTGTTAGAAAAGAAGATTCTAAATGAAGAGGATTATAAAAGTGTAGCTGAAATATGTTGTTTCTAATTTTTATCTATGATTTTTATCTATGATTTTCATCTATGATTTTTATCTACGATTTTTATCTATAATATTTATTCAAAATTTTTAACTAAAAAATGTGTTCAGCAGATTTAGACAAAATTAATAATCATTTAGAAAATCTAACAGAGATTTTGGGTTCATCAAAATTTAGTACGACGTTAAAAATTATAACAACTACTTCATCACACACTTGTAATTTAGAACCCATTCTACATTTGGAACAAAATAAAAATTATCAAATTGCATTGACTAGTTTCTCTACATTTAACACTATTCAAAACGTTATCAAAGATGTGAATGATCAATTTAGATATTCTACTGATAAAGGTAAAACATGGAAAATACTAACTTTTCTTCCTGGTTCTTACGAAGTTGAATCAATATCAAATGAAATTAAGAGACATTTAGGTATACCATTTAAAGATAAGAAACAATTACATTTTGCAGTTGAACCGGCAGTTAATAAATTTTCTCTTACTTTAGACGAAAATCATCAAGTTGATTTTAATCATGATAGATCATTGTCAAAGCTATTAGGATTTAATAAACAAACTTATAGTCAAGGTTATCATTTAGGTGAGAAGATTCCAAAAATAACTGAAATAAATTCAATTGTTGTACATTGTGACATTATTGAAGGAGGATATATAAATGGTAAATTGTCAAATTTAATATTCAGTTTTCCAGCTTTTACTGTACCCATTGGTTATAGATTAAATGTATTTCCCCAAACATTAATATATTTTCCTATTACAAGAAAAACTATTAACAACATTGGCATTAGAATCACTGATGAGAAAGGACAAGAAATAAATTTTGGAGGTGAAGAGATTATGATAGATCTTTTGGTTCGGGAGGTATAAACTTCCACGCGAAGCTAGAGAAGTTAAATTTTCTTCTTCTTCTTTAAAAATAAAAATAAAATAAAAATAATTTTTTTTATTAAAAAATGAGTGAAGTACCCCCATTAAATAAAAAGAAACTTAAATTTAATCATCATCCAAATTTATCTAATAAAGTTTTGTCAGTTATTTGCGGAAGATCAGGTTGTGGAAAAACGTATCTATTATTTAAAATTTTAGCGACTCCAAATTTTTTGGATTATAACAATCTTATAATTTATACAACAACAGCAGAACAACCCGTCTATCAATTTTTAAAATATGGATTTGAAAATAATCTTAAAAAAACAGCAATTGCTTCATTATTCAAAGAATATGAAAAATCTGAAGATGAAGAAGAAATAAGTTCGTGGTGTGAAGAAGCAACAAAAAATAATCAGTTAGTAGAATCTAATAAAAATAAGCATATAAAAATACAATTAATAGATGATAGTGGTAATATGCAAGATCCTAGTAAACTAGATAAAACAATGAAACATTGTGTAATTTTTGATGATTGTGTTAATGATAGAAATCAGTCAGTTCAGAGAAATTATTTCACAAGAGGTAGACATAATAACTGTAGTGTTTTTTATTTAACACAAAGTATGTATTCATTAGACGGAAGTGTTATTAGAAAGAATGCAAATATATTTATACTATTTGAAATAAATGCAAGAAACTTAAGTGATTTGTTAAGAGATTTATGCGTAAGAAATAAAGATGAATTTAAACAATCGTGTAACAATGCTTGGTCAAAAGATTATGGATTTATCACAATTAATATTGATAAAAAAATTCATGAAAGAGTTATAGAAAATATTTTCGCGGAGTGATAAAAATATACAAATATAGTGTTATAATATTTTTTTATTTTATGTATATATCAAATTTGTCTATCTTAGAAATTAGAAAATTAAAAAGGTTCAGTAGTTATTCCATCAGGTAAAATTTTTCTTTTATCATCAAATGGATCTAATGCTAATTTATGTTCTTCTTTTAAATACATTTTATGTTTCTTTGAATTAAGTCTATAATTACATGCTGTTTTTATTTCATTATTAAATAATGCATTTTTATAATCTTGAAATGTTATTTGATTAGCCACTGATGCTTTTGAAATTCCTTTTAATGTTTTATGTGTTTTAATATTATTAGTTGTATCATAACAGTAACATTTAGATTTTAAAAATATAGCTTCTGTTATGAAATCTTCATTTCCTTCTAATTCATCTTTTACTTTACATAAATCAGAAGGATGAATGATATCTTTTATTTTATTAATTTCTTCATCAAGTGTAGAATTATACGGTATTGTTAATTCTAAGAAAACAGAATCGGTATCTGTAAAGTGTAATTTATAGTTTTTGCCATAAGCAGGTGCTAAATAATCATATATAAATCTATACATAAATAGTTTAGCTAATTCTAATATAGTGAATCCTATAAAATTAAACTTATCATGTTTTACGCTGATTCGACGTAAATGTACAGCACATAGTTCATCACTAAATCTAGTAGTTCTTTTATATGTAGGTTTCCTTGTTAAATTTTGAAACCTATCTTTATCATAAACTATTTCAATATTTTGTCTATTACGCACATTTTCTAAAGTCTTACCATAAAATGCATTATTCATTAATTTGAAGAACACGTTTCCAAAATCATCTTTATTTCTTTTAGCTATTTTACGTTTTTCAATATTGAACTCTATATAATCTTTTAACCACCTAGATTTTTGATAAAATAATTTTCGATGTATTTTGGTGAGAATCATTCCATGATCTAAATACCAATCTAGCATTCTTCCCTCAACAACATACTTTCCTTTATTGCTTTGTGTTAACATAAGTTTTTTTGTTGGTCTGTATTTCTTAGGAATTATAGATTTTTGATAATCTGAAAAATCTTCTATATTGGGCATTTTGTTTTCGGGACAGAAAGGAAAATATTTTGTTTTATCTTTTATTTCATCAGGGTATACTAAATCAACTTCATATATATAACCATGATTATAATTTCCATCATATGTTTTTTGATAATCTAGAATATTACACCATGACATTTCACCTGTTGGTAATTCTTGTATCATGCAAGAAGAATATAAGCTATTAAAATCATAATATAACAAATAGTTTTCTCTCATGATTTCATCAACTGCTGCTTGACTATCTTCATTTGATATAAGTCCTTCTATATTTTGATTAAACAATTTTATAAACTGATCACTTTCTTCTGGAGATAAAGGTTTCATTATTCCATAATCATCAGGATTTACTTTTTTATTGTAACACTGTACATAACGATTACCTAAAACTGATGAAACTCCACCTCTAATTCCAGATTCAAAAAATAATAATTTATCATATGTATTTTCTTTATAATGTTTAAGTTTAACATTTGTATGTTTTAATCCTGCTAACCATGTTAAACCTGGTGTAGAATAACAATAACATGGATCTATTCCGTAATATCCTAAACACATGTCACGAAAGTTTTCGAAAAGATCAGCTAGTATTAATACATCTATCTGAAGATATTTCATTGTATAATCATACATTGTTTTACAATTTAACTCTCTCCAATTCTTTTCAGCTTCTGCATAGTCTTCTTCAGATAATTGTGATTGTTTTAATGTTGATTTAAATTTATTTATTGGAGGAAGTTGTTTTTCTTCCATAATTTTATTCACAGAATTAAAATCAGTCTTCGACTGTGAACCACAGGTTTTATCTCCAGTTATATCAGTCTTCGACTGTGAACCACAGGTTAAATATTCATACGGAAATATGCCTTTTAAAGGTTTTAAATTATATTTATTTAATATTTTACATTGTTCAGGTTTCAAAGTTTTTCCCATAACATCTAATGAATAAGGAGTAAAAAATCTAAATGCATCTAAAATTCTAATACAACCTAATTGCATTGAAAAATATTCTTCTTCTGTTTTACATAGTACATTTATTTGTTGTTGTTGTAATTTTTCAGATGAAAATAAATCTTTCATTACTAGATGGAAATCATATTTAGAACCATTGTAGAAATATAAAGGAACAAAGTTATATTTAAATTTATTAGCATTAAGATTACAAGAATTATGTGCTGCACCTCTATATAATCCATTTAGATGATCATGATCTTTTACTTTATCAATATATTTACCTCTACCATTTTTATAATTTTTTGTAAATTCTTTTCCACAGTAATAACATTTTGTTTCATTAATAAAATTTAATTTTTCTCTTTCTGTTAATGGCATCATTGGAATATTTGTTTCAAGCAATTGTGAAAAACGTCCTTGTAATTCTTCTACTTTCTTTGTAAACATTTCTGAACTATCTTCACCATAGTATTGATAATATTCTGATTTAAATAATTCAGGATAATTTGAATGAATGTACATTCCCCAACATAATGGTTTTTGTTCAAATAAATATTTTTCTTTACTTTGTTCAGCTACACTTTTTCCAGAATTACAAACCGAAGGTTCTAGGGCTTGGCCCGTACCATTTTCAGAATCGGGTGAAGCCCTGGAACTTTCCGTTCGATTTTGTATCATATTAACATTATATGCTTCAAAATCACAATAAATAGTAAAGGGTACTTTATTTTTAAAATACCATTTATTATATTCTAAATAATCATCTTTAGGAAAAGTATTTTCAACTGCTTCGTTTTGTTGACAATTCTCCAAATGTCTATTCATTTCTTCTAAAGTTCTAAAACTTGTCTTACATTGAAGACAAGGAAAATTTTTATTATCTGAAGTTTTTGTAAATATAGAAACATCTTTACACAATATAAAATGACCCTGATAATATAATATATTCGCTTGTGCTGGTTGTTTTGTTTGTTTTAATTTTTCAAATTTATCTTTATATATTTCATGTGTTAAATCAATTTGTCTTTGTAAATCGTTTTCAGTCTGTTGATAATTTTGATTTAATATTTGTAACTGATAACTATATTCTTTATCATATTGTTCTTTATATTGTTGTAGACATTTTTTTAAACATTCATTTATTTTTTGATTGGTTTCATTTTCTTCATTATTTTCTTCATTTAATTTTTGAATTGTTTCTATCTTATTTTGATATTTATGGCCATATTCTTGTACTAATATTTTTGTTTGTTGTTGATAATCTGTTTTACATTTTTGTAAAATTTCATTTAAATTTTGTAATTTTTGTTGATATTCTAAAGATAAAGATAAATAATCGGTATCATAATCATAATTATAATTACGTCCTTTATAATTATTATGATTAATCATTATTGGTGATAGTGTTTTAACAATTTGAAATTTTTCAGTACATATTATATTTCCTTGGTAAAAAATATTATGATGCATGTAATTTCCTCTATCATTATATACTATTTCTGATTGACATAAATTTTTATCATTCAAATAAAATTTTTTTGAATCTGGGTAAAGTGGAGCAATTTTACCAATAGAAACATAATTCACATTTAATTCAAAAACATTTACTTCTATTAAATTTTTATTCTTTTTATGAAACTTTATTAACCTATTATAATCATATGGAAATTCATCTAAGCCATCAGAGAGATCAAATTCATTTATGTATTCTTCTTTATTGTAATGACTTAGTCTTTCTTTGTGATATTCTGCAGGATGTAAATGTGCTATAATACTCCACAGAAAACAATAATCATCTTCATTTTTTATGTTGATTATTTGTGGTGAACTGAAAGGCAAAGGAACATAACTACCACCAGTATTATTTTTATATTTATCAATTACTATTTTCTTAGATAGTATTTTAACAAATCTCCTACCAGATTCACGTAACTGGGCTTCAATTATACAATTTTCTAATTTAAGTATCATCGATTCAAATATAGGTTCTATATCATTTACATTATGAATTTCTTGTGAATTTGTAAAATGTCCTTGTATTATTTCTTCAGGAATTCCATCAGGTCCATTTTTTGTATAAAGTACTTCTACATTCATATAACATTTGAAAGATTTCTTAAATATATTATAAAAGTTTGTTAATACATTATAAAAAGTTTCATCGGTTTCATTATGTTCAACAGATTCATTAAATAAATATTTTATATCTGTTAATGGCGAAGCCCTAGAACCTTCGGTTCGTTCCGCTTCATCGGTTCGTTCAGCTTCATCAGATTCATCAGTATCGCTAAATAAATATCTTCCATCTGGTAGGGTCTCATCTTCACTATTAAAAACTTTTTTATATTCCGAATGTGAATAATCATCAAACATTTTTTTAACTTTTATATCAGTAGGCAATGTTTCTAGATAGTTTTTATAACTATTTAATTTTAATATATTTCCTTCATCAACTCGTTCTACATTTTGTAAATGCAATTTACTATTTAAATGAGATTGATAACTTCTTTTTGTTTGCAACCTTTTTTTACATAAGTTACAATAAAACTTGGTATTTTCCATTTTTTTATTTTTTAAAGAAAAAATTTGTGTTTTAATTTTAGATATAAACATTCTAATATCAAGGACTTGAGTGTTATTTTATATTATTATATATTTCACGTTCTTTAGTTATTTTTTTCTTTATCACATTAAGTTTTATCATATTAAGTTTTATCATATTAAGTTTTATCATATATCGTTTTATCAAAAGATAATTTAAATTTATTTTCACTAACTATTGATTCTTCATCATCATCATCAATTGATTCTTCATCATCATCATAAATTGTTTCTTCAACATCATAAATTACACTTTTTGGTATAGGATGCCATTCCCTGATAGGATACCATTCTCTTATTGGAATATCTAACTCTAAATTACATTTTTTATCTGATAATAATATAATAGAGAAAAATATTGGTCTTTGATCTATTTTGGAAAATTTAATAACACCACCATAATCTGAATCACTTTTAGTTTTTATTAAAGATGATAAAATTTTAAATTGATTAGATGTAAATCATAATTTAAATTTTGTAGACCCGACACATAGTTGTCTAACAGTATCTTCAACTATTCCATCATTATTATTTTCAATTGTAAGAAAATGAAATTTAGATAAATTTTGATTATATGTAGTATTAATATCATGTACATCAGTATGAGATATAAATTTTTCTTCACTTAAATTTTTGTAATTACTAATATTTTTATAATCTTTCTTACCATTTACACCATTTTCAGATGTTTCAGAATCATCATCTATATTATCATCATCTATATTATTATCATAAGATTCTTTAAGATCGGGCAAAGCCCTAGAACCTTCGGTTCGTTTATTATGATTATGATTATGGACATTGTTAATAGTATAAGGTGTAGTCCACATATAAATTTTCTCTTGTTGAGCTAAGCCATTTATGTAAGATTTTAACAAATTAATATTTAAGTTTGAATATAATCCTATATAAGTACCATCATCATATCTTTGCGGCATTTCTAATGTTTCTTGTTTATAAATTGTATCTCTATAATATACTTGACATAATAATTCTTCGTTATGTTTTTTACTCTCGATATGAATGTTATATTGATTTTGTTCATCAACAAATAATCTAATTTTTTCTTTCGAAAAAGATTTTAATTTTTTAACTAATTCTTTAATATTGATATAATTGATAATTTTATTTTCTATCCACTCAGTATTACTAATCGGTAAAACTGCTCTAATGAATCCGTAAACATTATTATGTCCTATTATAACCATATTTTCTTTATTTAATTCCACATAAGCTACATCATTATATTTACTAACAATCTCCATAAATTTAATAAATGGATCACCTGAGAAAATGCAATAATTAGTTTCTATAGAAGGTAAACCTTTAGTCTGTTCTCTAAATATTTCGGCTTGTAATTGAAACAAAAGATTAATATCTATACATGGATTATTATTATTATTATCAAAACATTTATTATCAAATCCCGTTGATCTCGTCGAATAAGAAGAACAGGATGATGCGGGCGAATATAATTTTTTTAAATTTGGGGTTTCCATTTTTTTATTTTTATTAGAAAAATTTTATTTTTTTATTGTTAAAAAATGATGTTACCAAATGTTGGTGGAGGTGCATATATCCCGAATAATCGTGAATTAGAAATAGAGATAGAAAATTATATCATGAAAACTGGAGACGTTTTATCTGGTCCATTGCATCTTTCTATTCTTCCGCAACAAAATACAGAGTTGACAAATAAACAGTATGTTGATACACAAATCAATGACTTAAAGGAAAAATATATAAACGATGTTTTGGTTCCACTGATGAACGAATTAAAGTTGCTTAAACTTAATGACAAATCATTAAACGAAAAATTATTAAAACTTGATAAAAAGGATAGAGAGCTAGAAGCAGATATAGCAAAACTTTTTAAAAAGATTTCAGAACAATCAAAAATTTTAATATTACTTTCTTTAAATTTAAAATCTGCAGTCATTAAAAATAAACATCAGATAAAAATGTTAAAAGAACAATTAGAAGATGAAATAGAAAAACTACCTGAAAGAATTAAAAAAAATTTAAAACAGTTACAAACTACATTCCAAAAAAGTGTTGATGAATTGAGTTCTAAAATTACTCAACAAATGAAAAAGATGAATAGAATAATAAATGAAGTAAACTCACTTAATGAAAAAGTTGATAAAATGAAAACTCTTAAAATCAATTTAGAAAATGAATTAAAGAAAAATTTACAAGAAAACTCTAAAGAAAATAAAGAACAGTTAGATGCTGTTAAAAGACAATTAGATGTTCTTAAAGTTAAGTTAAATGCTCTTAAAACGGCGTTGAAGATTAATCAGCAGAAAATGCAAGTTAATAGAAGAGAAATTAAAGTACATCACACGCTGCTTGACGCAATAGATAAAGTGCAACAGGCAATTAATAAAGTTATCTCGAAGTTGTTGTCCATTCACAAACGTAAATCTTAGCGTAAATATTAAACGGACCAAAGGTCCTGTGGTTACTAACCAATAGAACTTTGTTCAGAGGCTTTAGCCGATCGTAAATATTTTTTCCCAAAAGTCAAATTTAATCCTAAAAAATGCCTATAATTTATAAACACAATCTTAAACAATTTGCTTCAAATCAAAGAATTGCTCATGAACCACGTATGAATCCTGTTTATCATTATGATAATAGAGAAACAGTTCACACGGAAGGAGCTGGGATCTTCTCTGGTATTGGAAGTATCGTTAACTTAATTAAAAATAATAAAGATTTGATTACATCTGCTGCAAAAGGAGCAGCTGCTATAGGTAGTACAGCTGGTACAATATCAAATGCTGTCAAGTCTCAAAACGAATTAAAACAACTAGAAGCTATTCGTAAACTTAGGAATGATTCCGAAGAACTAAAAAATTTAAAAAAACTTTCAGAGGAAACAAAAAATAAAATTGCTAACATTGCTGTTGGGGAAACCTTGAGGAGTGGAGCTCCGTCTGATAGTAAACATAAGGAGAAATCAGGCGTAGCCATAAAACGTTCAATTGAACCTACGGTTCGTTCAATTGAAGAAATAAGAGGAAATGGCGTGAGCAGCAACCTTCGGTTTAACCAGCAAAGCTGTAGCGGAGCTGGTCTAGCAAAATTCTAAAATTATGTTTTTTAGTAAAATTTTTTTAGTCAAATTTTTTTAGCAAAATTTTCTTAGCAAAATTTTTTTAGTAGAATTATTTAAGTAAAATTATTTTAGCAGAATTTTTTCTGTGTGTGAGAAAAACAAAAAGTCAAATTATTTTTTATAAAAATGTCTTCGCTTATCGAAAATAAATTTAGATTAGACGATCCTCCGTTCGTCAGTTGCAATCAAAAAAAGAATGACTATATAAGAATTGCTATGAATCCCGGATCTTCCAGTAGAGTAAATACTGGAGGTGATTTAATTTTTGAAGTTGATAATCAGCAGAGTTATATATATCTACCTGATTCATTTTTACACTGTGAATATTCTTTGTATAGTGATGCCAATTTTACAATACCATTACCAGATACCGATAATATTGCATTAGAGAATAATTTTTTTCCAAGATTATTTACACAAATGCGTTTAGATGTCGCAACTCAAAATATAGAAACAATAAGTGATTCTCCAGGTGTAATTGATACAATGCTTAGATTTGTAATAATTGGTGAAAATAATAAAAAGTATGAAATCGAAGGTTGGTTTCCTGATACTAATGATGGTATAATTGTTGATGATTTAACTCACGCTGGAACAGATGCAGCAGGAATTGCGAAAGATGTAGAAAATATTGCAAAACATTTAAATAAAACAAACAATAGTGTATATAAAGAAAGACGTGAATTTAACAAGAAAAGTAAGCAAACAGTAAATTGGTCATTGTCTCCATTATTCGGATATTTAGATTATGATAAAATATCATATCAATTAAAATTTAAATTAATAATTCATCGTACAGCAAATAATGAATTAATCTTTTTTGGTAAGACTGGGAAAAAAGGATATTTAAAAATTGATAGACTTGAATGGTGGATTAAGCATATTACTCCTAGTTTAGAGATTGAAACAGCTATTGCAAAAAGATTAAATACTAACAAACCAATTCCAGTAAATTTTCTAAAGCGGACTGCTAGTTCAGTAACTTTTTCCGAACAAAGATTTAACTGGCATTTTACTAGATCTGCGAATACTCCAAGATATTTATTACTAACTTTTCAAAGAAATAATTCTCCTAGTTTTGATAAGAACAATAATCTCATCCATATTAATACAATTCGAAGTTTACAAGTTTCATTAAATCAAACCCGATATCCAATTGATCCATTAAGATTCGATGATACCAATAATCAATTTATGGAAGGATATGATTCTTATCGAAATCTTTGTATAGAATTTGGAGTTGAACCACAATTAACTCCTGGAGATTGGAGACATTTATATCCTGTTTTCTGTTTCGATTTAAGTGCACAATCTGAAGATATTATCAAGACTGGCTGTGATGTAACAATTAATATTGAAAAAAAAGATTCCACAACTTCATTGATGGCTTATGGTTTATTGCTAGAAGATGTAAAATATTCTATTGAAATTCTTAATGGAAAGATGGTAAGGATAAGTTAATTAAAATGTTTTCATAACTAGAATAGATTAAAATTCTAAACTTAAAATTTTTCATAACTAGAATAGATTAACATTTTTTGGTAACTTGAAATTTTTTAATAACTAGAATAGATTAAAATTTTTTGGTAAATTAAAATTTTTTGGTATTTTGAAATTTTTTCATAACTAGAATAGATTAAAATTTTTCCTAACTTAAAATTTTTTTATTAAAAATGTCGCAGGCGAAAAGTAATAATAATAAAACTGTTGAATTAAAATTACGTAATATTGTTGACAAAAATACCCCTAAAACTATTACGATTAATAAAAAAAGTATTACATAAGTAAACCAATGATAGAGAATAATCAATTACAAGAAGAAAAGAATGGCGGGATTCTCCCATTAATTCCACTAATAATAGGTGGCATAGCAGCTGCAGGAAGTGTTGCAGGCGGGACAGCTGGTATTGTCCAAGCAGTAAATAAAAATAAATCAGAGAAGGCAGCATTAGAAGAACAAAAACGTCATAACAGAGAGTTAGAGAAAGTTGCTAGGGGTGAAGGGACATCGGAGATGTCTTCCAGGGCTTCGCCCGAAGGAAAAGGAGTAGTAGATAATTTTATTAGTAAATTAAAATTAGTTGATGAAGGAAAACGAGTTCTTAAAAATATTCTCCACAATGTTGATGATTTAATTGAAATTAAAGAAACTAAAGATGGTTCTGGAATATATCTAAGTCCTAGTATGATTCGGTAATAACCTCAGGACCTTTGGTCCGATCGGCTAAAGCCTCTGAACAAGGTTCTATCCGGTAAAACATTTATTTTATCTTTTAAAATGAATTCTACAAATTCCGAAAATTTAATTAAATTAAAAATTGTTAATTTAGATTTATTGAATTATCTATTAAACAAAAATAAAAACTCAAACTGTCAGCATATTGGAGGTGACATACAAAAGACATTAGAAAACTTTCCTGGATTTATTTGGAGTAAATATTCGAAAGAAAAACATCTTCCTGGTCATTCATATACCAGTCCAGGAACTCGATTAGATATAAGACTAGATGAGAATAATAATCCGAAACCAGGTGAAGAACCGATAAATAGAGTAGATGCCGCAGCTTACAGGCATGATTTAGCTTATCGAAATCATGATCTAAGTTCTCGACATGCAGCTGATAAGAAGATGATTCAAGAATTAGATAGTATTCAAAATCCTACATTTAGAGAAAAAATTGAAAGAATGTTTGTTAAGAAAGCGTTACAAGCTAAAATATTATTCGGTCAGGGTTTAAATGAAACTAATAACTCTGAGAGCAACGCTCGAACCTACGCGTCCGAAATGTCGAATGACCCAAGCCGCTACGCGTCTGAAATCCACAAGGAATATGGAAGGCCTAAATATTTATTGAAAGTAAAAGTATTTAATAAAGATGATATTTGGAGTGCTGATCTTATTCATATGCCGAATGAAAAAGATTATAAATACGCAATGACCGTTATAGATTTATATACACGATACGCTTGGGTAAAGCCTTTAAAAAACAAAAGTGGTCTATTAGTTAAATATGCGTTTGAAGAAATCTTTGAAGAAAGTAAGAGAAAGCCAAAAAAATTGTTTGTTGATAAAGGGTCGGAATTTTATAACAGAAATGTTCAGCCACTATTTGAAACTGTTTATTCAACTGAAAATGCAGGGAAGGCCGTAGTGATAGAAAGATTCAATCGGACGTTAAAAAATTAATTATTCAAAAAATTTACTCAGCAAGGAAATCAGAAATGGTTAAAAATATTACCAGGAATTGTAGAGCAGTACAATAATAAAGTTCATTCAGGTATTGAAGAAACCCCAAAGAATGCTTCTGACGACCCTGATTTAATACGAAAGAAAATATTCGAAAATAATTATTCGAATGAGAGTAATCCGAATGTGCAGAAACTTAAGCCGAAATTTAAAATTGGAGATAGAGTTAGAATATTTAAATATAAGAATATATTTGAAAAAGGCTTTGTTGGCTATTGGACTAAAGAAATATTTGAAGTTTGCAAAATAAATCAAACTTATCCGATTACTTATGAAATTAAAGATTTAGATAATGAGGATATCAGAGGCCGTTTTTATCAAAATGAATTACAGAAAACAGAGCTTTAGCTTCGCTTGAGTTATAGATTGTTTAACTCTAACATAATATCTAGAAATGGTACTCCTTTTTGTAATTTGTACAAAACGTATAAACATAATTGTCCACAATAGGTAGTGCCTGGTGTTTGAATTTGAAACGTATTGTATGTTCCCGTTCCAAGTAATTCTTTTACTTCATTTGTAGGGGGCAAACCGTATGAATCAAAATAATAGTTCTGCTGATGATTTTTAACGCCTGCTGACCAATGTACACCTTTTTCATCTGACGTATGAAGATTTGTTATGAAATTTACAGTTTGAACTTTGTTCCGGGAATTGAAGGTTCCTGTTAGCTTATTTTTGATCAATTGTAATTCGACTCTCATTAGAACATGAAAATTCTTTATTCCTAATCGATTAGCGATTTTCTTTAGGTCGAAATTCGTTGTCGTTTGTGTTCCATATAATTTCAAAAACTCATTTATGTTGCTCATTTTATAATAAAAAAATTTCTTAAGGGACCCCTAGAAGTCAGAAGGGGGGGTATTGATTTAAAACTGTTCTCTAATGATGTCTTTCCTTACTACTTAGTCAGAAGGGGTATTGATTTAAAACATTTTTATAATGATGACTTTCCTTACTACTTGGGGGGGGTATTGATTTAAAACTGTTCTCTAATGATGTCTTTCCTGACTACTTATTCGATTTTGAAATGATTTAATTTAATCTAAATTAAAACGTTACATTGTTACATTTTATTAGTAGAGTTAGTGTTTCGTACATCTTTTATCAATAGTAATTCATTACACATCAATATGTGAAAATTCTTTATTCCCAATTGCTTAGCAATCTCATTTAAATCGAAATTTGATGTGGTTTTGTTTGCCGTATATTTTTAGAAAGTCTCTAATGTTTCTCATTTTTATAGAAGATACAATGTTTCTATTATATTCCCGTAAATGAGAAATTAAAAACAACACATGGATATTTCAATTTGGTTACATCCACTTTGCATACCTTCAATTTGCATACATTGAAATACATGTAAATTTGTCCACGCTGTGGACGCGTTCTAATTGGTTGAAACACTCTATTGCATTTACATGTGCAACAGGAAATAACATTGCATATAAAACAGGAAATAGCATTGCATATAAAACAGACAGATACAAGTTTTCTAAACAATAGGATTTCTGTCCACGGGTGGACAAGGTTTCATTGGTTGAAACACTCTATTGTATTTACATTGCATATAAAACAGAGGGGTTTCAAGAATGATAAATTTTCTTCACAGCGCGTCTAATGTCAACGCGTTGATTTGATTAGTTGAATGGCGGAGTATTTTAGCTGAATGGCGCACCATTATTCAAGAGAATATAATGAAATGGCATAGGTCTAACAATAAAAATAAAGTGTCTTGCGGCCGTATCGCAATAACAATAGCGGAGTTTAACATCCAAATTCCATTGAATATGTCAGCGCGGTATTATCGCTAAATGACGCACCATTGTTTGGGAGAAGAATGGAATCATTTGGAATGACACATAATTGCTTTACACAATGAAGTCAATCTTCCGATAACATTAGGTCGTGACTTTTAAAGTACAAGAGAAACAGACACCCAACAAAGCGTAGGAAATTTGTCTGCTAATTTACCTAATTTCATAACAAATGAAACTTCGGTGCGTGAATAATTGATATGATTTTGCTTCAAGAGACTATAAAAATAAGACTTGTCATTATCACAAACAGAGAGCAGATAGTGCTTACCGATAAAAATTTTACACATAACACTGAGTGAATTGTTTCTTTTTTCATGCAACAAGAATTTGTGTAAGTTTACAATTGTATTATTCTCTCCACCATTTGGCTCTATGAAATCACTCAAAGTATCTGTAAATTCATGCCTCTCAAAATATATTCCTCTTGAATTCCTCCCGTAATTTTTTCATCCTCCCTGGCAACGATTGTTTTCTTCTATCTTCAAATTGATCTTGTCTCATTTTGAGAAATATATGACGAGAGCGTTTTGACACAACCTTCACTGACAAGAAACACTGTTAAATTAAATAAGTCCAGCACAATTGTTTGAAATAGCCATATCGATTATTGTTGTTGTGTATTATTTCACGGCATTGCAGCCGGAGTAGGATTTGCTGGTTATATATTCCACGTCTTACAAATGTCTAAGTGGGTGTAGCAGCTGTTTGTTCTTTCATACATTGTTTCCTTTCAAATGTTTGAGTTGGAGGACACAGCTCCTTACACTGAAATGCATTTTATTCATAAATGCGAGAAGCAGATGTTCTCTACAATTGAATGACAATTGTAAAAGTACCTAAACTTATTGTTAAGAATGTCAATTCCTTCAAATATTTTTAGTCACATGATATATTTTAAAAACCTGAAAAATGGATTTAAAAGACGTTTTTAAAAATACCAATTTTCAGTGTCCTAGAACGGTCATGATTTTGGCGGGGGTGAAAATTGTAATTCTCAAATTTTGAGATTCTTAACTTTTATGATTTTTTCGGTGTCCTGCAACGGTCATGATTTTCAAAGTAAAAAATGATCCTAATCTCAAATTTGAGATTCTTAACTTTTATGATTTTTTCGGTGTCCTGCAACGGTCATGATTTTAACAGGGGTAAAAATTGTAATTCTCAAATTTTGAGATTTTGAAAAATTTGAAAAATTGGGTATTTTTAAAAACGCCCAAATTTATGAATTTAGGTCTTCATAACCTGAAAAAGGGTTCAAATTCATGAATTTATGTCGTTTTTAAAAATGCCATTTTTTGAAAAAATGGTACTTTTTGAATGGACTAAATTCATGTATTTAGGTCTTAAAAACCTGAAAAAGGGTTCAAATTCATGAATTGATGTCGTTTTTAAAGATACTATTTTTTGAATTTTATGGTGTCCTGGAACGGTCTTTTGCCCATTACTGATGTTTGTTCAAGCTCAGCTTTGTAATGGTTTACGCACATTCGTTCAAATATTTTGCTTGGAGCAGAAAGTAGTGATATTGGCCTCAATTCTTGTAGATTTTGGTTTTGGCGCAATGTGAGCATATTTCCTAAGAATAGAGAATTTTTTTATGCATAAGTTGAGGAAATGAGTTAAGGTTCTGACAGGGATTTTGCAGCGTGTTTATGAAGAGACGTTGGTACCTCATCACTTCCAAAAGACTTTCCCGGGTTGAGCATTGGCAGCTCTTCTTCCACTTGATCAACAGTAAGCATTTGTCTTGAAGAGTGATCATTACTTGAAGATGATAGTTGGTTTGCAGATATCTGTTCCGGTAAGGGAGAGTGATGCAAATTGCACATTTATCACCTCCCACATTTGCACATTTGCTTCGCCGAGCGCTTTGATTTTGACTCTTTGTTTTTTGACATTTTATTTCACTCTTTATTTTGGCCTCCAAGTGATAATACAATGCAAAGTATTAATTTCTGTGGCGTGTTCATTATGGCTGGAACCGACCCGGTGGCCGGCGTCATCTAAGCCAGCTAGCCAGGCCGGCGTTCAGAGAAGTCGGCCGGGGCCGGCGAGCAGCGCAACTAAAAAAGGCCGGTCGGGGATGAGACGATGGTTGGCGTCTCTATGCCGGTTGGCTGAGGCTTTGATCGTCAGACATTACTTAGTCAACCTATGCCATTAGACATTCTACCAGTTCTATATATCATACATGAAATGCGTGAATGGTAGGCCTATCAGTAGGCCTACTCCGTGTAAGCGAGAGTTACGTATTGCAATACAATATCATACCATGCAATTACTCAAACTTTGATAACATGTTTTGTGCGATAAGCAGTAATGCTCGTAATGACTTATTTACTAATCAAATGAATTGCAGGTCTTCTTTATTTATTTATAATTATATTAACTACATTTTCAAAGTCAATCAAACACAAGCAAACTGAAAGCAGATAATCGAAATGATGACCCAAACGGGCAATGATGTAATAATAACATTGATGCAATAATAACATATGCGCACATCTATATCCCGCCTCCACAAAACTGCTTTAAGCGGTCAACAAATTCTTAGTTCCAATAAAATAAAAGTTTTTCTAACGATAAAAGTTCTGAGATGAACAATTTGATCACTGACTGAGTGCTGATGTTATAAAACTTTTGTCGGTGACGTGAAAACTTGATTTAAAGTGATTCAATGCAGTGAGATTTGCTTCTTCACTTGTGAAAGAATCCTGTACCACATCAAGTGGTTCAAAATTCATCGCGTGCCGTTAACTTATCAAACAAGTCACTGTCAAATGTTCGGGTAGTAGTCCAGGTTGCATTGAATTCCATTACACATTGCATCTCTAAGCTCCACGTGTTACATAAACTATTCACGGTGGGTTTTGAGGGGTCAAAATCGATGTATCGACTCCATTCAAAATACCTTCATGAATGGGTAGCCTAGGGTCCCAGAAGTTGTAAAACCTGCATTTCAAAAAAATCGGTCGGTAGCTTTTTTTGTGGGACCATTTTTTCAAAATGGCGGCCAAGTTTTCAGATTTTTGCCCTTTGTTCGAATTATGACTATTTTTGACCCATCTTCATGCACAAGCTCTATTACAAATCCAGTATAAATTGATCAAGGAATATCAGTGTGACATATTATAGGTATGCTGTTGTGTTATTGGCCCATAACGATGCCAAATTTTCAAAATGGCGGTCATTATTTGCTTTTCTGCATTTTTGAAGTTCAGATTATTTATACAAACCTACGAGTTTGCTCATATCATGTTCTTTCATTCAAGTAATGCACACATGTCATAGTCAGACGTTTTTGTGATTTAGTCATACATGGTTGTAATAAATATATATGAGTATATGAATTTCATTAGTGTTATTGGCCTAAGTTCGCACAATGATCGAATCTTGTTTGAACAATGTAATGAATGCATTTTCTATACTCTTCGTGATTTGTATATACGTGCATGTAGTTCTACGAATATATGGACTATGACTCGGCATTCTGTATATAAGTAGGAAAATTGCAGGCATAGCTAATCAAAAACAGATGTATTGGTGTACAAGAAATACGTATGCATAAATAGCGGTATATAGGCCTAACAGCTTAAATTTACAAATGCAAAGAGTTGTATACTCGCAAACTGCTTGAAGGAGCCGTTCAGGATATCTTGAATTGTTCAAATTGACCTTGTATTTTAACCAAGTGACTTTAAAGTCTGAGTGCGCAGCTTCTGATGCCTGCTCCGACCATATACCAAGAGCACCATTGGTACGGTCGCAGAATTCTGGCACATGGTAGAACACCATGTGCAACTTCGGTGTGACAGGAAGTCCTGAATCTTTGTATGCTCTCCTGAAATCATCAATAAAACGGCGGAAATCAGGATGCAATGCTGCTCCAAAGCAAGATTTCACAATCAATTTGAAGAGCAAGAACAACTCAACGAATCGTAGACATTGTAGTGGGCACAAAGATCTCAACAAGTCAATATTATTCAAAAGAGTCATACAAGAGTTGCCATTGAATGCTCCTCCATGCATGGTTTCCTTTTCTACATAGCATTTCCTAGGCCAAATGATGGCCTGTGGCCAGACTTTGATCAGATGATTGCACAACGTATTTACAACACCAATGAGGAGATGTAGCTCCGGTGGTGCCAGAATGTCGATAATTTCAACATTTTCATCCGCATGTTTGACAAGGGGAGAATGAATAACATTTCCAAATTGTTTTGCATTTGATTTACCCTTACTGCTCGAAAACCACGCCCAGAACTTTTCTTTCCAGTTCCCAATGGTCCTAAAACATAAAGAGTACTGTTTAGGCTCAATCTAGCAAAAATGTTTACATAGAGTTTTTTATTCCCTTGTCATAGATCCTACGTGTTCATAAGTTAAGCACTACAACTTGACTTTTACCAGTTCATGGACTTCAATATCATAGGTCTAAGACTTTAGAATTAGGACCTATACATGTGCAATAGTGCTTGCAGCTTTTAGCTTTGATACTCGTATTATAAAAATGTAAGTAGCACTTCAAACAAAGAATATTATGAATGTACTGTATAGAGGGTCTGTCCATATAAGATATGAAAAATTTGCAAACGTATTTCCTCAAAGATGATTTCACGTCAGACTCGCGACAACATTTTAGCTCACCTGAGTTTTCCTTCTTTATCCAACTTTGACTTATTGATATCAAAATAACTGCAAGGATAGGTTTATCCGTGGGCCATCAAACCAAGAATAATGTTGGCAAGCTTTATATCTGAAACAATTTTCCACCGGTCTCCAAGATCTTTTAATTTCAATGTCACGAACATTTGGAGTACGTTTCGATAATTCTCATCCACTTCGGGAGTAATCAAAATCAATAAAATTTTCTTTACGCTGGTATTAGTATCTTTTCGATGTCTTGTCTTTGGTTGCACATTCTCGTCATCGATGGCAAAAACGCTGATCATGACTTTAACAAAGCCTCCGCCTCCATCAAGAGACAATTTGATAAAAACATTGTCGTGGTCAATACCTCTCGTTGTGCATATCACATGGATAAGTCTTTGAATATCTTTGCAATACACTACAGGTCTCTCGTACTGTTCCCCAGAATTATCAAAAAAGTCGCACGTTTTCACTTCAAATTGTTCATCGAGAAAATGACTAATATTGCACAACTTCTATTTCAAAAATGGTTCAATTGATACTTGATTCTGCGTTGCTTTACGAATTTCTTGACCTAGCTTCAGTGTTTTGTTACGAGAAAGATTTAACTCACTTTGAATATGAGCAAGACTTTTTGAAGAAATCTCAAAGCTTGCGGTTGGTGACTGGCTTGTAGCACCCACACATTCATCATCCGATGATGTTTGGGACTGAATATCACTTCAGTTCTGTTTAAATGTATCTTTCGTACACTGATGACTTTTTCCTCTTCCGAATTCAGATAGACATTTTGCACACAGTTTCTTAGAATTTCCAGATTCTGATGGCTGTTCAGCTTTTTTCCATGGAAACGCGTTGCCTTGTTGCAAATTTGGATTTGAGGTTGACTTTGCAATTTTACAAATGTAGCAGTCACAATCAGAATCTCGAGTTCGTGATGGACACCCAATCAATGAATAATCTGGTAATTCAATAGTGTGATCATATATGTTTCGAGAATATTCCGAAAGAATAAGACGACACTTTCCACAAACTGCTGCTGGATATCGAATATCATCGGGATCAAAATGCATTAAATTTGAATGAATATCTGATTTTCTGTAAGAACTCGCATTTCCTTCGATTTTCGGAGACATACAGGTTTTCCCGAGCCAGTTCACTCATAATGCATACAAGTTCAAGATACGTCAAGCAATTTCAAAGACCATAGATAGTTGAACCTATTTCAATTATACGTCACTTAAGCTTCAATTTTAATGAAAGCAGGTTCGTGTTAAAGTATTCAAGTTCAAGATAGTGCAACCAATTTCAAAATTAGGGTATGCAGATTCATGTGCAGAAATAATATTTATGATTTAGGAACGGAAGCCCCTTTCATTTCCAATTTCAAAGGGTAAGGTGTTTAGATTTATGTATAGAAATATAAGATATCAATGAAAACCCATGAAATTCGCATTCAGAACACAGAGTCAGAAAAGGAGCACTATTTTCATAATCAAACAACAATGTCGCGACAATTTAGGCACCTGTCCAAGTAAGTAATAATGTGATTCTGCATGCGTGCTATCTTCACACCAGAAATTGTTTGGTCTTGTAGGATTTCTTCCACAATGCCTTGTAGAACAGAAATGCGGTGCTCTGAAACAGAGGTGTGAGTTGGAACATCTGCAATCCTTCGCACTGTTGCTGCCTCGCGCAGCTTCTCTCTCAACCGCAACTTAATGGTGGAAAAGCAGTTTTCAATTGGATTGAGAAACGGAGAGTATGGTGGTATTTTCCGCACGTTTGCTACAGAAGAGGAAGCGTCGATGTGGATGGGGGCGTTGTCCATGATCACGAAACAATTCTCCACCGCTTGTGATTCCAGCACTCGATCCAAATTATCCATGTAGTTACGGAAATCTTGTTTTTGTGTTGGTGCCTCGACGAATTTCGTAATAGACGATGCCAACATCCGCAGCAACTGCCAAGCACAGATTGAGATTCCGACCACGTGTGAATTGAAGCTGTCGGACAGCTGGTCGACCCACTTGAGATCTGCCCCTTGTTCTCCTTGTGAAGAGGTTGAAACAGGTCTCGTCCACGTACACAAGGGTTCGATCGGATTCCTCCATGTACCACCTAGCGAACTCCTTTCTTAGCAGCTTCACACGATCGGAATTTCGTACACTTGGGCAGTCCTGTAATAAAGAAGAGAGAAAATGTTGATGTAATGTGCATTGAATGATATTTTGCGTGATATTTTTTACTACATACCTGTAACTTTTTGGTGGATATCAAACGGCCATCTAGTGCTCTGGCAATGGAGGACTCTGAGGTCAGTATGGGTGAATCTCCTGATGCCAGCGCCTCCTTCATTGCCTTCAAGGTCAGGTCCGGCTTCTCTTCAATCATTCGCACACAGCGATCAATAACGGCGTCTGTCACTTTTATGCTTCTCTCCCTTCTTCCTCCTCTCACATCCTCCACGCATCCTTCTTCCTCATATCTTAGGATGATTGATCTCGCAGTGCTCTCTTTTATGTTGAGTGTTTCAGCGGCAGCCTTCCAATCAGCTCCATTTTCGTGAGCTTCAACAAGTCGCTGCTTTAAATCAATGCTGATCTTCGAGTAACGCCCACGAGGTACACCTGGCCTCGGTCCACGAGAGTGGGACAAACTCCGAGAAGTACTCGTGGTGTCATCACTCCATGTGTCGTCTGTGCTGCTCTTGATTGGTATAATGTCAGTTGTCTACAACGTAGACTAGTCACACAGGATTCAGATACAGTGTAATAGCTTCACAAACTTATATACATGTAGTTCTATGATTTATGCAAATAATAGGCTGAAATTGGTTCATTGTTTGATCTCAATCGTTTCCATGAACATATTTTACGCTATCAATGTCAGATTATCAAAAAGTGATAGAATTTATTGATAATTGAAATTGATTGATTAACAATTGAACCTGCTTTGCTTTTCACGAACATGCGAGCGCTATCACGAAGTTTTGTGGCGTATCTTGAACTTGTTTGATCTAACATAGAAATCTGTGACGCTTCTTTGAAGTAGCTTGACGTTGATTGAAGCTGCATGCTGTATCTTGAAGTTGGATGACGTAGAAATGAATTTGTCCGGGAAAACCTGTAGTAAACAAACTTTTTCTCTACACGCATTGTGGTTCATTCGCTCATATGGCATACTTGTCTGAATGTGACGAAAACAACTTCTGATGTGTTCAATATGCTGACTCGCATCATGCTATTGCTTGGCTGACGTCACAATACCAAAATCATCACTGAAAAACCATGATATGTGTTGCATTGAATTGAAACGAGCATCGATCGTTGATGTCTAGATGGGACATAGATATTCGTCCGACCTCAAAATAGCTGCTTTTGTCTCTCTCGAAATAGCGACAACGACAACATAGCTTCTGATTATGACATGTGTGACGAGAGAACATGATATGAGCAAACTCGTAGGTTTGTATAAATAACCTGAACTTCAAAAATGCAGAAAAGCAAATAATGACCGCCATTTTGAAAATTTGGCATCTTTGTGGGCCAATAACACAACAGCATACCTATAATATGTCACACTGATATTCCTTGATCAATTTATACTGGATTTGTAATAGAGCTTGTGCATGAAGATGGGTCAAAAATAGTCATAATTCGAACAAAGGGCAAAAATCTGAAAACTTGGCCGCCATTTTGAAAAAATGGTCCCACAAAAAAAGCTACCGACCGATTTTTTTGAAATGCAGGTTTTAAAACTTCTGGGACCCTAGGCTACGCATTCATGAAGGTATTTTGAATGGAGTCGATACATCGATTTTGACCCCTCAAAACCCACCGTGTATTCCTTGTGGTGAAATTATTCAAGATGTGGAATAATTTTATAAAAGATAGGCTGAGAAATACACAGTGCTTCCAACATTCATACAGGCTAGAATATAGGATTCTGAAAACTTTATTTGAGATAAAGAAGGGTTTGAACTACATGTATAAGTTGTCGGTAATCCTTTTTAAGTGTCTGAAGAGCAATTCGCAATATTTTTGTCACAAAACATGCCTGTAGATGCTCTTATATGTTTCATTTGCATGCTCTTAATGTTGTAATGATTGACTAAGCAATTTATTCTAGACTAAATGTTGTTAACAGTCGACATGGGTCTAATTAAATTAACCGGCCGGCTGGCAAAATCGGCACCCGGCCGGTCTTCAACATTTGCGGCCGGGGCAAGGCAGGCGTTACTAAACCGGCCGACTGGCGGCCGCCTCCATTCCTGCTGTCTACCTCTTGTTTGTGAGATCCTTCATATAGTTGGTGTTAACCAAGGCTTATTCAATTTATGCATAAGAGACATATACATAACACGTTGAAGTGTTCTCGATGAAACATAATCTGACAATCTGTGAAAAGTAAAACACTTCTGGGCGACCGCGCAGAAACACTATTAAGCTAACAAATCTCTAGCAGCATCGCTCACTAATTTTGCTTGTCACGAACAATATACTATCTAACACTGCTTTTCCAATAGGCTCACTTATTAGAAATTCGCGCCTCTCCTGTTACAAAGGAGCTAAATCATGCTTGATATAAACAGTAGAAAAAATTGTCTTAATACACTTAAAATCTGTCTAATAAACAGTTTGTCTTAAATGCGCGGTACTTCTCATTATTTTGTCTTTCTGTCGATTGCCCTCGAAGGTTCCAATTAAAGGTCGCTTGCCATCGCATCTTGAGTTTGGTCTTCCCAGACGGTGATGTTTAACATAGGAAATATCTGTTACCTGAAGAGTTGCCACCAAATCAGAAATATATCCGTTGTCGTGTTGCCGTCGTTCTTGTACGCTGCCAACGTGCTCTTCATCAATACCATAGATATCTACATTATTTTCTCTTTTCTTTCTTTTTTCACACTCTGATATAATGGTTTCAGTCATTTTTTGTGTATTCTTATTGCGCTCTTCAATTTACAATTTTCTAATTCTATTTTAGAAGCACGTTTGGCAAGAGCTACAATTTCATCCCTCATATATTTAATGAGATTCCTTAAAGAATTGATGACATTTTTCAGAGGCTTAGATGAGTGTCTTCATCTGGTCCAAAATGTGGATTGTGATCCAGACCTTGCTTCCGTGGTAGATTTAGTTTCGCTATTTGGCTTTGGAGTAGGCATCGTGGTAACACTTTTCTTGTATTCCAAGACTCGAGGTCTCTGACTACAAGAGGATGACGCTTAATGCATGTAGAAGTTGCTGACATAAAAATTTGCAACAAACACAATGAAGACGCAGCAGAAACGTAGAGAAAAGCGGCATAATATATTACGTGTTCAAAAATCAATACTCAAAAGAAGATTAGTCAGGGACTCGTCAGAATATTGCACAAAATAACAGCTGATTCAGTAAACAGTTGACAATGCGAGATGATACAATTACTTAGCGATAATTGACGAATTTCAATAATGCATGGGAGTTAATGATAAATACCCACAGACACAGGGACACTGAGGAAATCCAAAATCAAGATCGCAGCAATGGCCACTATTAAGTAACTGAACGATAGTCAACCTCAAAAAAGAGAAATGCCACAATAGAAGGAAAACAGGAACACCAATTGTATAATGATTGCACCAAGTGACTCTAACGAAGCAAAACGATTACAACGTTTTATTATTATTATTATAATCAGTTTAGAATGATGTTTACTACAAAGGAGTATACGACTAGATGGCAATCGTTGGAGGTAGGAATTCCGATGGGATGCCCTGTTTCGCCACTGCTGCTTGTGTTGGGGATGGAGGTTGTCACGCGCACAGTTGGTCATCGCATTGATGGTGACGCGTTGGAACCAGGGGTGCATGCTCCTTCATTGCGGGCCTTCATGGACGACATAAATATTGTGTCTGGTAACCGGCAGCAGGTGTTGGATGGACTGAAGATATTGGAGGAAGTAATCGAGTGGACGGGGATGCTGTTCAACCCAAATAAAAGCAGAAACTTATCTTTTCAGAGAGGCAAAGAAGTAGATAAGAAAGTTCGGGTGGGAAGTAAGACGGTACCAACGGTGATAAATCAAGGCGTGAAAAGTCTTGGGAGATGTTATAAAGGGGTCTGACAGACAAGCACAGAAGCATGCAAATGTTTGAGCAAAGGAAGAAGAGACTGAAGATGATCGACGAGACGCAGTTACCTGGAACCGCAAAGGTGTGGTGTAGTCAGTTCGGGATTACACTGATTATGCTAAGATTTACCTGGCAGCTGACGGTGTACGAGGTAGCTATCTCGAGAGTGGATAAATTGCAACAGAGCATGAGCAAATTTTATCGGTGTACTGAGAATTCTGACGGATGTGGCCCTGCATTGTGAAGCCAGTAAGCTGAGAATTCCTGTGTCATCTGTGGTGGAGGAATTTAAAGTGGGAAAGGGGAGTAGGGCCTTGATGCTCAGGAATTCGGGTGATGAAGCACTGGCACTATCACACCCGGTGGTGCGAACTGGCAGGAAGTGGAGAGCTGACGCAGCTGCAGACAGAGCAGTAACCTGACAGAGCAGAAGCGAAGTGGAGAGAAGTTCAGGATTCGGTGCAACAAGGAAGAAACACGGGTGAAGTGGTTCAGTAAGGCAACTGAAGAGACAGACGATCGTTGGTTCTTGAGAATGTTCGACAGGAAGTGGATGAATTGAGGCTCTGTAGAGCAGCGCACGCAACAAGGAGTGTAAAGTGCCTGGATGGCTTGGGAGGATGCGGACCAGTGCGTGGTGTCGTGGAAAAGTTGTTGCGAACATCTGCCGGTGAGATCAAGTTTCTGTTGTCACGTACGCATGACACTTGTCCAACCCCGGTGAATTTAAGGAGATGGAACGTTATCACAGTAGACTTATGCAATATCTGCAAGAAAGCTTGGGATCTCTGGACCACACGCTATCGTTGGCTGTCGAGGGTTCAGCGGTTGGTCCTTGAGGAAGTGGTTGGTGCGCATAGGTCTTGCTGGGAGACGAATGGCTGAGGTGGTGAGGCACAGCCGTCAGGCGGCAGAAGTTGGGTCGGTATGGATCACGGGAAAATCTTTGAGTGCTGGGAGATGTGCTGCTTGACTAACCAACCATCAGAGTACTGGCCAACCGAGAGGAGGTGTCCAGTTATTTATCGGCTGAAACACCGTTGATGCTCGCTTGACTGCTGATGATCTCTCATCACTCGCACCGTAATACGCTGTTTCTTGTAGTTTTGCATTTACAGTGAACACTTGAAATTACGAAAACGACCCACTGAATCACACAAAATCAATAATTCACTGCAATGTGCGAGAGATAAGACAATGCGTTAGACCAGCACAACAACAATAGGTAAACATCGATATAAGACGCATCGATAAATCGCTATTATAGGGCTTATTGGGAAAAGCGCTTTCGGTAAATCCCGGGAAGCGGGAGTTCAGATCAACCTTCTGGGAAATACCCGGGACTTTATCCAGACAATATTTGGAGTTCCAAGTCCCAAACTATGCAATTTATGAGACCCTGCTGCCCCAGGATGTAGAAAAATCAAAAAATACTTTGTGGAAGGCGAAACAGATTAACTAGATGGTTATTTCTGCATAATTACACGAATTCCTTGACCTCATACATGCTGTATCCTCTTTATATGAAGCAATCACACATAATTTCATATTTTCGATATGAATTATATATATGAATATCGATATGAATTTCATATATGTCGGTTGTTGACCACCTGTAGAACATTCATTTTTGCAAAGTGCTTTCTTGCAATTAATGCATTTATCCTTTTCTTCACCGGCTTCGTGAAAAGGATCTACACCGAGATTTCGACATCGTAATATCTACGCGCATCACCTTGAGGTGTAGGTATAGGAATATGTATGGCCGAACTATCCTTTACACCGAACTTCCAATGAATGAGCCGCTCTTAACCTGACTGCTTCAGGGAATTATTGATTATATCCTCAACGTTTTCAAATTTTCTTGAAACTATATGCAATTACTGCAAAGATGGCATCTTCTGTTCGGAAGCAAATTTTCATTCAATTTGAATCAACTGTCATTAGAAATTATCCCACGATTTCTCAAGACTATGTCATTTTTGATAATCAATGTCAATCACATGCTCTTTAAATGCTGTATTGATTATGCTGGATGTATAGAAACTAGAATTTCTGAAATCGTCGTAACCGACAATATTCGCTCTGTTTACTCAAACTAGACCTGACACGTAGAGATTAAGTTGGGAACAATCACATGTTTTCCAAGCTCAAATACAAATACATACTTTTCTTTTAAAATGTAAAAATAGAGATAAATCAATACGAGCTCAGTAAGTATTCAAGAAGTTCAATAATACTGATATAGAAACTTTTTCAGAAAGTCAAAATTAAAAATACAAATACTGGGAAACGTATTGAAATGTGTTTCAAATACAAGTACAATTAAACATTTGCTCCAAGCCTGGCAGAGATCGCCTGCACTTCACTTTTAAGTCTCTGTTCTTAAAATGCTTTTCTTACCCAATCTGCATGAAATGTTGCATGTGAATAGAAAAAAGTAGACTAGGGTGTGAAGCTTTTTGGGCGACTAACCGAAATTTACGGGTCATAGACAAATCTGAACATTTTGAATAGGATGACCTTTTCGCACCTCTTCTTTGAGGACTGCAATAGCAATATAATTCCTATTTGTAGGTAAGAGGACGTCTATATTTTCTTTTTTATGAGAATAATGTACTCAAATCGTCTTTTTTCCATTTATTCAATGATTTCAATTTTTTTCGAAATTTCCCGGGAATTCCCAAATACATATCCCGGGAATTGAGACTTGAAATTATCGGGAATTCCCGTGTTAAACCCTGCGTTACAATCAGATGGGCGCGTTGTGGTCTTGGACCCCAAATTTCTTGGGCAGATGTGGCCGCTTAATGCTACCGCTGCTCAATGCAATCAGCCGGTTGATGTGATCGATACTCTTGCAATAAATTATAATAGTATTTAAGAATTCGTCAAATTTTCCGGGTCACCTGTCATCACGTTAGAGACAGAAACGACGTTGAATGAGAGAGCTTTTATTTAATTTCTTCATTCTACTTGTAAAATAGAGCAAGTACTTTTATGGCAACATTGCAAGAATTTGGGACCCTCTTGTACACGGTCCGTGTACTTATGTCCGTACTTTAATGATTCCGACGGACAAACAGTGATTTGCATATAAGGTGTCAATTTTAATGATTTTGTGCATGTAGGTCGTGTAGCACGATTCTTTTGGGTTTCAGCTGACGAAGGAAAAGTAAATCATTCTGAAAAGCGTACGAAACTCAGACTATTTGACTTTAAAGATATATCATGGTGGACATGAATTTCGGAAGTATTAAAATAGATAGTTGAGAAATATGATAAGTCAGGTCACCGGGTCAGGCACCTTGACCCGATGAACCGATTTCATCGCACCTTCGAAGTTTGCGCGATAGTCACGCAAGCACCTACTTCGGAAATCAAAATACCTGTTCATCATGTGTGCTACTTGTGTAAAATATGAGAAGCGCATATTTCTAATAAATAGATCTGAACCTGATTTGATTGAAATTGCTATCTGCAAGTTTACCATTTCCTAGCCGCGATAGTTGTGTAAATAATGAATGGTACCATTCATCACGTGAAATCAAAGGGCGAGTGTACACTCATAGGTCAATGAGATTTTATGAGGGATGTACTCGGATAATGAGAGAAACTTACATCATTTCGATTTTATCTAACTATGGAGCGGGCAACCTCAATTTTCGCCATCGCACTTATTGCATGCATTCCTTGTTGTTATGGGCTTACTCTTTCAAACTGTAAAAGTGAGTTCTACAAATTTGATTTACAACTTTTTTGGTTTTACGAAAGGGACTACTGATTATTAAATGAGGAATTTGAAATCTTTATTCCAAAGTTAAAACTTCAAATCAATGACTACCAATGTTTCCCACTTTTAGTACCATATTTGCATTTTCTTATCATTCCAGAGTCATATCATTTTACATTTGACCAAGGTCTGACTTGTCAGTTAATTGCGGATTAAGCATACCTCTGAAGTCACTTGAGCCGCTGTTGCTCAACCCTAATGCAACCAAGATATTCCAGAATGTTCAAAATCAGCGTAATCCTTATTTAGCTGACTTACAGTATAATCAGTCCAGTATTTAAGATAATTTTTTAGTCAACAGTTATAGGGCCACAGTTACAGTTACAGTTACAGGTCCACAAATATATGGGAAAAATAAAACATTCAAAATTCGCCTCGCTCCCTTTATTTTCTTGTTCCAATACATGTTTTGGAATTCTAGTTCAAATTTCAGCTCAATCGGAGAGTATTTAGCGGTCGCGCCCAAGTATCGAATTCAGGAGTAGTCAGACTTCGCTTTTCTTCGAGCGTCATTTTATGAATCGTAATACAACTTCTTGCGTGTTATGAGTCACTTCTGTATGAAGCGCACGCCTATGAGTGAACAGAAAGGAAGGAAATGATTTATCGATTAAAGAACTTGCCACCGAGCGGTCAAATACACCTTTCACATAATAGAGTTCAGTTATCTTGCGCGTTCAATGCCATTCGTTCCCTGAGGTGTCGGCCTGAATAAGCTTATACCGTACATTGAACTCGTCTTGTGTTTTTCTCCGACTGCTATCTACACCCTATTTCGTACACACTCGTATCAACTGTTTATCAATCCGTGCAATCAAGGTGAGTTTATTTGAGATCATCTAATTGTACATGTATAAACTCGAGCCGATAGTGATAGAAAAATTCTTATCCAACAATAAGAGATGACATCTACCTAATGATAAGCTAACTATATTTTCTCAGCAAAGATATAATGAAATAACGCATTTGTTAAACCACATATTATTCATCCATATGTATAGACTAACAAGTAATGGATCTCAGCCATCAACATATCACACCTGCCGGCAAACGAATGTTTCTTAAGCGATTCGTTACAGAATAAATAATTAATAAATTCGGGGATCTTAGGCAATATAATATTGATGGTTGGTTCAATTAATAAATCCGTTACAAAATAAATAATGATAAAAAATTACATGTACTTATTGTTGGGGATTTTATTCGTATTACCCTGCATGTCTGTTTACCAGAAAAATATTTTTATGTATTTTAGTGGTTAAAATAGAAGTTTTCATGAATTGATAATGTATAATGAAACACTTGCTGTACACATGCATATCCTGTCGCAGTACATGTACCTATATTCAATATTGATATTTTCTTTGTAGATATGGCTCGAAAGCTACGATCAGGGTCCGATTGCTGGCTGATCGGAACATCTACCAGAACCATCAAAACTCAAGGTTTGCCATCTAAACATGACGTGCTGCTAAAATACATGTATCATCATGTAGAGTTGAATCAAACTGCTCGCGAGAGTTGCAAAGCAACATTAGAAGAGGTCTTGAGTTTCTGGAACAGAGCGCGAATACGAACAATGATGACAGAAAAAGCAATTTCAAAGCTAACGAGATTGGTAACGAAGTACAATGATTTGAAAAAGAATAAATACAAGAAAAGTGATTCTGCTCGTATGCATGAGTCTATGTTCACAGCAGATCTTCCGGAGTTATTTGACGTAGCACATCAGAATGCTTTGGAGATAATGACAATTCAAGAGGACATCAACTTCTTGATAAGCCAGCGTGAAGATGTTCGAGAGCAGCGTATGGCTGGTATAGATGTGGAACTTGCCCTCAAAGAGAAATGCAAAAAGGAAAGAAACGAAAAATGTGAGATTCGCAGAGAAAAAGAAGAGGAAAGAAAGAGACTACTCGAAACAACCATGGAAAACAGTAGCGCTAGTAATAGCGAACAGGAAGATATTGCCGGTAATGAGCCTACCACGTTGTACAAACCATTCATGAAATATTCGCGTAAAAGTTCTTCGTCCAAGGAAACTGATACAGAATATGTATCCGTCACGCTTCCAAAAAAAATTCTCACTAAGTCTGTGACAGGTGCGTATACGATTTTATGAAATTAGATAAATCATATAAAATTATGTACATTCATCTTCAGGTGTTGCTGATCGGTTTGGTCTATCCAAAAGACAATTATTCGCTACTGTGGCTACAGTATTGAATGAATCGACATCTTCGTCAGTTCAAGATTTTGTGCTTTCGCCTACCTCAGCACTACGTTCACGAACATTTAATCTACAAAAAGTCTCCGAAGAAGTGAAGATTAGTACCAAATTCCCAAACTTCTGTACTGTTCACTGGGATACTAAGTTGTTGGGAGAACTTGGAGAACATTTGGCGGTAGTCGTTAGCGGAGACTTTCCAATTAAAATATCCGAAAAATTACTTGGTGTTCCTGATATAGACTCATCGTCTGGAATGAATCAGGCGAATGGCATACTGGGGATTCTACGTGATTGGAACTTACAGCGGAAGGTCTTTGCACTTTGTTTTGACACGACTTCTTCTAATACTGGCGTTTTCAACGGTGCTGCTGTTATATTAGAACGACTTTTGAATAGGAAATGTCTGTGGTTGGCATGTCGTCATCATACTATGGAGGTTATGGAAGCCGGAGTCTGCTCTTCTATTTTTGGAAAATCCACTGCCCCAGACAATCCATTGTTCAAAACGTTCAAAAACAAGTGGGACTCATTAGACAAGTCGATGGGAAGACTTGTCAGGCTTCCAGAATCAACATGGCTTAACATCAGAAAGAATCTAATTATTGAGCGTCTTCAAAATATTCCTGGTCGCTTCTGTCGTGATAATTATAGGGAGATGATCAATGTAGCGTTGGTACTTCTGGGAGAGCTAAACCCTGATGTGTTGAGGAAACCTGGTCCCATTCATCACGCAAGGTGGATGTCAAGAGTACTGTACTTTGGGAAAATGCTGATATTTTCCTGTCAACTTGATTACTCGGAGGATTTCATTGAAAAGTTGAATAGACTCGCAATTTTTAACTGTCTGTTATATACAGCTTCATGGTTCGATTCCTCTAAGTGTGCTGCTCATGCTCCAGCGAATGATATTCGACTTTATATAGATCTTCATCGATTCAAGCTGATTGATTCTCAGATTGCCACTGCAGCTCTTGACAAATTAAAGAATCATCTATGGTATCTAACTCCAGAAATAATGACGCTGAGTTTATTTGGAACTAATGTTCCTGCTGCTACAAAATCCGAAATGGCAAATAGGTTACTTGAAGTGAAACCTCTATCATGTCAAATGCAATGTGTGATGAAGAAAGGTAAACCAAGATTTCCAGAACTCATTATTGAGACTGTCAGCCTGGTCAACAGAAATCATGGTTCATATTTCAAGCTCTCAATATTGACACAAACTGGCGTTATGAACCAGTGGACACATGGAACGAAAATGCAGACTTTTCGTTCGCGAGAAATGTTGTTATGCACCTGAACGATGGCGCGGAGCGTGCCGTGAAACTTGTCGAGGATTACTGTGACAAGGTGACGAAAGATCCTGAGATGCGGCAAAATCTTCTGCAATCGGTTGAACATCATCGAAAGCAGTTTTCTGAATTCAAAAAATCTGCTTTTGTGAAGAAGTGATGGGACGTTTAGTAAGTTAACTTGTTTATGTAGCCTACTTGGTAAGAATTACAGTTGTGTGTGTACTATGCTCTTAGATATTAAAGTAGTATCGACAGCATAGTTTGAATATTTCTGAAATATACTCATTTTTCGTAATTCAAATAAATTTGTTTTCTGTCTTTTACATAATCAAGCAAAAGCTAAATAAATACATATCAGATTTGTTAGCTTATAGGCTATTAGTATGATATTCAATTTTAAAAGTGTGAATTAGAAAATCAGAAAAAAATCACTGTGTAAACTATTATAGTAATCATATCTATTACTTGAGCGCGACCTCTTAATTTGATGCAATAGTCCTCAAAATTCAATCACAGACTGTATTTAGCACTTGGAACAAGGGCGTTATGGGAGTGAAAGCGATTTCGGAAATTTTGTATTTTGGACCACCCTAGTACACTTATAGGTCAATGAGATTTTATGAGGGATGTACTCGGATAATGAGAGAAACTTACATCATTTAGATTTTATCTAACTATGGAGCGGGCAACCTCAATTTTCGCCATCGCACTTATTGCATGCATTCCTTGTTGTTATGGGCTTACTCTTTCAAACTGTAAAAGTGAGTTCTACAAATTTGATTTACAACTTTTTTGGTTTTACGAAAGGGACTACTGATTATTAAATGAGGAATTTGAAATCTTTATTCCAAAGTTAAAACTTCAAATCAATGACTACCAATGTTTCCCACTTTTAGTACCATATTTGCATTTTCTTATCATTCCAGAGTCATATCATTTTACATTTGACCAAAGTCTGACTTGTCAGTTAATTGCGGATTAAGCATACCTCTGAAGTCACTTGAGCCGCTGTTGCTCAACCCTAATGCAACCAAGATATTCCAGAATGTTCAAAATCAGCGTAATCCTTATTTAGCTGACTTACAGTATAATCAGTCCAGTATTTAAGATAATTTTTTAGTCAACAGTTATCGTCATCGGTCAGCATTGTACGAACATGTCGCCCGCTCTTGATACTAAAATTGGCATGATCTCAGGTCTAGGGTGACACCTCTTTGGTCACCAATATCATCTCTTCGGCCCATAATTATGGCTTTGCAAGCACTGAAATCAACCTATTGAATCCAATTGACCTGAACCAATGTTCCAATTGACAGAGCTATTTGCGTGATTTCTGATTTCGCTAAAAATCATTGGATTGATATTGATAACTTCGGAATTACTCCAGATCAATTCATCAGCATGATCAAATTCGTCTCCTACAACTATGAGATTGAATATAACAATAAAAATTATTTACAAATTAAAGAGTGTCCGATGGGCTCTCATTATGCACCCCCATTTTCGATCATATTCATGGGTTATATAGAAGAAAAGGCAATGTCTATTATAAATTCACGCCTACAGTTAAATAACTGGATTTATAAAAGATACATTGATGACTGCATCATCGGTCCGTTGCAAAGAAACAAAGAATACTGTGACTTCATATTAGAGACATTCAATTCGATTGATGACAACATAAAGTTTACCATTGAAAACCCCGAAGATGGGTTACTGATTTTTTTAGATTTAAGTATTTGGTTAGAGAATAGGAAAATCATGCACAAAAAATATGTAAAAGACATATCGTCTGGCAATGCTTTGAAAAAAGATAGTTGGCTACCGAGCTCCGTCAAAACTAATTTCGTAAAGCAGAGCATTATAGACACACGTAATCGATGTAGTTCAACGCTCTCTGATAACATTAAAATGGAATCGGAGAAAAAATGTAAAGAAAATTTAAAATTTAATGGATACACTAATAAGGATTTGAGTGTATCTGATAGAAATACCCAAAAAAAATTAAACTAGTAAAATCAACGATGATAAAAAAAGCATTTTGAAGTTACCGTTTATAAGCGACAGTCTTAATCGGAAAATTAATTACCAAATAAGAAAACATAGGTTGAATGTCCGTCTCGTCAGTACGGGCAACAAAAAACTGCGTAATGTTGTGAAGAAAAAAAGCAAAAAAAGTAAACACAATGATTGTAGAATATGCAACAAGCTATCCCAAAATCATAACTGTGAGACATCGTGTGTTGTATATCAATTCTCTTGTAGAAAGTGTGGTGATAAATATATAGGCAAAACTGCTAGACCATTCTACATTAGATACAACGAACACAGTCTCAGTATTCGTAATAAAAATGATCTAAGTGCTTTGTCTGAACACAGTAAGACCTGTCTTGTTAACGGTTCGATTGATGATTTTGATGTTGAATTTCTTCGCTGCTTAAATGATCCTGTTGAAACAAGCGTGGTGGAATCGCGATTAATCAATAAGTGCCATCCTAAAATGAACAGACGTCATGAGACAACCGGAGCTATACTGCGTATCTAACGAGCCAGTTTAGACAGTGTCATTTTATTGCTGCCTTGCCTTGAGAAAGGGTCTGGACCCGAAACGTCGGCTGTGTACATATTTTTTATTCGTCATTATTTGTGGCATTAAATTACTCGGGAGAGAAAGCTGATTTTTTTCACATCATTGATTCATTATGGTCCTCCCGCCTTCAGCCATCTCTTATGTAATTTCCGCCATCACCAATTCTGATGTGCGAGCTCATGCAAAATCTTTCATTAACTTGCAGGTAAGATACGTCCGAGTTATGTGCGACTTACTATTTTTGCAAGCGTGTATTTCAAATGCAGTCGTTCCTATATTCATCTCCAATATGATTAACGTACCGGAGGATATGTTGGAAAATAGAGTTGTCCTCAGAAAAACGAAGTCGTTGGAAATGGAACTTCTTCGTACTTCCATGGCACAATTGCGAGAAAAACTGTTCCTTTTGGAGCAGCAACGTGGTTACGACTATTTGACAATAACTAGAGATGTCACTCGTCCTGTTCTACATCATATGCTTACTAGCTTAGTTGAGGATTTACGTAAAGAGAGTTTGAAATATTCGCGTCATTTTGCAAAGTGGAGTAAAATTTCAAATAATGCATTCCCATGGGAACGAGATTCATACAAGTGTGATTATGTGCCAAAGTTTCCTTTTGAACATGTGGATGAATACTTATGCCGCTCTCCAGCTCTCATGGATACCACAGGTAAGCCCCGGTTGTCTCATGGCAATCGTAATTGCAAAGAATACAGCAATGAGACTGATATTTTTCTACCTAGCTACTTAAGTGATCTCATTGCTAAAGGTCCAAATTTTCGCATTCCACCTCTCTTAAATGACAACTTCATGGATGATGTTGAGCTTGCATTAGACAAACTAACTTTTAATCTTCGCTGGCGTAGCCAGATCGATGACAGTGATGATGTGTTTATGTCTAACCCTTCAAATACACACAGTAGCACTGCTAGTATCAATATTCCATTCCATAAAAATAGAATTAAAATGCCAAAAACGATGCCTAACCACGAGGAGTTAAATCTTGCCCTTTTCAAAAAAGAGGTTATTAATGCCGTTAGTCAGGAGGCCGAATTTTGTAAGCAAAGTAAATCATTTAGGAAAATTAACAAACAAATAAAAAATAGTAAGCACTTTTTAAAACAAAACGAATTATCTGTTGTCGCCACAGACAAAAGTAACCGACTTTGTGTTACCCATGACAATGATATTGTCAATAGAACCGAGAGTATCCTCATGGATGAAGCTATCTATAAACGCATTGATAAAAGTAAGCACAAATCTCTAGAAAAACAAGCGAACCAATTAGTTAATAACGTCTTAAAAAGCAAAATGAGTAGGTCTAACATGCAGCGTATGTTGGTATCAGGCACTTCACCAGCTTCTTTCTATACATTAATTAAAGATCACAAGGAAAAAACTGATAAAAATTCTTTTCCCCTGAGGCCTATAGCTTCGGTGGTGAATACACCAGGAAACAAAATCGATTGGTTTTGCGGTAGAATATTAAATCAATTGACTAATTACGTACCAGCACATCTATCAAGCTCCTTGCAACTAATGAATGACTTCGAGAAATTAAACTCTAATGACATAGCCGAAAATTCCACATTTATTTCTTTAGATGTTGTGAACCTTTACCCCAGCGTTCCAATTGACAGAGCTATTTGCGTGATTTCTGATTTCGCTAAAAATCATTGGACTGATATTGATAACTTCGGAATTACTCCAGATCAATTCATCAGCATGATCAAATTCGTCTCCTACAACTATGAGATTGAATATAACAATAAAAATTATTTACAAATTAAAGGGTGCCCGATGGGCTCTCATTATGCACCCCCATTTTCGATCATATTCATGGGTTATATAGAAGAAAAGGCAATGTCTATTATAAATTCACGCCTACAGTTAAATAACTGGATTTATAAAAGATACATTGATGACTGCATCATCGGTCCGTTGCAAAGAAACAAAGAAAGTAGTAAGTAAAACTCCACTTCTGGATAGCGCAAGATGGCCGCCATCGAAAAATGTTCCCTGACGTCCCCCCCTCTGGAACGACAGAGGTTGTGGTCTGTCGTGGTGTGCCGGCCAGGTTGGTCCACGTTCACAAAATGTTCGCTGACGTCCCCCCCCCCCTCGAAAACGACAGAGTGTGAGACTCGGGTGTGTTGGTCTCGTGTGGGTTGACGTGGCCGACCGCCTAGGTTGACGTGGGCGACCGTCTAGGTTGACGTGGGCGGCCGTCTAGGTTGTCGTGGATGGTGAAACGGAGGCCAGATTCGGATTCAGCGTAAAATTCTGCATCGGTATGGTGAATTTTAAAGCAATCGGCGAGAAAAAATGTTTCTTCAAAATTTTGGCAGAGTTAAAATTTGGGACGTTTTGGTCTGTAGCGCCCAAACGAAGCATCGGATGGGAAAACGGAGGCCAGATTCGGATTCAGCGTGAAATTCTGCATCTGTATGGTGAATTTGAAAGCAATCGGAGAGAAAAAATTTTCGCTGACGTCCCCCCCCCCTGCGCCAAACTTCCAATTTTGCTTCTAGTGGATGGATTTTGTCGTGCAATAGCTCGTTTGAAAGGTAAGAGTGAGACAAATTGAGCGAAAGAAACGGCTTGTTCATATCTGTCTTCGTTTAGATGTGAGACGCCATTTAAGATTTTGGGAGATTGTCGAAAAACGACAGAGTTAGAATTTTCGCGATGGCTGTGGGCTGTAGAGCCAAAACGAAGAATCGGATGGGAAAACGGAGGCCAGATTCGGATTCAGCGTCAAATTCTACATGGATTTGGTGTATTTCCAGCTCCATCGGACCTCTAGAATCGGCGATAGAAGCGTTTTAAGTGTTTGGATGATGGATGTTACGTCATCAGCTGATCGCCACACACTATATAAGCTGGGAACCGAGAGAGACTTGTCATTAAGACGAGAGCGATTGTCAGAGGTAGGTCGTCTCTCTGAGCTCCGATGATAGCTTCGGACATTCCAAATTCCGGGTTTCTGTAAGAAACCGACTTAGAAAATTTCATTGCTGATATCAGCTAAGCCGTCAGACTTAGAGGTTAGCCAGGAGATGGCCTTCGTCTCCAGGCCATAAAAGACTCCAAAACTTTAAAGGCTTGTAACTTTGCTTCTACAAGTTCGTTTGACTTGATTCAAAAAAGGTTCGGTCGCTATTGACCTGCCCTAAGTGATAGACTACTTATAAAATTTCATAAGTAGTGCTAAAAAGTTGAAAAATTTAAATTCACTAGTTTTGGAGGTTTTCTGGGGTTTTCGACCCTGCTGAAGTCAATGAAAGCATTTTTAATGATGTCTGAGCCAGTCTTCTCATGGTATAAGCGGCTTTTCACTGAAAGCGAGCAAGACACGGAGAGTTTTGCTGTAATATTCCACTGACAGGGTGTTCCTTCGGGACGGCGGACGATGCCGTAGTGATAAGTGTGGCAAGGGAGTGTGTTATAGTTTAGACCGTAACCGCTGGGACAACTCATGTCTCATGTTGGGCATTTGATACAGTTCTCAACGTAGCACTTTGAACGCCAATCGGTTGAGTCTTAGCTATCTTGTCATGGGTGGCCTCTAAACATCTCCATTTCAAAACGCTGGTGAATCAAGCTCTCTACGGCTTGCTATCAAGCTGCTCAAAGTCTGTCAACCTCTTACCAACTCTACAGGTTTTCATGTCTGGCGAATACTATCATCAAGTTGAATCTGCTATCAGTCAACTTGAACGTTGCAAATGAAGTTCGGTGTAATACTTCCTTTCGACGGGCGTTCCTGTAAAGGGCGGCGGTGAAACCCGTAGCTATGTATACCGCAAGGGACATTCGGCAATGGTCAATCTTGTTAAACCTCTCTGCGTCATGTTTGCAAGTGATTGCCTCTGTCTCAACGTAGTATGCATTCGCGCCAGGGCGACATTTAGCCAGCTGTCGAAGGTTGCCTAAAACTTTCCATTGCATACGTTATGAGAACCATGAGTTCTACCTGTCTCTATCAATGAGATGAATTGATGAATGAAATGAAATGGGAGGACACTCACGCGCCACACGCAACATAACACACTTCTCTCTTCCGTAGTCTAACAAGCTCTTTACACATGGATCGCAGTCGATTGCTATCCCAGAATCATGTAAGCTATCTGAATTTTATTTAACACTATTTCAACTACCATCATCACCCATATGAAATGTTATAAGATTTACAAGTTAAACTAAGCGTGCTACTATTTCCAAATGAAAAAGTATACATGGTTAAATCATCCACTGAAGCCCCATTCAAGTAAGTCAGTATGAAAGCAATAATACGAAATAAAAATTTATTATGGCATGTATTTCAAAAGGTCTTCATCGTCAATATCGTCCCAGAGTCTGCCTTCACACAGATCACAAAAACAGTTCACTTGATTCAATCGTTCTTCTACCGCGAGCCTCACTTTGTCAATGTACTCACACTCCGCCATAGTTCGTGGCTGGGAGTTAGGGGTGTACCATTCCCATAATTGATGGAGGAATTTGGTGCTGGTGATCTCCATCACATCATCAGTATCGTACTGCAGATACTTCCATCGTATGCCTGTTAGGTCGGGACACTCCTTCTCACATACACTCTCCTCTTCGTCATCCGCTGGTAATGACAACTTTCTAATGTTGTCGAGTCGGTATAATTTCTCCACCTTCCCCTTCGTTGGAGCGTTTGGTGCAACGAGCGCCTTTGGCGATGAGCATGGAGAAGAGAACTCCAATTTTGTGTTCGATGTTTTTGGAGGGCTTGTCATGTTGACTGTGAATAATGACTTTGAAATGCTTTCTAATTCTTAAGTATAAACAAGCAACCAATCAGAATGAACAGCCAATGAATGATGAATATGAAAGTATATATGCAAAGTGACATTCGTGTCATTTCAGTCTGTCTTTGAGACGTATAAGTGAAGTGTTCTCTAGCGAATTCTATATTTGAGGCGTACAAGTGAACTGCTCTCTCGCGAATTCCAAATTTGAGACGTATTATTTGAGTGAAGTCTCTATCTTGTTGAAGTATCAACCTTAAACTTGATTTCGTTGAAATGGTAAGTTGAAAATTTCTTCACTCATCTCCCTCAAACGTGTGGCTAATAGCATCTTCCTCAATTTCAGGCATCAACTTCATCACCAACGCCCTCCTTTCTCGAGGAAAGTTTAGAGTCGTTGAGTCAAGGTAGGTTGTAACAATACACTGAGACTTGAACAGAGATGATAGAATGATTTCTCTTTCAGGTGATGTGAGTTCCAGCTCAGGACTCTCGCGACAAGGCAACGAGTGGGAATGTGCCGACTGCGGACATATGTTTACAAGGAAGCACAGTCTCCTTCGACACATCAAACAACGTGTGTGTCAACGCAAAGCGGCATCAATCTCCGGAGGTGAAGTTGATTCTGACGATGACATCTCCTTTCCTTGCGATTTATGCCCTCTTTCTTTTGATAGTCACTTTCAGCGATCTTCGCACAGACTTCAACACACGCATGCAAATGATCACTACACCAACGGTACCTCTACCATCTCCCTCATTAATGTTTCACATAATAATTTAGTACGCGACTACTGCATGGAGTCCAATACTCAAATAGTAGATTTTCCTGAGTGGCTCCTTCAAAATTCTAACATTATCGAAGCGCTCTTCAACAATTTAGACAATTTTAGAATGAAGGCGCTCATCTACCTTAAACTAAAATATATTAAGATAGATTTTCAAACGGGTCAAGTGACGGAGAGAATACAGTTTCATGTTCCTTCCTCTTCCGCAACCGAAGTTGTAGACTGCGAGTCTTGGCTAAATTTTCAGATTCAATGTTTAAAATCAAATGTAGATAAATTCAATCAGCGCGACAGCGCTCTCATTTTTGATGGTGTGGACTCAGCCATATTCAAAATTTCCCTATTAGAAAGTCATGCAGCTCGAGGCACATTTAAACTACCAAAAACGTTGTATGATAAGAAAGCTGTCATCAATGTCGATTGTACATCACAGTGTTTCAAATATGCAGTCCTATCCATCCTTCACTATAATGATATCAACGCGAATCGAAATCATACCTATAGCTATAGACAGTGGGAGGATGAACTAGACTTTGAAGGTTGTGATAGTAACAACATGAAAATCAAAGATGTAGAAACGTTCGAAAAACATAATAAGATTAAAATTGTCGTTCACGTGTGGGAGAAGGGGTTGAAGGGTGCCCGCTATAATTCACGTTCAACTTGTTATGAACGTGTAGTCAACCTCTTATTAGTAAAACAAGATGATAGCGAGGAATGGCACTACTGTGGTATTCCCAAAATCTCTCGCTTGTACACTCACTTGGGGCACTCTAAAAGAGGTGAACATTTTGTATGCGACCGCTGCATCCGCTCCTTTTGGAGTAAAGATAAATTTGAAACTCACTATGAATGGTGCAAGCGAGGTAAATTACAAATGGAACGCATGCCCAAAGATAAAATATTTTCACATAGGGATAATGGTGACGAATTAAGTCCCCTGCGTATCATTTACGCAGACATAGAATGCTACATTGATGATATCATCCACAAGCCAGCAGCCATATCCTGCTATGAAGTATGGCATGACCACTTTAGGAATAGACAAAACAAAATGCATACTTGGCAAGGTGAAGATTGTATTTCAAAATTTCTAGAATTTCTCGATAAAGCTGCTAAATTTCAACAATCATATGATTCACAATTGCAGCGTAAGTCACTACATATGTCAGATGAAGACAAACAGAAATTTGAAAGTTGCACATCGTGCCCTAAATGTCATAAAACGTTTGATGACGATAAAATTAAGAAAGTGCGTGATCATGATCACATCACTGGTAAATTTAGAAACGCACTCTGCTCCAAATGTAACTTTTCACTTAGGTTGAGACGTCGTGTACCACCCGTCATTTTTCATAACTTTAAGGGCTATGACAGTCATATGCTCATAAAAGGAGGGTTGAGCCAGATGAAATCGTGGCAGTTCAATGTTATAGCACAAACGAGAGAAAAATTCATGGCAATGACAGCAAAAGTACCAGTAGATAAAACTAAAGAAAATAAGACAGTCTTCTTCGAAATAAAATTTTTAGATTCATTTCAATTCATGTCAGCGTCACTAGCTTCTCTCGTTCGAAATCTCAAGTTTCTTCCCCATAGTCAAACTTTGAAGAAACACTATCCAAACTTAACGGATGACATGATCACTCGCAAAGGAGTCTTTCCCTATGCGTATTTTAGCTCAATGTCTAAACTAAATGAAACAACCCTTCCTTCCATTGACAAATTCAAAAACGATTTGACGGGTGAAGATTGTCCAGTAGAGGACTATGAACATGCTCAAGAGGCATGGTTAAAATTTAATTGTAAAACGTTTGGCGATTATATGATCGCTTACTTAGAATTAGATGTCATTTTGCTGGCTGATGTCTTTCAGGAATTTCGACGAGTGGCATTAGAAGAAGACAAATTAGATCCTATCCACTTTGTCAGTCTACCAGCCATGTCCTTTAAATCAGCCTTTAAAATGACTGGTGAGACCATTCATCTCTTACAAGACCCCGAGATGTATAATATATTTGAGCGCGGAATACGCGGTGGTCTCACATTTGTAAATAAACATCATATAAAATCTAAAACAGTAGGTGATGATCATATCCACCTAAAGTACTATGACCAAAATAATTTATATGGCATTTCACTGTCTAAACCACTACCTCATTCCGAGTTTAGTTGGTTAAAACAAGATGAGCTTGAGTATTACTCCAACCCTTCAAACATACTGAAGATTCCAGATGAAGGTGATTGGGGATATTATTTTGAAGTGGATTTGATTTATCCAAATAGTATTAAAAATAAAACTGCTGATTTCCCACTCGCACCTGAATCTGGTGAAGTGACTGAAGATATGTTTTCACCATTCATGTCACAATTTCATAATAACTTAACAGAGTGTGGACAGCCAAGGTACAAACCATGCCGCAAACTTTTACTCACCCAATGTGATAAGAAAAATTATCTCGTACACTTCTGCATACTAAAATTCTATTTAGAAATGGGCATGCTTCTAAAGTCAGTTCACCGCATTATCAAATTTAGACAGAAAGCCTTCCTCAAACCCTACATAGATAGTAACAGTCAAAAACGTGCACTAGCCCAAAATAATTTTGAAAAAATTTTTTATTAATATAAGAATAATAGTCTTTTCGGAAAGACCATGGAGGATGTTAGAAAACGCATAACTACAAACTAGTCAATGATGATCAAAAATATCACAAATTGACCTCATCACCTCTTTTCATTGTTAGAGACATTATCGATGAGGATCTTGTAGGTATTAAAATGATAAACTCTGAAGTTGAGTTGTGCAAGCCCATCTATATTGGCCAAGCTGTACTAGATTACTCTAAGCTTGAAATGTACCAACTCTTTTATAAAATACTAAAACCATATCCTCTCGTAAAAGAGGTTCGTTTGTTGGGTGGTGATACAGATAGTTTCTTCTTAGGTATTACCACTCAAAAAGATTTAAATTTTAATGAAGTAGCTAAGTCATTAGAAAAATATTTCGACACATCTAACTACAATCCCGCTCATCCACTCTTTTCCATACAGAATAAAGCCAAACTTGGTTGTTTTAAGGATGAAACAGCAGGAAAGGAAATAGATGAAATGATTCTCCTCCGCCCTAAAATGTATTCCATGAAATTAAAAGAATGTGCAGATAGTATTAAGCGTGCTAAAGGAATATCAAAATCAATTGTCCAAAAAATGAAACATCGGTCCTATAAGAAGGCCTATAAAAATAAAAATATAACGTTTGTCAATATGACAATCTTAAAATCACAAGTTCATACTGTGAAAACGTACACATTTAAGAAACGAGCGCTTTCTGCATGGGAGGATAAGAGGTGTTGGATAGGACATAACACATCTCTTCCACATGGACATCCTGATACAAACATACCTCCACCCAAAAGAATAAAACTCACGCTACCACATTCAGGAGATGTATTGACATAATCAACTTTAACTCAGTATTTTGATGTTGCTTTTTGTAGATATACATGGTTGTTTTATGTATCGCATGAGATCGTTTCTTCCTTGTGAATATATGCCTACAGTTAGCCCATTCCCCCCATATCTGTGAAAAGACTTTTTCATACGCATATTTTTATTTCAATAAACATATCACAATGACTTCACTTTGTTTTCCGAAACACTACAGTTACGAGGGATTTAGTATCTTTCACATGGCTGCACTCTTGTAAACCATTGGTAATTTTGATAGCAATAGAGGGTATAGTTTGTTTGACGACGGGATGATAGAAAATAGATTCAAACATCTCGACTATTCCATATGAAGCGTCTTTATCATGAATGAAATCACGTAAAATGTATTCTTTTTTCTCACCAACAGAAATAGGTAGAATCAAATCACTTTGGGGCGATCATATCTTTTTCAAATGACTGTGGAACATTGATTTCCATGATGAAGATTTAAACAGTTAGATTCGATGACGAACAAGATTTACTAGTTTGCAAGTTAGACTAAGCGTTCTACTATTTGTAAATGAAAGATATAGTTTCAACAGTTTACAGATTACAAAATAAAGTTTCAATAGTGTTTATGTTAAAAATAAAGTTTAAGCTGTTTGTGTGTTAGAAATAGAATAAAGTTTCAAGAGTTTAGAAGTTAAAAATAAAGTTTCAACAGTGTGTACGTTAGAAATAAAGTTTTATCTGTTTGTAAAATGAGATTGTAGGATTTACTAGTTTGCAAGTTAGACTAAGCGTTCTACTACTTGTAAACGAAAGATATAGTTTCAACAGTTTACAGATTAAAAATAAAGTTTCAACAGTGTGTACGTTAGAAATAAAGTTTTAGGCGTTTGTGCGTTAGAAATAAAATAAAGTTTCAACCGTTTACAAGTTAAAAATGAAGTTTCAATAGTGTGTTATGTTAAGAATAAAGTTCTATCTGTTTATATGTTAGAAATAAAAATGAAGATTCACCAGTTTACAAGTTAAGAAATAAAGTTCTATCTGCTTGTATGTCAGAAATGAAATAAAGTTTCACCAGTTTAAAAGTTAAAAATAAAGTTTCAATAGTGTGTACGTTAGAAATAAAGTTTCAATAGTGTGTAAAGAATAAAGTTTTACCTGTTTGTATGTTAGAAATAAAACAAAGTTTCAACCGTTTACAAGTTAAAAATAAAGTTTCAATAGTGTGTATGTTAAGAATAAAGTTCTATCTGTTTGTATGTTAGAAATAAAATGAAGTTTCATCAGTTTACAAGTTAAGAATAAAGTTTTATCTGTTTGCATGTTAGAAATAAAACAAAGTTTCAACCGTTAACAAGTTAAAAATAAAGTTTCAATAGTTTGCAAGTTAAAACTAATGTTTCAATAGTGCGTATGTTAAGAATAAAGTTTTATCTGTTTGTATGTTAGAAATAAAATGAAGCTTCACCAGTTTACAAGTTAAGAATAAAGTTTTATCAGCTTGTATGTTAGAAATAAAATGAAGTTTCAACAGTTTACAAATTAAAAATAAAGTTTCAATAGTGTGTACGTTAGAAATAAAGTTTCAACCGTTTACAAGTTAAAAATAAAGTTTCAACAGTGTCTACGTTAGAAATAAAGTTTTATCTGTTTGTAAAGTACGATCGTAGGATTTACTAGTTTGCAAGTTAGACTCAGCATTCTACTAGTTGTAAATGAAAAATATCGTTTCAACAGTTTACATATTAAAATAAAGTTTCAATAGTGTGTATGATGGAAATAAAGTTTAAGCGCGTTGTGCGTTGGAAATAAAGTTTCAGCCGTTTACAAGTTAAAAATAAAGTTTCAACAGTGTGTACGTTAGAAATAAATGAAAGTAAGAACTTCATCGTATAAGTATTCAAAGCATGTTTTGTAAATCAAATGTGTGTAGTCCTGACATGATAGAATCAAGCTTGACAAACGCGTTTCATGTCAGGACTACACACATTTGATTTACAAAACATGCTTTGAATACTTATACGATGAAGTTCTTACTTTCATTTATTTCTAACGTACACACTGTTGAAACTTTATTTTTCAACTTGTAAACTGTTGAAACTTTATTTTGTTTCTGACATATAAACAGCTAAAACTTTATTTCTAACGTACACACTGTTGAAACTTTATTTTTAACTTGTAAACGGCTGAAACTTTATTTCTAACGCGATTCTATCATGTCAGGACTACACACATTTGATTTACAAAACATGCTTTGAATACTCATACGATGAAGTTCTCACTTTCATTTATTTCTAACGTACACACTGTTGAAACTTTATTTTTCAACTTGTAAACTGTTGAAACTTTATTTTGTTTCTAACATATAAACAGCTAAAACTTTATTTCTAACGTACACACTGTTGAAACTTTATTTTTAACTTGTAAACGGCTGAAACTTTATTTCCAACGCACAAAGCGCTTAAACTTTATTTCCATCATACACACTATTGAAACTATATTTTAATATGTAAACTGTTGAAACGATATTTTTCATTTACAACTAGTAGAATGCTGAGTCTAACTTGCAAACTAGTAAATCCTACGATCGTACTTTACAAACAGATAAAACTTTATTTCTAACGTAGACACTGTTGAAACTTTATTTTTAACTTGTAAACGGTTGAAACTTTATTTCTAACGTACACACTATTGAAACATTATTTTTAATTTGTAAACTGTTGAAACTTCATTTTATTTCTAACATACAAGCTGATAAAACTTTATTCTTAACTTGTAAACTGGTGAAGCTTCATTTTATTTCTAACATACAAACAGATAAAACTTTATTCTTAACACACGCACTATTGAAACATTAGTTTTAACTTGCAAACTATTGAAACTTTATTTTTAACTTGTTAACGGTTGAAACTTTGTTTTATTTCTAACAAGCAAGCAGATAAAACTTTATTCTTAACTTGTAAACTGATGAAACTTCATTTTATTTCTAACATACAAACAGATAGAACTTTATTCTTAACATACACACTATTGAAACTTTATTTTTAACTTGTAAACGGTTGAAACTTTGTTTTATTTCTAACATACAAACAGATAAAACTTTATTCTTAACATACACACTATTGAAACTTTATTTCTAACGTACACACTATTGAAACTTTATTTTTAACTTTTAAACTGGTGAAACTTTATTTCATTTCTGACATACAAGCAGATGGAACTTTATTTCTTAACTTGTAAACTGGTGAACCTTCATTTTTATTTCTAACATATAAACAGATAGAACTTTATTCTTAACATACACACTATTGAAACTTCATTTTTAACTTGTAAACGGTTGAAACTTTATTTTATTTCTAACGCACAAACGCCTAAAACTTTATTTCTAACGTACACACTGTTGAAACTTTATTTTTAATCTTTAAACTGTTGAAACTATATCTTTCATTTACAAGTAGTAGAACGCTTAGTCTAACTTGAAAACTAGTAAATCCTACAATCTCATTTTACAAACAGATAAAACTTTATTTCTAACGTACACACTGTTGAAACTTTATTTTTAATCGACAAACTCTTGAAACTTTATTTTATTTCTAACACACAAACAGCTTAAACTTTATTTTTAACATAAACACTATTGAAACTTTAGTTTGTAATCTGTAAACTGTTGAAACTATCTTTCATTTACAAATAGTAGAACGCTTAGTCTAACTTGCAAACTAGTAAATCCTACAATTTCATTTTACAAACAGATAAAACTTTATTTCTAACGTACACACTGTTGAAACTTTATTTTTAACTTCTAAACTCTTGAAACTTTATTTTATTTCTAACATACAAACAGCTTAATCTTTATTTCTAACACATATACAATTGAAACTTTATTTCTAATCTGTAAACTGTTGAAACTATATCTTTCGTTTACAAGTAGTAGAACGCTTAGTCTAACTTGCAAACTAGTAAATTCTACAATCTCATTTTACAAACAGATAAAACTTTATTTCTAACGTACACACTGTTGAAACTTTATTTTTAATCGACAAACTGTTGAAACTTTATTCTATTTCTAACACACAAACAGCTTAAACTTTATTTTTAACATAAACACTATTGAAACTTTATTTTGTAATCTGTAAACTGTTGAAACTATATCTTTCATTTACAAATAGTAGAACGCTTAGTCTAACTTGCAAACTAGTAAATCCTACAATTTCATTTTACAAACAGATAAAACTTTATTTCTAACGTACACACTGTTGAAACTTTATTTTTAACTTCTAAACTCTTGAAACTTTATTTTATTTCTAACATACAAACAGCTTAAACTTTATTTCTAACACATACACTATTGAAACTTTATTTCTAATCTGTAAACTGTTGAAACTATATCTTTCATTTACAAATAATAGAACGCTTAGTTTAACTTGCAAACTAGTAAATCTTGTTCGTCATCGAATCTAACTGTTTAAATCTTCATCATGGAAATCAATGTTCCACAGTCATTTGAAAAAGATATGATCGCCCCAAAGTGATTTGATTCTACCTATTTCTGTTGGTGAGAAAAAAGAATACATTTTACGTGATTTCATTCATGATAAAGACGCTTCATATGGAATAGTCGAGATGTTTGAATCTATTTTCTATCACCCCGTCGTCAAACAAACTATACCCTCTATTGCTATCAAAATTACCAATGGTTTACAAGAGTGCAGCCATGTGAAAGATACTAAATCCCTCGTAACTGTAGTGTTTCGGAAAACAAAGTGAAGTCATTGTGATATGTTTATTGAAATAAAAATATGCGTATGAAAAAGTCTTTTCACAGATATGGGGGGATGGGCTAACTGTAGGCATATATTCACAAGGAAGAAACGATCTCATGCGATACATAAAACAACCATGTATATCTACAAAAAGCAACATCAAAATACTGAGTTAAAGTTGATTATGTCAATACATCTCCTGAATGTGGTAGCGTGAGTTTTATTCTTTTGGGTGGAGGTATGTTTGTATCAGGATGTCCATGTGGAAGAGATGTGTTATGTCCTATCCAACACCTCTTATCCTCCCATGCAGAAAGCGCTCGTTTCTTAAATGTGTACGTTTTCACAGTATGAACTTGTGATTTTAAGATTGTCATATTGACAAACGTTATATTTTTATTTTTATAGGCCTTCTTATAGGACCGATGTTTCATTTTTTGGACAATTGATTTTGATATTCCTTTAGCACGCTTAATACTATCTGCACATTCTTTTAATTTCATGGAATACATTTTAGGACGGAGGAGAATCATTTCATCTATTTCCTTTCCTGCTGTTTCATCCTTAAAACAACCAAGTTTGGCTTTATTCTGTATGGAAAAGAGTGGATGAGCGGGATTGTAGTTAGATGTGTCGAAATATTTTTCTAATGACTTAGCTACTTCATTAAAATTTAAATCTTTTTGAGTGGTAATACCTAAGAAGAAACTGTCTGTATCACCACCCAACAAACGAACCTCTTTTACGAGAGGATATGGTTTTAGTATTTTATAAAAGAGTTGGTACATTTCAAGCTTAGAGTAATCTAGTACAGCTTGGCCAATATAGATGGGCTTGCACAACTCAACTTCAGAGTTTATCATTTTAATACCTACAAGATCCTCATCGATAATGTCTCTATCAATGAAAAGAGGTGATGAGGTCAATTTGTGATATCTTTGATCATCAGTGACTAGTTTGTAGTTATGCGTTTTCTAACATCCTCCATGGTCTTTCCGAAAAGACTATTATTCTTATATTTATAAAAAATTTTTTCAAAATTATTTTGGGCTAGTGCACGTTTTTGACTGTTACTATCTATGTAGGGTTTGAGGAAGGCTTTCTGTCTAAATTTGATAATGCGGTGAACTGACTTTAGAAGCATGCCCATTTCTAAATAGAATTTTAGTATGCAGAAGTGTACGAGATAATTTTTCTTATCACATTGGGTGAGTAAAAGTTTGCGGCATGGTTTGTACCTTGGCTGTCCACACTCTGTTAAGTTATTATGAAATTGTGACATGAATGGTGAAAACATATCTTCAGTCACTTCACCAGATTCAGGTGCGAGTGGGAAATCAGCAGTTTTATTTTTAATACTATTTGGATAAATCAAATCCACTTCAAAATAATATCCCCAATCACCTTCATCTGGAATCTTCAGTATGTTTGAAGGGTTGGAGTAATACTCAAGCTCATCTTGTTTTAACCAACTAAACTCGGAATGAGGTAGTGGTTTAGACAGTGAAATGCCATATAAATTATTTTGGTCATAGTACTTTAGGTGGATATGATCATCACCTACTGTTTTAGATTTTATATGATGTTTATTTACAAATGTGAGACCACCGCGTATTCCGCGCTCAAATATATTATACATCTCGGGGTCTTGTAAGAGATGAATGGTCTCACCAGTCATTTTAAAGGCTGATTTAAAGGACATGGCTGGTAGACTGACAAAGTGGATAGGATCTAATTTGTCTTCTTCTAATGCCACTCGTCGAAATTCCTGAAAGACATCAGCCAGCAAAATGACATCTAATTCTAAGTAAGCGATCATATAATCGCCAAACGTTTTACAATTAAATTTTAACCATGCCTCTTGAGCATGTTCATAGTCCTCTACTGGACAATCTTCACCCGTCAAATCGTTTTTGAATTTGTCAATGGAAGGAAGGGTTGTTTCATTTAGTTTAGACATTGAGCTAAAATACGCATAGGGAAAGACTCCTTTGCGAGTGATCATGTCATCCGTTAAGTTTGGATAGTGTTTCTTCAAAGTTTGACTATGGGGAAGAAACTTGAGATTTCGAACGAGAGAAGCTAGTGACGCTGACATGAATTGAAATGAATCTAAAAATTTTATTTCGAAGAAGACTGTCTTATTTTCTTTAGTTTTATCTACTGGTACTTTTGCTGTCATTGCCATGAATTTTTCTCTCGTTTGTGCTATAACATTGAACTGCCACGATTTCATCTGGCTCAACCCTCCTTTTATGAGCATATGACTGTCATAGCCCTTAAAGTTATGAAAAATGACGGGTAGTACACGACGTCTCAACCTAAGTGAAAAGTTACATTTGGAGCAGAGTGCGTTTCTAAATTTACCAGTGATGTGATCATGATCACGCACTTTCTTAATTTTATCGTCATCAAACGTTTTATGACATTTAGGGCACGATGTGCAACTTTCAAATTTCTGTTTGTCTTCATCTGACATATGTAGTGACTTACGCTGCAATTGTGAATCATATGATTGTTGAAATTTAGCAGCTTTATCGAGAAATTCTAGAAATTTTGAAATACAATCTTCACCTTGCCAAGTATGCATTTTGTTTTGTCTATTCCTAAAGTGGTCATGCCATACTTCATAGCAGGATATGGCTGCTGGCTTGTGGATGATATCATCAATGTAGCATTCTATGTCTGCGTAAATGATACGCAGGGGACTTAATTCGTCACCATTATCCCTATGTGAAAATATTTTATCTTTGGGCATGCGTTCCATTTGTAATTTACCTCGCTTGCACCATTCATAGTGAGTTTCAAATTTATCTTTACTCCAAAAGGAGCGGATGCAGCGGTCGCATACAAAATGTTCACCTCTTTTAGAGTGCCCCAAGTGAGTGTACAAGCGAGAGATTTTGGGAATACCACAGTAGTGCCATTCCTCGCTATCATCTTGTTTTACTAATAAGAGGTTGACTACACGTTCATAACAAGTTGAACGTGAATTATAGCGGGCACCCTTCAACCCCTTCTCCCACACGTGAACGACAATTTTAATCTTATTATGTTTTTCGAACGTTTCTACATCTTTGATTTTCATGTTGTCACTATCACAACCTTCAAAGTCTAGTTCATCCTCCCACTGTCTATAGCTATAGGTATGATTTCGATTCGCGTTGATATCATTATAGTGAAGGATGGATAGGACTGCATATTTGAAACACTGTGATTTACAATCGACATTGATGACAGCTTTCTTATCATACAACGTTTTTGGTAGTTTAAATGTGCCTCGAGCTGCATGACTTTCTAATAGGGAAATTTTGAATATGGCTGAGTCCACACCATCAAAAATGAGAGCGCTGTCGCGCTGATTGAATTTATCTACATTTGATTTTAAACATTGAATCTGAAAATTTAGCCAAGACTCGCAGTCTACAACTTCGGTTGCGGAAGAGGAAGGAACATGAAACTGTATTCTCTCCGTCACTTGACCCGTTTGAAAATCTATCTTAATATATTTTAGTTTAAGGTAGATGAGCGCCTTCATTCTAAAATTGTCTAAATTGTTGAAGAGCGCTTCGATAATGTTAGAATTTTGAAGGAGCCACTCAGGAAAATCTACTATTTGAGTATTGGACTCCATGCAGTAGTCGCGTACTAAATTATTATGTGAAACATTAATGAGGGAGATGGTAGAGGTACCGTTGGTGTAGTGATCATTTGCATGCGTGTGTTGAAGTCTGTGCGAAGATCGCTGAAAGTGACTATCAAAAGAAAGAGGGCATAAATCGCAAGGAAAGGAGATGTCATCGTCAGAATCAACTTCACCTCCGGAGATTGATGCCGCTTTGCGTTGACACACACGTTGTTTGATGTGTCGAAGGAGACTGTGCTTCCTTGTAAACATATGTCCGCAGTCGGCACATTCCCACTCGTTGCCTTGTCGCGAGAGTCCTGAGCTGGAACTCACATCACCTGAAAGAGAAATCATTCTATCATCTCTGTTCAAGTCTCAGTGTATTGTTACAACCTACCTTGACTCAACGACTCTAAACTTTCCTCGAGAAAGGAGGGCGTTGGTGATGAAGTTGATGCCTGAAATTGAGGAAGATGCTATTAGCCACACGTTTGAGGGAGATGAGTGAAGAAATTTTCAACTTACCATTTCAACGAAATCAAGTTTAAGGTTGATACTTCAACAAGATAGAGACTTCACTCAAATAATACGTCTCAAATTTGGAATTCGCGAGAGAGCAGTTCACTTGTACGCCTCAAATATAGAATTCGCTAGAGAACACTTCACTTATACGTCTCAAGACAGAGTGAAATGACACGAATGTCACTTTGCATATATACTTTCATATTCATCATTCATTGGCTGTTCATTCTGATTGGTTGCTTGTTTATACTTAAGAATTAGAAAGCATTTCAAAGTCATTATTCACAGTCAACATGACAAGCCCTCCAAAAACATCGAACACAGAATTGGAGTTCTCTTCTCCATGCTCATCGCCAAAGGCGCTCGTTGCACCAAACGCTCCAACGAAGGGGAAGGTGGAGAAATTATACCGACTCGACAACATTAGAAAGTTGTCATTACCAGCGGATGACGAAGAGGAGAGTGTATGTGAGAAGGAGTGTCCCGACCTAACAGGCATACGATGGAAGTATCTGCAGTACGATACTGATGATGTGATGGAGATCACCAGCACCAAATTCCTCCATCAATTATGGGAATGGTACACCCCTAACTCCCAGCCACGAACTATGGCGGAGTGTGAGTACATCGACAAAGTGAGGCTCGCGGTAGAAGAACGATTGAAGCAAGTGAACTGTTTTTGTGAAGAACGATTGAAGCAAGTGAACTGTTTTTGTGATCTGTGTGAAGGCAGACTCTGGGACGATATTGACGATGAAGACCTTTTGAAATACATGCCATAATAAATTTTTATTTCGTATTATTGCTTTCATACTGACTTACTTGAATGGGGCTTCAGTGGATGATTTAACCATGTATACTTTTTCATTTGGAAATAGTAGCACGCTTAGTTTAACTTGTAAATCTTATAACATTTCATATGGGTGATGATGGTAGTTGAAATAGTGTTAAATAAAATTCAGATAGCTTACATGATTCTGGGATAGCAATCGACTGCGATCCATGTGTAAAGAGCTTGTTAGACTACGGAAGAGAGAAGTGTGTTATGTTGCGTGTGGCGCGTGAGTGTCCTCCCATTTCATTTCATTCATCAATTCATCTCATTGATAGAGACAGGTAGAACTCATGGTTCTCATAACGTATGCAATGGAAAGTTTTAGGCAACCTTCGACAGCTGGCTAAATGTCGCCCTGGCGCGAATGCATACTACGTTGAGACAGAGGCAATCACTTGCAAACATGACGCAGAGAGGTTTAACAAGATTGACCATTGCCGAATGTCCCTTGCGGTATACATAGCTACGGGTTTCACCGCCGCCCTTTACAGGAACGCCCGTCGAAAGGAAGTATTACACCGAACTTCATTTGCAACGTTCAAGTTGACTGATAGCAGATTCAACTTGATGATAGTATTCGCCAGACATGAAAACCTGTAGAGTTGGTAAGAGGTTGACAGACTTTGAGCAGCTTGATAGCAAGCCGTAGAGAGCTTGATTCACCAGCGTTTTGAAATGGAGATGTTTAGAGGCCACCCATGACAAGATAGCTAAGACTCAACCGATTGGCGTTCAAAGTGCTACGTTGAGAACTGTATCAAATGCCCAACATGAGACATGAGTTGTCCCAGCGGTTACGGTCTAAACTATAACACACTCCCTTGCCACACTTATCACTACGGCATCGTCCGCCGTCCCGAAGGAACACCCTGTCAGTGGAATATTACAGCAAAACTCTCCGTGTCTTGCTCGCTTTCAGTGAAAAGCCGCTTATACCATGAGAAGACTGGCTCAGACATCATTAAAAATGCTTTCATTGACTTCAGCAGGGTCGAAAACCCCAGAAAACCTCCAAAACTAGTGAATTTAAATTTTTCAACTTTTTAGCACTACTTATGAAATTTTATAAGTAGTCTATCACTTAGGGCAGGTCAATAGCGACCGAACCTTTTTTGAATCAAGTCAAACGAACTTGTAGAAGCAAAGTTACAAGCCTTTAAAATTTTGGAGTCTTTTATGGCCTGGAGACGAAGGCCATCTCCTGGCTAACCTCTAAGTCTGACGGCTTAGCTGATATCAGCAATGAAATTTTCTAAGTCGGTTTCTTACAGAAACCCGGAATTTGGAATGTCCGAAGCTATCATCGGAGCTCAGAGAGACGACCTACCTCTGACAATCGCTCTCGTCTTAATGACAAGTCTCTCTCGGTTCCCAGCTTATATAGTGTGTGGCGATCAGCTGATGACGTAACATCCATCATCCAAACACTTAAAACGCTTCTATCGCCGATTCTAGAGGTCCGATGGAGCTGGAAATACACCAAATCCATGTAGAATTTGACGCTGAATCCGAATCTGGCCTCCGTTTTCCCATCCGATTCTTCGTTTTGGCTCTACAGCCCACAGCCATCGCGAAAATTCTAACTCTGTCGTTTTTCGACAATCTCCCAAAATCTTAAATGGCGTCTCACATCTAAACGAAGACAGATATGAACAAGCCGTTTCTTTCGCTCAATTTGTCTCACTCTTACCTTTCAAACGAGCTATTGCACGACAAAATCCATCCACTAGAAGCAAAATTGGAAGTTTGGCGCAGGGGGGGGGGACGTCAGCGAAAATTTTTTCTCTCCGATTGCTTTCAAATTCACCATACAGATGCAGAATTTCACGCTGAATCCGAATCTGGCCTCCGTTTTCCCATCCGATGCTTCGTTTGGGCGCTACAGACCAAAACGTCCCAAATTTTAACTCTGCCAAAATTTTGAAGAAACATTTTTTCTCGCCGATTGCTTTAAAATTCACCATACCGATGCAGAATTTTACGCTGAATCCGAATCTGGCCTCCGTTTCACCATCCACGACAACCTAGACGGCCGCCCACGTCAACCTAGACGGTCGCCCACGTCAACCTAGGCGGTCGGCCACGTCAACCCACACGAGACCAACACACCCGAGTCTCACACTCAGTCATTTTCGAGGGGGGGGACGTCAGCGAACATTTTGTGAACGTGGACCAACCTGGCCGGCACACCACGACAGACCACAACCTCTGTCGTTCCAGAGGGGGGGGGACGTCAGTGAACATTTTTCGATGGCGGCCATCTTGCGCTATCCAGAAGTGGAGTTTTACTTACTACTAAAGAATACTGTGACTTCATATTAGAGACATTCAATTCGATTGATGACAACATAAAGTTTACCATTGAAAACCCCGAAGATGGGTTACTGAATTTTTTAGATTTAAGTATTTGGTTAGAGAATAGCAAAAATCATGCACAAAAAATATGTAAAAGACATATCGTCTGGCAATGCTTTGAAAAAAGATAGTTGGCTACCGAGCTCCGTTAAAACTAATTTCGTAAAGCAGAGCATTATAGACACACGTAATCGATGTAGTTCAACGCTCTCTGATAACATTAAAATGGAATCGGAGAAAAAATGTAAAGAAAATTTAAAATTTAATGGATACACTAATAAGGATTTGAGTGTATCTGATAGAAATACCCAAAAAAATAAAACTAGTAAAATCAACGATGATAAAAAAAAGCATTTTGAAGTTACCGTTTATAAGCGACAGTCTTAATCGGAAAATTAATTACCAAATAAGAAAACATAGGTTGAATGTCCGTCTCGTCAGTACGGGCAACAAAAAACTGCGTAATGTTTTGAAGAAAAAAGGCAAAAAAAGTAAACACAATGATTGTAGAATATGCAACAAGCTATCCCAAAATCATAACTGTGAGACATCGTGTGTTGTATATCAATTCTCTTGTAGAAAGTGTGGTGATAAATATATAGGCAAAACTGCTAGACCATTCTACATTAGATACAACGAACACAGTCTCAGTATTCGTAATAAAAATGATCTAAGTGCTTTGTCTGAACACAGTAAGACCTGTCTTGTTAACGGTTCGATTGATGATTTTGATGTTGAATTTCTTCGCTGCTTAAATGATCCTGTTGAAACAAGCGTGGTGGAATCGCGATTAATCAATAAGTGCCATCCTAAAATGAACAGACGTCATGAGACAACCGGAGCTATACTGCGTATCTAACGAGCCAGTTTAGACAGTGTCATTTTATTGCTGCCTTGCCTTGAGAAAGGGTCTGGACCCGAAACGTCGGCTGTGTACATATTTTTTATTCGTAATTATTTGTGGCATTAAATTACTCGGGAGAGAAAGCTGATTTTTTTCACATCATTGATTCATTATGGTCCTCCCGCCTTCAGCCATCTCTTATATAATCAACCAATTGTCACTGCAGCCCGTGGTTGGAACACGCCACCGGCGGCCGACTATTCACTACCCCGACCGGCTTTTTGCTCTAATTAAGCTTTATGTTGACCATTGACGACAATTATTCTGTAACTTATTATCTAAAAAGTGCAGTTTGCAAGAGCATGCAAATACGAGTATAGCGATTAATGTGACTCAAAAATTGAGAACAGTTTCTTAAAAATTCATCTTCAAATCTTTATTCAAGGCCGTTGACAGAACCATTGGCTTTTAAACATGCAAGAATTAATGATAGTTAGAGATGATAGATAGTTTAGGTACTCATAATAACCGCTACAACTTATGAGAAAATTTCACAATTTTTTTAAGGAATAGTGCTCAAAACACAATTACTAGGAATTTCATTAAAAAGCTTAGGTGATAAGGCCACCGGTCTCTGCTCGAGTTCTAATCGTTGTTGAAGTTTTTCTCAATGCGTACTACGAAGTCTTCATAGTTAACCTGACTGCAGTGAGGGAGCGTCAATGCTGATTAAGTGCGGTACTTAACGATGATATTGTCTATGCAATTACTTACTTAGTATACATGCAGTTTCAAATCCCATTTGATCTCAAATTAAGTTTCCAGAATCGTTTATTCCATCTAAATAAATTTTACAATAATTGTGTATTCCGTGGTCTATCTATCTTGAAATTTTATTCATTTCTTGAATAAGTTATAACCTACGCGCATTCCTGCTCACTTTTTTCATGAGCGTACCCTACTGTATATCTTATAAAAGTCAGGCAATTGTCTAATTACCTGATTAAAGATGAATTCGGATAGAAATTGATGAAAATCAACACCGGTGGGCTTCATCGGTAACTCTTGCTTATCCGGGGAACCGGTAGACCTACCGCATGCTATGCAGAAGTCGAGAAATCGAATGATGTCTAACGGTCTAGCTTGAGCAGCTTAGACGTCGGCCTAGCCCCAGGTGGTTCTGATTACATCGGCCGCCTGCCCGGCCGCCGGATGCCAAAACCCGGTCGGTTCCAATCATGTTGTATCTTTCCTCGCGGAAGCGCTTGTGCTTCCTGTAAGGGGAAGCAAAGCTTGGCTATACATCTTTTCTATTTTTTCGTGTACATGTACATTCAGCGAAACATGCTTAGTAAATGTTAGATGTTGTCAGCATGCGTGAAAATTTTTGCATCAAAGGACTTAGTTTGTCACGGAGATTATGTTACTGAGATATAAAAAGATATTTGATTAGTTTTAAAAAAGGGATATTTTGAAAATTTTTCCTGTGTTTGCATACTATCTATTCGATACTCAAGATTTTAATATCTAAGTAATATAAAACCTATCAAGCATCCCATGGAATGAAAATTTTCTGATAAAAATTTTTTGATTTAAAGCATTCAACTAAAATTGAAGCTAAGTTGATCATTTCTATGTCTTCACACACATGCCCATTGTATTCTGTCAGCAAGGGAATTTGTAGCCATTTTACATAATATTACAAATTATACTTAACATTTTTGTGGATGCGATGCAATCGCAACATTATCGCATTTACATGTACCAGATATTTATCCAGGCAAGTTATAGGCCTACCATAATTGCACTCGATATTCACTGAAATAACTTCTCGGGGCAAGACGCATTGCATTGTAGACATGCAAAACAGAAGAGGCTTTTTTGCTTAATTTCTGAAACACCATGTTACATAAATGGTCAGACTGACCCATGATGTGGCTTCGATGCTGCACTTAAAAAGCGGGTAAGCGAGGGCATAGGAGCTTGAATGTACAAGCTCTTGATTCTCATGCACGTACATTTTAACTATCTCCAATTAAGCAAATGTGAGCAGATGAAAGACTGATTGAGCAGAAACAACTCCTTATTGAAGTTGATTTTATTCAAAAAACGCTGCAACTCAGGAGCATCTCGCATTGCGGAGTGTACGAGTATTAAGCTCGAGGAGGACACATACGTTATTAAATTTGAATCGATTATACTATGATCATTTTTAAAAGTAAACGCATTCAACGTCTTCATTATTGTGATAAATTATATCTAGATAATTCACATCTTAATTATGTGGAAGTGGCTACTATGGCCGCTATGGCTAAAAGACAATGCTTCAATAATTTTGTGAATGAGTGCAGGCCTATGCAGTTGCTCATCAAATTGGTAGAGTAGTTTCTTACTCTTTTCTTCATTAAATTTAGGACATTTCCTGTTCGAACAAACCACAAAATCGAAACTGTCATTAGACAATGTAATTTACCAGACGACGAGAGATCATGATGATTTTCGGGGAAAAAGGTAAGTTAAAACTCCCCAATCGGTTTTAAGTCGTCCATATGATTGAAAGTTAAAATTCTGACAGATTTTCGGAGTCCAGCGCCTTCGGTGATCGATTTTACAGCAAATAGCGTTGAAAAAATATCACGCTATTTATTTCAAAAACGATCTAAAACTGATTTGGGAGTTTTTAACTTACTTTTTTTCGAAAATCATTGGGAAATGCCCTGAAGTCATCAATTCAAGTTATACTTTTCGAAAATATTAATTGTTGAAATTAGTTTGTCCTAATTTCTGGAGACTGTGCATTTTTCCATCGGGCTGCTGTTGCTAAACAGTGTCATCATTTTCATTATGAATGATTTTACAGTGTAACATGTGACATTTCCGACAGCATCAACAGATAAAAAGTCATTCTAGTGGGCTGACTAGCCGAAGAACGCTTTCTTCTCGATTACAGGCAGTTACAGTCCTCTAATTTTGCGTCAAACTTTACAATGTAATATTACAGCTCAGATATCTGAACCGCAATATGCCATGAGGCTTGAGCGCCGTCAGACCTGAGTAACACAATGTTAAAAGTCGAACACTAAACTACCACCTGTAATCGAAATGAAAGTTTCTTCGGCTAGTCATCTCATGAGACATCTCAGCAAGACTGTTTTATCTGTTCAACAGGCGGAAATGTCTTTTCATCAAATCATAAAATAATGTATATGTAAACATTGTTTAGAATACTTTCGTAAATGATTTATATAAATGTGCCAATCAGTGTCTCTATCATAAAGCGATTAAAACGATTCCTCTCAGTGACCGAACTGATTGGCGTTTACAACGCTACTGTCTTATCAGCGTCTTATCAATCCAGAATATCTGGAAAAAGTTCGGCGACGCTCCTACAGAATTATTTGCGGACCAAATTGCAATTGTGATTGCTTCACGCCTTCAGCTATAAGAAAAGAAGCAATTGCCCCTATCGAGAACCCAACTCTGTCAATTGTCTTTTATTCCCAGGTGTTCTATTTTGCATAATCCGACAGCAATATGTTGATAAATGTATTTTCTTTAAGCTACTGTGCATGTCTGATGCATACTTTGTAAATTTCATCTTCCTTCTAGTGAAATACATGACTTCCATTTAGCTTGAATAAAGCGAATACTACTTCTATAACATCAGCCCGTTAGAAAAATGTGCAGTTTTCTCACAAATCAAGGCCCACCAATTCCAAGAAACAGAATTTTTGAAAAGTGAAACCTCAGTTAATAACTTCAGGGAATTTTACAATGACAGTCTAATTTCGTGGCTTTACTCGAGCTAGGAGTGTCTCTAAATTTGAGAAAGAAAAGAGCAAGAAAATCGCGGCCAAGTTTTATTAAAATGCACATTCAAAGCTGCATGACATTTATTTGTATTAGACAAAAACTTTTGAATTTGATATTTTGTTGACAATTCAGATCGGCTGACGATGCTCATTTATTTTTTTGCCACATTATTTTGTTTGCAGGTAGCATGACAACCTTGCTATTCAGCTCATAGCCTGCTTCCGCAGTCTTTGCACAGCAAGGATATTTTGAAGTTTTGAGCACGGAAAGGCTTGAAGTTTGTGATACGGTGTTCTAAAAAAAATAATTTGCGATTTCCCGGGAAATGGTACCGTAGCTACTGATGCAGAATAGGTAGATATATGTGTATAAAGAAATTGCTTACAAGTATTGATTATCAACATTAAATGCCAACAAACACAGTGAATATTTGACGGAATTAATTCTGTGTCTTTTATGACAGTGTATACTAATAAAATCTCTAATTAGCAACAGGAGAAGTGTATTGATGGATGTACCTTATGGTTACAATCAACAATTACCACAACATTAGGCAACAGCCCTTATTGTGTAATGTTTGCGTTTTCTGTTTGTTGTAAGCGGACTCACTTCAGTATAGTTCATCTAACTTTGTGAGGAATTACCTGTCGATGACCTACATTGCCATGAATTGCAGGCCTTTTTCGAGTTATCAAGTCAATGTGACCTTGGCAATTCAAAAAGGCGATTAGACTAAAAAAAGTCGCAAACACTTGCATCAACTTTTTGATGCCTCACCGCATCTTATTAAAATATCGTTAGACTACATGAATAAACGAGAAAGAGCTTAATTATGCTTCAACCTGACAACATTTCAAGTTAATTAATTAATAATGACATTTAATGTACTATCGACAAGAGTAGAATAGGCCTAATAGCAGAAATATTTTGGTGAAAGCAAATCACATAGGCCTATTACACGTGATAGCAAATTTCTGATTTGTTTTGAAAATTAGAATCACAATTTTCCCAAAAACAGGGGCGGCCTCTGACCGATTTAGACCTTGAACGAGCTGACTTTAAATTCACAAAGAGAAAACATAGCAAGCAATGTGCAAATCATTGACAATTTCGGGAAACACAGCAAGCTGAAAAGGCTGACATTCAAAATGCTTTTTCTCTAAAATGCATTGCTATTTACCTTTATATCACAAACACAAACAAAACGTTTTACTGTCATCCATATATCACAAGTACGGGTTTGACGAATTATCCTCAAACGACTTAAAAAGACATACCATGATTGTTTACATCTAGTAATATAATAGTAGTAATAATAATTGCTAGTAATCTAGTAAATAATAAAGTAGTAAAATAATTGCTTCTTCACTCGAAGCGGTCGGTCGTCTGCTGCGGCTCTCGTGTCAATCTTGGTCTTTTCCATCGCTTGTCCAACTCGGCGTCCACCATTTTGGATAATTCTTGTATCTACGGTTGTCTCATCTCGTCGTCGATCTTGTTCTGTGAACGTTGTCATCATTCAGCTGTGGATTTTTTCACTATTCGTCGATTTGTGATCCTCATCGTCAGTGATAGTGATTTGTGCTTACCGGTTATCCATCTGTGTCTGGTGTTGTGACTGTTTGGAATCTTACGTCACGGTTAGTACATTGCATGCCAGCGAAATTCTGATTTCCGGAATCAGAGAGAATTAGAAACAGTCTTCGATCAGCTGAGTGGTTGGTCTTCTGGCTAACGCATCGACGCGGTGTCTGTCAGGCCGTGTGATCGAATCCCGTCAAGTGACTGACATATATTTTGTCAAACAATGACGAGAAGCCTTAGATCGAACCCAAATAATGTGGACCCTTCAAAAGCTGCCACAATTGGAGACATTCATGAAATTTTTGGAGCTATGAAGAATGACATAATAACCACATTAAGGAATGAATTCGCGTGCTTGGACTCCAAAATTGACTCCATATGTCACCGACTGTCTGATCTTGAAAATTCCTTTCAAGCATGCAAAGCCGTGCAAGCACGTCATGAAGCTGATTTGAATGATCTGAAGAGTGACGTCGCACGTCTTGCCAACGCAGAAGGAGATATTATCGAGGAGATGGAAGACAGAATGTCCAAAAGAAACAACGTCATCATATTTGGCTTGGAAGAAAAGAAGAACGGCTCCCTTGCAGAACGGAAAGAGCATGATCAGAGTATGTTTGATGAGGTACTTTCAGCCATTGGTGTTGACAGTGTTCCCAACTCAGATATTCATCGAATTGGAAAGCCTGCACAAAACAGACCAAGACCCATGCGAGTTATTCTGAAAGATTTCAGCTCAAGGACGAATATCCTAAAGAAGGCTCGTATGCTGAAGGGCGATGACAAATTCAAGAAAGTATATATCAGCCATGATCGAACTAAACCCCAGCAGACGGCATGGAAAGACCTACGTAAAGAATTGCAAAGAAGAAGAGAGAGTGGTGAAGATGTCGTTGTATTCAATGGAAAGATATGTGCCCGAGATTCCATGAAGGGTTTTCGAACTTGATTTTATGCGAGAAGCGATATCCCTCAATTTTGCTGATGAATGCCAGATCCTCACTCGGTAAATTCGATGAGCTCCGTGGCATGGTATCAAATTTTAATGATAATTTGACCAAGTACCTACATGTAGGTATAAATGCCTACATGTAGGTACTTTTCTATTGATCTAACTCTTCAACAATTTTCGTGTTGATAGAATTGCTCGAGTGTGTAACAACTTATACCACTGAAAAGATAACGATCAAACAATTCAGAAAATGTGTTTGAAATTTTCATAGCTTCATCTCATTTGTAAATAGATGAAGTTAAATCGAAACAAAAAAGTGGAAATTTGTCAAAACTTTCACAAAACCAACTGTTTTCTCAATAGCGTTTTATCACAAACTACAGCGCTGAGATTTGCAAAAATCACACCATCTTTTTCACAAAAACCTGCAGATTAATATTGCGACATATTATTTACCTTACATGGTTCCCAGAAGGCGATTACTAGCAGTTCATGGAAAATAACTGATGAGTTTTATGAGGACTAAATATGTTTGAGAGTAAAACCATCATTTAAAATACCGGTGAGGTGGAATTTTTCGCGTTGCGCAATAACACAAAGAATGAACAATACTACTGTACCATTCAATTGGTCTGGAATGCAAGTTACAACTTTATGGAGCATCTGGAAGACTTCGACTGAAATGTACCTACATGTAGGCCATTTTAACTCTAACATTTTTAGCCTATAGGCTAATAATCCTGAAAATATTTAGTGCTGTAATTTTGATGAGGACAAATGTAGAGCAACCATTAGAGTATACATTCATTTATTTCATCTTAAGCTATAGACATAGAACTGAAATATGAGATGGAGTGATAACCTATTTAAACAAATCATCGTTTCTCTTAGCTTCCTTATCAAAATATCCTTTCTAAGGTACGTTTCTCACTTATTTTAACAAGCTGATATCATTTACATAGCACTTATATCAAATATTCTTATCATGAAGCCCAATATCCAAATTGAACGAAATAGTTCAAATTTTAGAAAATGACCTACATGTAGGTACTTTTGTTCTTTAGGATTTTTGGACAAATTGATATATAATATAATGCATGGCTATTGCTGTACAATCATTCAAAATACAACTATGGATTGGGAAGCCAAAATTTTACTTAAAGGCGCTTATAAAAAAAGCTAGATTCAAAAGATAACAATAAATTTTATGATTCCTTATGCTTATTCATTCATAACTTAAGGCAAAGATTATTTTATCAACTATGTTCTGTTAGGCTAAGACCTATACAAAAATTAGCTGAAAAGACATAGGCTGCTAACAAAACGGTATTATCATTGATTCACACGTAGGAACCAGAATATCTCTAACAGACACGATGCTTATTCATGTAGCATACTGAAACTACATAAACAAGTCACATTCAATCTAATTTCAATCAAATCTTCTTATGATGGAAGCTTCTTTTCAGCGGCATTCCTTTCTGAACGTGTAGGGCCCAGCAATCACGTGTAGTCGGAGCACAGATGGGGTAGTTATCATCTTCTCTCCAGTTCATTCGTCTTTCTGGCAGCTGATAAGACTCCATTGAGTAGAGAAGTCCGAAGAAATGGAGCAGCTCCGAGAATGTCAATTCTCGTAAAGTGTTATCTGATTGTCCGGCGTGACGATTAGTGGATGGTATCATCACCTCTCTCATGTAGACTTGAGGAAGAAAGTGAAGAAAGAAGTCTAGTTCAGCGAAGTCCGAAAGGGAATCCATATTCAGTCATGGTCCGTAAGATCGATTTCGTCCTCGTTCTCTAGGATCGATTGTCCATCCTCCTCTAGTCAATTCCTTATCTTGCTCAACTTCCTCTGCATTTTCATTTTCCGATTCTTTAGAGCTTGAAGAAACGTCGGCCTCACTGTCCTCACTATCGTCAGAAGAACTTAACTGCAATCCTTTCCTCCTAAGCCTTGCCTTCAGACTGTTTAGGTTACTCTTGCGGAAGAGACTGCTACTATTGACCTTCGCTATCCTTCTCTTCTTGCATGGAGGTTCTTGATAATCCTAAAAAAGAATTAAGTTGGGTTCATATGTTTAGACTAAATTCGTAAATCATTACAGCTTACACTTTTCGAATCCTCGTCCAAATCAATGTCACTTCCTGCACTTTGAGCTTCATCATCAATGGAAGATGACGTAGGAGGAATCTGCAAATTTAAATAGGCATATAAACGTATAGAAATATTTGCAGCAGTCCTACTTGACCGAGTCGACAAATTATGCTGTTCTATAAACATTATTAGAATAGAACCAGTAGTCTATACAATGTATGAAACATGCTGTATGCATGCATTTTTATTATGATTTAATCATATTTATATGCCGTATTGTAGGCCTGCGACTCGTTTATATGAAAGTGTATGATCACAATCAATCAAGAAATAAAAAATTAACAAGGCATGCAGAGAGAGAACTTGCCCGTAGCCTCAATACTACGGCTTCTTAATTAATACATGTACAACTAATTAGTTTGCATGATAGGCAAATAGGTAAGCACGTGCAGAATTGATGGAATGCGGATGAAATCTCATAAACATTTCAATATTAATAATTGTGCATCAGGTCCTCTGACTTTGCTGCCACCAGGCGAATGGACATATCGCGTTCATCCTTATTAATAACGAAAGACAAATTATATAGAGTAGCAGATCGATAGTCAGCTTAAGCCACTTGCAATACTCATACAATAGATCAGTTAGTTGCATACGGATGCACATACAAAGTATATACTGTATGCTCGTAAGTACGGCGTATAGCATGTAGATGGAGCGCTAACTAGTATATCACAAGATTGTGTAGTATATGGAGTAGACAGCATAAACGGTCACTTACCTGCTTGGGCACATCATTGCTTTCTTTTGTGAAATCTTCTAAGGGGGCGTCTGAGTATTTTCCATCTATATCCCATTGAATGCGTGCTTTCCTAGTATTCCAGTAATAAAATTCAACTGTACCACATATTTTCTGATACCCATCAGGAAGGTAGCTTGAGTAAGGAACTAAATCTTCAGGTCCGTCGAAGTATGTTTTTGTAATAGAAACCCTATCATCTTTCACCAGAATTTCTTTGCTGCGCTTCTCACTCATTGTGGATAAAATTCGACGCATATGAGGACACTCACGAACTCACGAATACTATGCTGTGATGCCAACATTACCATGATCGACAGAAGCGAATCACGACAACTTTGGCAGCCAATGAAATTCCGCTTGTGTCCTTAGGGTCGAGGCTACTTTAGAATACAATACAACCTCGCGGGATCGCTTGGGACAGCCAGGTCAGATCTTTGGGTCAGATTCTAACAGAGATCTAACTGAGTTACAGAACAACGCTGACTTTTTGTTTCCTAACCTTCAAGGACGCGTGTGTCTTAATTTTGAGATGTGACGGAAATGTGAAATGTACCTACATGTAGGCCATTTTCCCATAGCGCCATTCCTGTCCACAAATGTATATATGTGAAGCAATGATTGATTCAGACCACCTGATAATGTCGAACTGTAAACTCATGTAAAGAATTTCGGAAGTATGTTTCTTGAAAACTTATATTTATGTGATGATTAAAGAAAAAAGAGTCTTGTAAGATAGAATATTTGTATTTTTTGTTAAATTCATTATGCTTAATATAGTTTGAAGTGAGAAAGCAATTATTTTAATAACAGTAGTCGCATTATGTTCATATAAAAACAAATTTCCAAACAAATAAAAAGAGAATTCGATATTCTTCTCAAGTAACCATAATAAGAAAACTACCTACATGTAGGTACAATTCTTACTAACCTTTGACCCTTTGGAACTCAGATGAGAAATATAGGTACATGCAAATCCAGCTATCCTAAATGCAAAGTTGTATCGCAGAATGTTATTTTTTAGATAAAAGTCATCTCAGTGAGCCATCTTCAGAAAAAAATGCGAAGCAAATTTAATTTTTGTATGAAAAGAAGCAGGAAAAATATTCAAAGCTCGATTATAGCGAAGTATGAATTAGCTTTAGGTAAAGAAATTGCTTCATTATTTATTATTGGTATATCATCGATGTTCTTATATTGAAAAGCAAGCTGACTACGGCTAGTAAGAAATATATCTTGACTAGATACCAATACATAGAAAATTACCTACATGTAGGTACTTTTCTATCGGTCTTCAAATAAATGTCATGGATTCAATATACTATGTAATCGTTAAATATTACAAATTTAGGTCAGGAATACAGTAAATTCCATCAGTACAGCAATAAAGTCACCTTTTTCAATGCTCACTTTTTCACAAATTCACAAAACCTCTAATTTTAGAATATTTTTCCTCGGAAAAATTCAAAGTGCTATTTTTGAAATAAGATTGCTCTGCAAATATTTATTCAATAACCAAGAAATTGTAACATGCGTTTTTTGGGTGTATTCTCATTTTTGAACTCCTTTCATTTGCATAAAAGACGCATAGTTTAAGAATGACAGCCTTTTGAAAAGCAGTTAGAAAAGTACCTACATGTAGGTCACTTCTTGGTCAAATTATCATTAAGCCTTGTTGTGTCGCTGTAACAGAGTCCTGGCTATCTCTTGACCATCCTGACAATTTATTTACAATTGATGGTTATGCGCTATTCCGGGCTGATCGGGAGAATCGTAAAGGTGGGGGTGTCTGTGTTTGGATGCATCAATCATTCAATCCTGTGCAGCTTACCGCATCATGTCACAAAATGATCGAGCATTTGGTCATCAGAGTTTCAGCATTGAATTTGCTGATTTTTTGTCTTTACATTCCACCTGGTCTTTCAAGGGCTACTCATCAAGATTTTATGAATCATATGACTTTAATTGTTGATAAATTTCATGATGATAATACGAATTTAATATTCTGTGGTGATTTTAATGACTTTCCGATTGTATTCTTCAATGAAGCGTTTGTATGCCAAAGTAAGGTTACATATCCGACTCGTGGTAACGCAATTCTCGATCATATATTTGTGAGTGAAAGTATTGATGAGTTTTAACCAATCGAAGCTACAATTGGCCCTCCTCTGAGTACATCGGGCCACAATTGCGTCTTGCTTTCATCCTCTGGCGTAGCAGAAACAAATGGAAACCACAAGAAAGTCATTTATGATTTTCGGCCGCATCACATATCTGAGTTTCTGAGAAGTATAAGCTCAGCTGGCTTCAGTTCTGTTTTCAACGCTATGTCTGTGAATGATAAATGTGAGGCCTTCTACAATGTGTTCTTTGCAGCTCTGGCACATATTCCCCGAAGAGAAGTAGTAATGCGATCCACCGACAAGCCATGGATTACTCCATATTTGAAAATGTTAATCGATGACCGATGGATGGCCTACAGAAGGCGAAACTGGTGCAAATTCAAGGAACTCGGTGCAAAGGTGAAGCAGGAAATTATGAAAGCTAAGCAGTCCTGGGCAGACCGACTCATAAACTCACGCTAAAATGTATGGGGGGTCATCAGAGAAATTCAGGGGAAGAATGTCGAGAAGGCCTCAGACGCATTGTTCACACAAGAGTTTATCGAAGATCTTTCATTGATATTCAAGCAAAACTTCAATGCTAGCCCTGACGAAGACTTGCAGACATTTAAGAGCTCTAATGATCAAGGATGGAACTTGCAGCTACATTGGCACGATGTGCTTAAATCGTTGCAAAGCCTTCCCCAGAAACAAGCAGCTGGTCCCGATGATATTCCTGCAAGAATATTGAGCATATCTTCTGAGTTTATCTGCTTGCCAATCTGTGACATTTTTCAAGCATCTATAGACTCCATGACTTTTCTTGATCTTTGGAAAGGTGCCTACGCCCGCCCAATAGAAAAGAAAGCCAATCCAGCTATTACAGACTTCCGTCCAATATCTCTGACACCGATTATCTCTAAAGTTTTTGAGCGACTGATTTTGTCCAAAATTAAGTGTGAACTCATTCAGAGCTTTGATTGTGAGCAGCATGCTTATCGTCCACATGGTTCCCCTAAAAATTGACGTGCATCAAAGTATAATGGAATTCATGGAAAAGGAAAACGTAACTGGTCTGAGAATCACCTGTCTGGATTTTGAAAAGGCCTTTGACAGGGTGCCTCACAATTGCTTGATCAATGGACTGCAGTTGCCTGGGTTTGATGAGGGCTTTCTGGTTTGGCTGCAATCCTACCTGAATGATCGTGTTCAAAGGGTACATGTCAACGGACTTTTAGGCCCACCAGTGAAAGTCATCTCAGGTGTACCTCAGGGCAGTGTACTTGGGCCTTACCTATTCTGTCTGTATATGGCCACGCTCAAAATTCAAAACGTCAACGCGCGTATAGTCAAATACGCGGACGACGTCACCTTAATCGAAGTAATTACCGAAGAGCAGGCTTCAAATCATTTGCCCCTCATTCAAGAATGGGTGGAGGCCAACAAATGACGCTGAATCTTTCAAAATGTAAGCAGATCATCATCCGGAAAAGGAAGCACGTGAATATCCCTCTATATGATGATATCGTTCTTTCAGATTCTTTGCATATATTGGGTGTGACGCTGAATGATCGCTTGACATGGGACGATCATTTCAGCAATGTCATACGCACATGTTCTCGTCGGTTACACATTTTAAGAGTTTTGAGACCTTTTATTACAAAAGAAAAACTTCTAACAGTTTTTGATAGCATGATTGTTTCGATTTTATTGTATGCTACACCTTTGTTTGGTTGTATCTCAAACCCACTCATGATGAAACTGCAACGAGTGGTAAAGCGCGCTCACCGCATTATTTGTGATGACGATTGCGATTGTTCGATAATGCCTCACTTGGAATCCCGTCGTGAGAATCTTATGATCAAGCATTTTATTAAATGTGACAGCACGGATCACCCCCCTGCATCGATTTCTACCTGACAAACTTTCTTTATGTGGACATTTTCGTCAGCCTTTGTGCAAAACTGTGAAGCGTACAAAATCTTATTTTCCGTATGTTTGTAAATTATACAACTCGACATTATGATACTGATCGTGTATGTTGTAACTTCAGATTTTCATTTCTACAATAAAGTGACTATTATTATTATTATTATTACATTGAAATTCTTTGATAGTGATTAAACTTATTTAATATTTAAATTTGAGATCTGTCGGTCGATAAAACTTATCGAAAATGTAACACATGTCAGAATCAATCACCGTTGATGCCATTCATTATAGATTCGCATTGCTGGGTTTACATAAAATTATTGCTCAATACAAGGATTTTATCTAATCGTTCAATTGCTGAACTGTCAAAAACAATGGTAATACTTGTAGGTTGTCTGATTCAATAAATCACACACAATAATAACGTAGACAACTTTTAAATATAATTCCATTTATCAAGCAAAACTGATGCCATATCATGTGACGTTCATGTTTTGATAGTCGCTTTGCTTGTTTAGACAAGAAATATCTATTCTCTTTAGAACAATGAATGCAACTTGACCTTTAAACCATGTGTTGTCATCTGCACTTTGAAGACAATTGTTTTAAATATAAATCTATAGGTACTCGCTGACTAACCCACGTCTACTTTGTAACAATGCATTTATCAAGAGAACAATAAATCGAAGTTTGTTTTGAAACGCATAATCGATGAGGGGGGAAAGTAACTGCATGCTGTGAATATAGAATAGTGCTGACTACAAAGTAATTGCAATTACCTCACAATTACATGGAGAAAAATGTAATCGATTACTATTACAAATTACTCATCAGAGAATGTCATTGATTACAATTACTTATTGCAGTAATTGTAATTGAAATTACGATTACAACACATGTCTGTTATATCATTATTATAATCACACTCGTGCTTATCATTCTTATCAACATTTTGGCTGTAGATGCAGATCGAAAATGATGTCACATTTGCACATGAGTTACACATTCTAATTCATGCTCATCAATGCAATTTTTATCCTAGTACCCCATAATCCACATGAAGCGGTTGCTATCCTGTGTTACTTTTGCTTATCAAAAGAATCTGTAAAATCTGTTTTTTGTAAAAGAATGTGAATGAATGTTTTTTTGCAATCTGCTTTTTGCATTGCAATTAAAAAGGTAAAACATTGCCTACGTTAAAATGACTTGTCAGATGTCGATGAAGAAAGGAAATCATCAGCCAATACCAGTAAAAAGCGTCATTGTGCAATGATATTTTCTGACACATTCTCTAGACCACTTCAGCAACAATTGTTTGCTCCTGTGCCTGAAAGTCTGCTGATTTCATGATTTAATTTTCAGCATTAAGATTAACCTTTCAAGTCGATATTAGCCAAAGTGTGTAAAACTACTTTTCCTTGCTAGTGTACTACTCCATTGTCACCTTACGATTATAATTTAGATAATTGACAAAAAGATTTTTTCATGACATGATCTTTTATCATGTTCAAGTCTAAAGAAGCCGCTTCTTTGGAAAACGAAAGTGGTTGTTAAAACTTTTGTTCTTTTCAACATTTCATGCTTCACGAAAATAACTTTCAGTTACGTTTATATTTCCTTGTCTTTACTATCTTCATCAATTTCAGATATAACGGCAAATCCAATCATTAAATTGCTTCATTATGAAATCACGCCAAGCTCCCCGTCATTCACAGCTAACGAAAACATAACCATCAAAACTTCATGGAACATCACTGAAAATATTAACCGTACAGAATTCACAGTTAAATGGGGATTACAGAAGGATGTCATGTTCGGACTCTTTGTTGATGTGTCATGCTCCATGATTGATCCTAATTGTCCAAATTGGTAAGATGACAAACCATGTTTTGATCTTAATTCTTTAATTCCATCCTCATTAATTCCAACAATAATTATGTAATTTGGTTGCACCGAATTTCCTGTCGAATTGTGATTGTGCCTACTGTCGCAAGCAGCTTTTGAAAATAGGTTGTTGACGCAATTTAAATATTACTTTATGACTTCTGTTGGAATGCGATGTGGGAGTCCCGGAGTCCTACCATTTTTTTCGAAGTCGGATCGGAGTTTTATCAAATGATAGGACTCCATACTCCGGCTAAAATCATCTCTATTAGCTTATGCTTCGCATCGTCCCAAATATGTGCAAATATATCAATGACAAATTGAAATTTCAACCTTGTTGCGTTGACGAAAACATTTGTAAATTGTGACTTCTTGAAGCATTAGATACTTGTATGTCATCAAAGAGATGAACTTATTTTTTTATCAACATATTACTTAAATATTGTACAATTGAACAAAATAAAATGTAATTTTCCCGATAAAAGCATCTAATTGGTGCAAGTATGATTCAACAACTATTACTAAAGTTCCTTGATTCAATGAGTCATTTACCACAATTCAGAAAGTTGTTAAGTTTGCAGGTTTTTTGAGAATTCCAATAGCCTATAATAAGCGGTATATTTATGAATAACAAAAAGATCTCCAAATGAGAATAGCAAGAGATCCAGAACAATATTCATAGCATGGTTTCACATTACAGGAACATTCTATGCAAAAAAGCAGTAGAATTTTGATTGTACAACAAGGAGGAAGAAAAAACAAATCCGTCTATTCTTCGTTTGGTTCTGACAGATGGAAGAATTAGGCGATTGCTACGAAATGACTTTACAGTTAGCAGTTTGTGCAAAACATGATCTGCAAATGCCAAAGCTTGCTTAAACAACTTCAGTGATAATGATTGTCGACGATCGATGATATTCAACATTTAGCAATTTTCACAATCTCGAACAGCCTCACCATGTATAAAGCGAAAAGATCTTTTGCAAAATGTAGAATCAAGAATTACACTTGGATTCAAAATACTGGGGAGCAGTGTTTTTCATAGCGTGAAACGTACGAAAAGAAGTAAAAAAAATAATGGAATGAAGCATACTTTTCGACTGGATTACTTCACAATGAAGCATTTCTAAAAATCTGAATAATATTTCAGAATGCACAAATCAAACGCCAAACTCCATTTACCAACAATTCCATTACCTTACTTAATCGACAGCATCTCTTCTTCGAACAAAAAGTGAGTGTTTAGCCCATGCTCTAGTTCATTGAGTCTCACAGAAAGTACAGAACACGATGAAAGTGAAATAGATGATGTTGGAAGTGATACAGAAAGCGATGAATTTGGCGCTTTTTTGAATTTGCTCAATTTGATTGTTGAAGTTTCAAATAGTGTATTTTTTGTTAATCGACATTCATATACATGCGAAATCGTATTGCCGTCTTATTTCTTCAACGAAAATGAGTAATTCAAAATTTATATGATGTGTCTACATTTTTGTTTTACATTTTGTAAGAAGTAAATATATTTTAAATGAAGTAATTTCCTCTGTAATTATGTTTCACAATAGCATAGCACAGTATAGCATTTACTTCAAATGAATGGTAATCTCACAAAATAGCATGCAATTCACATCGTGCAAAAAGTTACAAAAGTTTCAGAAAGTCAAAGACAAAGAAATAATTGTTTGGTCAAAAACTAGAAATTTCAGAAAACTGTGTTACTGGACCCTACTTTAGACACTTTCATTATACAATCGACTACATAAGGGAAAGAAGATGAAGTTTCGTTTGAGTGCATAGAATCGATATCCTGGAACTATTGACAAGAATATGTGGACATAAACCATGTAGAGGAGTATTGGGAGTCAAACCATTGCGGGGCAAATTTAGGGACTTTTCAATACGTCGCTCAGACAAACCAGGCAGACAATTCAAAGGGTAATGAAATCCGCAGATTACACGATGATATCGTCTCTGCAGCTCATCGAGCAAGTTATGAGTTTTAATGATGAGAGTATGAGACTATGATTTAAACCAATAAATGACGGACAACGGTACTCAATGACACTCAGAATGCGCTGCTTATAAATAAGAACAAGGTCTTTCTTTGAGATGGTCGGAATTTTTCGTAGCCTTTTCAAAACGCAAGCATTCCTTGTTGCTTTTTTCGTTATGTACTGGATATGTTCAGTCCACCTCATAGATTTATGCAAAATTGCACCCAAGATGGTTATTGAGTCCGAAGGATTGATGCAGGTGATACATGAAGGTTCTGTCGATTTCCATACATCCATTACTTTGGTTTTATTAACATTTAGAATTAATCCATTTTTGCGGCACCAATGATTCACATTTTCATCTTCAGTGCCGCCAATTTCACTAGCATCAGAAGAAGATGAATAAGGTGATATAATTACAATGTCATCAGCACATTTATAAATGCGAGATTGATTCAAAGCTGTATCCAATGACCCAACGAATCCAATGAAATAATATTTTCGCACACTAAAAAAACACTGCTGGGAAAGCATATTCCATTAAAGATCGAATAAAAGAATTATAAACTGATACCAATTCATCGTGTGGTAAAAAACTTTTCAGAATGTGTTGCACGTATAGCCTTCTAGATACCTTTTGTACTATGTATTCAAAGTCCATGTCATTTTCTCGTTGAAATGCAACCCTGGAACTTTTAGTACAGGTAAACTTTCAAAATTTGGAACAATCGGAAAGGAAACTTCACCGCACTGTGTGCATAAAACTTTGGTTTTACTTCTATTTGCAGACATGCCATTCAAACTACACCAAATTTCAAGCTTCATCACGAACAAGCGTTAGGTCATTATGGTTATTTTTATACCGGGTAGTCAAAAAGTCCTTGGACTCTGGGCAATGTAACACAAATATTTTATTTGAATTGAAAAACAAATAACTATGTCTATACAAGAGGAGGCATACACGATAATAGTCTAAAGAACAATACTCACACAAATTTATTCAAAATGAAGTCCATTGGCCTGTATACATCGGTCTATTCTGTTGGCTCAATCACGAAATGCAGTAGTGAATCGATATTTTCAATTTCTTGGGTGATCTTATTTCTTAAATTGTTGAGATTAGCAAATCGTTCTCCAGGAGTAAACACTTTGTCTTTCAAATAGGACCAAAGAAATGAATCACACACAGTCAAATCCGGAGAACGTGCTGGACATTCGACTGGCCCTCTTCGGCCAATCCATCGTCCTTGAAAAATGCTGATCTAGCAAGTTTCTCACATCTGCTGCATAATGGCATGAAGCCCCATCTTGCTGAAAGATCATATCTCTTCCAGTACGACGAGTAAAATATGGTATTACAAGTGGAACAACAACATTGTCTATGTATCTTTCCGCGTTCATAGTCTCCTCTTGAATAATGTAAGAAACAAGACCTCTGCATGAAACCAGAGCCCAAACTGTTAAAGATCTTGTAGTGCAACTTTTATTTGCAATGCGAACGTGGGGATCCAGTTTCCAAAAGTAAATCTCTTAAAAAGTACAACGTACTCTTTGCTGGGCAGTCCTTATCGAACATGTCTCTATATTTTTCTGCTACTTGTGCAGGACTTTTAAATGAAATCATTCAAGACGCCAAATATACTTTTTCTTCAATCTGTAAATCACCCATCACGCACAGCAGCTAATGTTGCAGTCACAAATGCTACAGACGCGCGCCGTACGATTTCTCAGGTTTCTCTCGGTTTCATGCAGAGGTCTTGTTTCTTACATTATTCAAGAGGAGACTATGAACGCGGAAAGATACATAGACAATGTTGTTGTTCCACTTGTAATACCATATTTTACTCGTCGTACTGGAAGAGATATGATCTTTCAGCAAGATGGGGCTTCATGCCATTATGCAGCAGATGTGAGAAACTTGCTAGATCAGCATTTTTCAAGGACGATGGATTGGCCGAAGAGGGCCAGTCGAATGTCCAGCACGTTCTCCGGATTTGACTGTGTGTGATTCATTTCTTTGGTCCTATTTGAAAGACAAAGTGTTTACTCCTGGAGAACGATTTGCTAATCTCAACAATTTAAGAAATAAGATCACCCAAGAAATTGAAAATATCGATTCACTACTGCATTTCGTGATTGAGCCAACAGAATAGACCGATGTATACAGGCCAATGGACTTCATTTTGAATAAATTTGTGTGAGTATTTTCGTATTTTCGATTTTTTCGTAGACCTTACTCATTATCGACAACAGCGATATCGGGCGCAATGCACCTCTCTGAACAGGAGCAGTTTTTGGCAGAAGACTGCAACTTTCCATGGTTTTCGGGGAAAGGCCAGTTGAAAACGACAGATTGATGACTGAGAGGGTGACATATGGCATCAACTGAAAAATTAAATACAAATGGAGGCACACCATCACTGTCACAAGCCTTAAGCCACATAACAAATTGCAACTGGTCGTAATGGAAAATCAATATGATCAACAAAGACACTAGAAAACGAGGCAAAATATTCTCTGCGGCATAAGTAGCATCAGAAAAAAGACTAACAATCTTATTGTCTAGCGTTTGTGCGCGACGGTTGTATCTTGCTGCTCTCTCGCTTCATTGCCTCTTTCCGAAAATTATTGACCTTTCACTGCGGCCTTTGACGATAATTTTTATATCTTTGTGATCGGCTTGTCCTCAGCAATCTCAAGGTCTGCTTGTTTCTGGTCTTTGCCTTGTGGATTGGGAACAATTTGGATTTTTTTCCACTTGCATCGCTGTACCTTGATCCGTGTTCACTTCCATTCTTTCACGATGTCCCGTAAAGGCAGTGACGTCATCAAACATCAATGTACGTGCAGTAGCTGCGAGACTGTCATCGAAGGTGATTCCGTGAAGTGCAGCATATGCATGAAGAACTTTCACGCTAGAAAGGACTGTGCTGGCATTTCTGCGAGCGTACTTAAATCTATTGTCAACTGCGATAATCTTATCTATCAGTGCAATCAATGTAAATCCGTCAACATTTGTGATATTATTCATCGTTTCACAGTTATTGAAAAAGAATTAACGTTTCTTCGTGAACATGTTAATGCACAATTCAATGATATCGGAAAAACCATTCATACTGCAATCGATGAATATGAGCAGCGAAAGGAAAAAAGATGCAACGTCATCGTCTTCGGATTGCCGGAACCTGTGACAGATTCTCTTGAGGATGCGAAGCAACAAGAAAGTGCCATAATTTCTAATCTTCTTGATGAAGTAGACTTGAAGGAGGAGAATGTTCTCTCCTTTGAACGTGTTGGCAAGACAAGGATCGATTCCAGGCGTCCACGGCCAGTTAAACTGCGTTTTAAAACAGCAGAGCTTCGACGAAGCTGCCTTCAGAATGCGAAGCAGCTTAAAGAGAGTGAATCATATAGAAAAATATTTGTTCGCCCAGATCTCACGTATTCTCAGCTGGAACATAACAAGCGTTTGAATGAAGAAGTCAAGATGAGGAGAGATGCCGGTGAAGACGTGATATTACGCCGAGGAAAAATCGTTCTCAGACATTCTCAGTGACGCCGAATCTGTCTTCCATCGATTTCTCTGACAAATGCTCGATCTATTCTGAACAAGACTGATCAACTTTCTGCTTTCATTTCGGATGCTCATAGTGATTTTGTTTGTGTTACGGAATCCTGGCTAAGTGAATCAATACCCGACTGTGTTATTCATTTAAATGGTTACAATGTTTTTCGGGCTGATCGTAACGGTCGTAAAGGTGGCGGCATATGTACTTGGGTTAAATCCAATTTTAAGGTTGATTTGATTCAACGTACATCGGAAAATAGTGACATCGAACTTCTGCTGTTACGAGTAACTGAAAAGCATTTTTCGTGTTTTTTTGTTGACTCTGTATTTTCCTCACGGACAATCCATGAATTCTTCCAAGACAAAATCAGCTCTTGAATATATTACTACCCTGCTAGATGAACAGTTGGACTCGTTTGGGAATCATCATATTTACATTGTTGGAGACTTCAACAGGATTGATATCACTGACATAGAAATAAATTTTTCTTTGGAGAATGTTGTAAGAGAACCAACACGAAATGATGCTCTACTGGATCTTATGTTGTTACCGGAAGGTCTGATACCCTATTATCATGTACCAGTCTATCATTCTCCTCTGGCATCCAGTGATCACGCCGTAGTTCATATTGACTAAATACATCGTTTTCCTGAGCAGACAAAATCAACGAAAGTATTTGACATTCGTGAATCCAACCTTCAAACTGTTATCAGTTATTTTGACACCTTGAACTTCGAATCCCTTTTCTCATCCCTGAGCCTCGACGATATGTGTACTCTTTTTTACCGTTTACTCAATGACAGTCTGTTATCTCTACCTTGTGATTACATACAGAAGAGCAGTCGTGACAAACCATGGATAACATCAACGATAAAGGTTTTGATTAACAAGCGTTATGAAGCGTATCGAGCTCGAAACTGGCCAACGTATATCCATTATCGAGATAAAGTCAAATTGTATATTTATAAAGCTAAACGGGATTGGGGTCGTCGCATGCAAAATCAAAACAAGTCAATATGGAAGATAAAAAATGAGATTCTTGGAACTTCTAAAGATCCAGATTGGTTGCCAAAATGCTGCCCTGAAATGAATATACAGAATATCTTAGAAACCTTGAATAATAATTACACATCGATGATGCAGTCTGATCCTATATCAATACAACCATTGCCTTACACTGTTCCTTTCATATTTAATTCGAGTGAAGTACAAAGACTGTTAAATCAAGTAAATCCTCGAAAATCTCCGGGCTCCGACGGTATTGCGTCTGTTATTTGGATTAAATTATCTTCAGTCCTTTCTGATCCATTATGCCGAATCTTCAATGCCTGCATCTCATCTGCGAATTTACCACGCTTGTGGAAGGTTGCAGACATCGTTCCATTGCCTAAATCTCATAAACCAACCTTGTCGGATACTCGACCCATATCACTGTTGCCCATGCCTGCTCGCATATTCGAAAAAGAACTCATGAAGAGAGTTGGACGTGAATTTGAAGAAAGATCTGATCCGCTGCAATTTGCTTACCGTCGTCATAGCTCTACGACATGTGCTCTCATTGAGGTGACTCAATTTATCTCAAACGCCATATCTGACCCTGAAACTATTGCTTGCCATCTTCTTTCTTTAGACATGGAAAAGGGTTTTGATCGTTTGTCGCATCGACTTGTGATTCAGAAGATGATAGAAGACCGTTTCAGTCCTTTTCTGATATCTTTCATTGGAAATTATCTCTCAGACCGATTCCAAAAAGTGAGATGGTCATCGTCTTCCAGTAGTGTTCAAAGGATGGTAAGCGGCGTTCCTCAAGGGTCTTCAGTGGGACCTCAGCTCTTCAATTACTTCGTATCCGATTTACAGATGAGTGGTAGAGCATGTATCATGGTCAAATATGCTGACGACATCATAATATGTGGGGCTGTCGGCAGGGCAAATATTCAAAGCCCGCTCCTGAAAGCCGTCGATTATGTTAGGGAATGGATGACTATCAATAAAATGAATGTGAAAGTATCCAAGAGCAGACAGATGATGATTGGTTTATCTTCGAATATCAATCTCTCTCATTTGGAATTAGATGAGTTTCCTTCCTTGAATGAGCTGAAACTGTTGCGAGTAACTTTCGATTATAAAACTATCATGGAAAAGGCATACTGAAATCATATCCAGGCGAGCCTCTTCACAATTGTATTTTTACGACATGTTAAACCTTACTTTGAGAAAGATGAGCTAGTGTCTATTTACACTGCATGCATCAGAAATCTCTTAGAGTACTGTGCGCCTTTGCTCGTGGGTCTCAATATGACTCAATCTGATATTATGAATAATGTCCAAAGACGTTCTCACCGTATTATCTGTGGGTCAAGCAGATGTGATTGTTCCTCGTTTGTTCCCCTGGACTATCGTCGTATGATAATTGGATGGAGATTATTTCAAAGGATGATTCATGATGATGACCACCCTCTTCATCATTTATTGCTACCAAGACTGACACATTCTCAAAAGTTTCGTCTACCTTTATGCTCAAATTCACTCGTCAGTAGATCATTCGTTTACGTTATGTCTAAACTAGCTAACTGTGGTTTTACTTTATGATCAATCGTCGTCTCAATCGTTCTATCATGTTGAATTTGACTTTCATTGTTTTTTTTCCTTTTTTGTTGTTCGTTATTTGTTTCTTATATGTGTTCTACCTTTGATAAGCAACGTGTATTATGTTATCATAGCCCCACGATTCCCAATATTGGGGCTTCAATGAAATAAACGAATTATTATTATTATTTTATTATTGACACAGTTATCATCTGATTTATTGCGTATTAGTAGTACCATTGTTAGTATAGTACTACCATCGTACTAAGTGTGTACTGTTTTGCCCTTATGATGGCATCCAAGTAACTTCATTTGTGAGTGTGTTGGGAGTTACCATAAAGGATGATTTAAAATGGAACGCTCATTTTGAGAAAGTCATTTGCACCGGATCCAGACGCCTACATCTTCTGCGGTGCTTGAAACCGTTTCGTCTCTAAGAAAACTGCTCGAAGTCTACTTGTCAGCTATTCAATCCGTTATCATGTACGCATCACCTCTTTTTTGTAAAATTAGTGATTCAATTGCTAAAAAAATTCAATAAACTGAAGAGAAGAACCCATAGTATTATATGTGATCCTTCTTGTAAATGTTCTATCATACCTGACATCAAATGTAATCTTTCCGACCATCCACTCCAAAACCGTGTTCCAGAAATTTTACCTCGCTCTGGTCATTATTCGATGCCCTTTCGTTCCATATCCAGACGCATAAACTCCTTTCTTCCACGCACTTGCTTCCTGTCAAACAGCAAAATTTCTTCTTCTAATTAATTAGTTGATCTAAGCAGGACCCATTCCACTGCTCTCCTATCGCGATGTAAGTTTTGCATTTCTGTTACTCAGAATTTGAATTTGTATACCATGACTCGTGTACTCTATGATTTTCATTTTCACTTGAATAAGCGCCTTATTATTAGTATTATTTCGCTAATAATTGACCAAATACCTTTGAGAGAATTGCGCATGTTCCTACTCCATATTACTTACTTGGCGTGTCCACATCACACTCGGCCTTGCCAATACTGTGTGCATTGTATTGTCACGTCCGTGCACTGGTGTAGGTCGTACTGAGTGCATGGTGCTGGAAGCAACCGACATTGCAGCAGATGCTCCATCGTCTGTCGTCCTCCGCACTTCCATTTGCCATCTTCGCTTCTGTTCCATTTGATCCTACTTCATATCCATCCATAAAATTTACTTTTGAGAAGAGTGATAAAAACGTAAACTTCCTTGACACTACAGTTACAAAGACGGGTCTTCTATTCGAACTGATTTGTATATCAAGCCAACCGACACCCGATAGTTTTTACATTATGCATCATGTCATCACCCAGAACATAAAATTCCAATAGCGTATTCCCAAGCTTTGCTGATAAGACGCATTTGTTCTGATTCTTTGCGAGCAAGAATTCATCTACAAGATCTATGCCAATCCCTAGTCGAGAGAGAATATCCTCGCAGCCGTGTTCAACATCAAATTAACAAAGCTTTGCGTTCAGATGAGAACGAGCTATTTATCAAAAAGAAAAAATCATCAAATGTTCAAATAATTCTAATGATTGCACCGTATCATCCTTTCACTTACGATCAGCTAAAAGTAATCTTAAACAAACATCAACAGTTTCTAAATGAAATTCAGATATCAGTTGAACTATGGTGAAAACCTCCAACAAGAATTAAACAGCTTCTACTGTCTTCTAAATTGTACGATGCTCCACCTCAAAGATCAACAGAATACGGAATTGTTTCAAGCTGTGGCTCCACACGTTGCAGAACATGTAATATTCTTTCGTCGGATGAATTTATAACATCGTCAACTACTAATTTATCATACAAAATAACTGCATTGTATACTCATGCCGAACATTGCATACTCTATTGTTTTTAGTGATTGCAACTTTATTTACATCGGTGAATCTGGTAGGAGTTTAAGAGAGCGCATGAATGAACATCGTTATGACATTGCCCATAAGAATACAGACAAAGCTGTTTCATTTCACTGCACTGAATACAAGCATAATGAATCTAAATATAAATATCTATATTGAAAGAACTAAACGAAAACGAAAACAGAGGAAAACGGAAGAACTCAGGTTCATTAGTCAACTGATGACAGGTTGGCCTCATGAGATAAACATGCAACATGTTTTACAACGATCTCTCATTGTTGAGCCCAAATCTCCTATCGCTATGTCCTAATTCTATGAGTGATTTTGTATTATGACTTTCTCTTACCTATGCACTATGACTTAATCTACAATGATATATGATAACCCAAATTTCAAATTTACTAACTAATGCTAACATGTACATAATTATACCCTTCTCAACTTCCTGACGAAGATTGTGTGGCCAGTAACCATCTCACTGTTCTCCAATCGAAACCGGTTGAAGTTATTAGAATAACTTCTGATTTGAAGAGACGTTATTTATTTTCATATAGAAGCATATTGTATTATCGTCGAACGATCCGTCTCTTGAGTTGTTTTTTATTTAAGAAAATCTCTCTACTTATTGACATTTGTGTTATGATGCGATCACATCATCATTGCACCGATCATAATCTGTCTCGATGCCGTGAATTCTGTGAATATCATTTTGTGATCTGTTTCTTTTAATTGCAACAATAAATGTCGGTTGTCATGACGTTTTCATTATGTTTAAGAGCTAATTGGGCAAGTAGGCGGCTACGAGGAATATCACATTTCTGCCTACTCTGCAAGATGTGTGCCCGAAATGTGCGATCTAAATCATGATGACAAATCTCACCTTGAGTGATAAAATGAATGCTAGATGTTTGCGCTATCAAGTGAAAACTGTGCCCTACTTGCCAGGGATAGGTACATGGATAGGTACATGTAAAGTTTAGTGTTATCAATAGGTACATGGATAGGTACATGTAAAGTTTAGTGTTGTCAATAGGAACATGGATAGGTACATGGATAGGTACATGTATACTTTAGTTATCGATAGGCACATGGATAGGTACATGTATAATTCAGTGTTATGAATAGGAACTTGTATGAGATCTGTTTTACTGGATAGGTACATGTGTTTGGTACACTGTGTTTCGGAACGTCTATGATCGAACTTGTGTGGTTTGGTTCTGAGCACTTGGGTACGTACCGATAGACGTCCGTTGTTTGATTTTGAATGGGTTTGCTCAATTGCGACTATTGTGACTATTGCAACCATTGTAATCAAGATGACACATTGATTTTCCTTTTACGTAGACAAACTATGCTATAAATATGAGATAGTTTTTGATGACATACATAATGATGACTAGTATCCCAACGTCGTGGGTTGTCGCAAGAGACCTTGGATATTCGTTCAAAGCCATAGAAACTGTAACAAATCTCAGTGAAAATATCAACGCTGGTGATTTAGTTGATCGACTAATGGATCTAGATGAGCATGCTATGAATCACAATTTGGATCGTAGGTGGATAGAGGATTTCTCCATGCTACACTGCAATGATAGTGAAATTAGGAGGATCAAATTGGAACGATATTGAAAGAAGGAGACATCTGACAGTGTTTTAATAATAATTTCTCCCAATAAAAGTGACTTCAGAAGTAAATTATAACAAGAGACATTTAAATTATTATGTGAACGGAACTGCGTTAAATGTTTTAAACAGGAACGACCTTCTCTTTTTGCATGTTTCATAGCGTTATGTGTTCTTTAT